>JAZKJV010007594.1:0-322422 GCA_037367405.1 Ottelia alismoides | reverse complement strand
CATGCATACATAGCATGACATACATACGTACGTACATACGTACATACATACATACATACATACATACATACATACATACATACATACATACATACATACATACATACATACATACATACATACATACATACATCCATGCATGCATGCATACATACATACATACATGCATGCATGCATGCATGCATACATGCATACATGCATACATACATACATACATACATACATACATACATACATACATACATACATACATACATACATACATACATACATACATACGTACATACGTACATACATACATCCATGCATACATACATCCAAACATGCATACATGCATCCATACATGCAAACATCCATACATCCATACATGCATACATCCATACATACATGCATGCATGCATGCATGCATGTATACATACATACATACATACATACATACGTACGTACGTACGTACGTACGTACGTACATACATACATACATACATACATACATACATACATACATACATACATACATACATAGGGCCCTTATAACGAGGTGCACTTTTCTTGCACCAATAAAAAGCCCATCGGGAGATCTGTTAGATCTTAATCTAATGGTTCTTTATCAAAAAGGATATTTTAGTCCACATGTTTTCATTTCAAAATTAAATTTCATTTTGAATTTGAATTTCATTTACACATTTTATTTTCCATTTTTAGACCATTTGATTTGACAATTTTTTGTTACTATTTACTCGATGAGGTTTCGCTAACGTGGTGGTATTTTCGCTCTATGCAGAATCGCCTTTGTAAAATTTACGTTGACATTGTAGAACTGTATCCTGCATTGTAAATAAGATCACAATTAGTAATAATTATATTATTGTAATTGTAATTTCAATAATGATATTGTAAAAATACGTGTAGGTTTTGTAAAATTTGTATGAAGAACTGCAAATAAAAAATAAATTAGTAAATCATCAATTATTAAGAGGAAAAAGATAAGTGTAAAAAATTTGAACTTGTGAAAATGATATGATATTTTAGAAAATCTCTTAGATTGTAAAAAAAGATTTAGAATTGTTAAAAATTTATAATAATAATGATAAATGTAAAAAAACACCATGGGGTGTAAAAACAATCCGAGATTGTAGAAACAACCTGAAATTATAAGAAATAATATGAGATTTGTAAAAAAAATGACTTGAGATTGTAAAAAATGACCTGGGATTTTAAAAAAGGATATGAGATTGTAAAAAATGGTATCTGATTGAAAAACTAGGTGTGTCCTCCTTCTCCTGCATATATCCCTCCTCCACCTGCACCTCCTCTGCCCTTCTCCTCCACGACCCACCTCCTCCATTGCCCTCACGTACGCCACCACCTCCTCCACCGCTGTCATGCTCCGTCACCTCCTCTTCCATCGCCCTCATGTGTAGGCGGAAGATTGCGGAAGGAGGCTCCATCACGTGCACCACTACCTCCACCACTGTCGTCATGCTCCGCCATGTGCGCCGCCACTAACTCCGCAGCCATTGTGCTCCGTCACGTACGCCACTACCATTTCCACCGCCGTCGTGCTTCACGTGGAACTCATGCCGTCGTCATTTGTTGTGGGAGGGAGAAAACCCTAGTAATGGATTGTCAACAAAGGAACCAAGAGCAGAATGTGTGTTACACATTTTATTTTAGAATGTGACAAAATGACTAAAATGAGTTTTACACATCAAAAAAATTAAGATAAAAAATGCATTAATCGGATCTATTGGATTAACTACGGATAGCTAAGATGGTGGACTTTTCATGCACCAAGGAAATGTGCACCTTATTACATATATTTCCCATACACACACACACACACACACACACACACACACACACACACACACACACACACACACACACACACACACACACACACACACACACACACACATATATATATAGGGGGCAAGGAGCCTGCACCATGGGGTGTAGGAAACTCCCTGCACCCACCATATTTTTCGATTTTTTTGAATTAAAATATAGGAGGGTTTACTTAATATGTTGAGGGGAATATGTGTTTCAAGTTTCATGCAAAACAATCATTCCTAACACGTTCATCTAGACAGGGTCGATTTCCGCAATTCTGAGTCCGTTAAAATTTGGTAGTGTGGATGGAGACTATAGAAGTCTCGAAATAAGATGACTTTGGAATGACAATATGATACATGGTGATCTAAACCTCTAAGGGTTCATTTCAAAAAAATCAAAAAATAATGAAAAATTAGACCGGGTGTAGGGAGTTTCCTACACCCGCCGGTGTAGGGTCCTTTTTCCCATATATACATACACACACACATACATACATACATACATACATATATATACATACATATATATATATATATACACACATATACATATCTATATATACATCTACACACACGCACTCACACACACATGAACACACGCGCGCGCGCGTACACATAGGGGTTGGGGAAGTCGCACTCGAGGGTGTAGCCAACTAGCTGCACTCGATCACTTTTTTCATTGATTTTTTTGTGTTTTTGAAATGAAACCTAAGAGGATTTAAATCACCATATATCACCATGGTCTCATGCCAAATTCAACTAAATTCGATACTTCTATCATCTTCATCAAGACTATCACATTTTAAAAGTATCATAATTGTCGAAATTGACCCTATCTAGATGGGCATGTTAGTAATATTTGTTTTGCATGAAATTTAAAATACATATTCCATTCAATAAAATAAGTAAATCCTCGATAGGTTTCCTTCAAAAAACCAAAAACCAATAAGAAAAATAGCTAGGTGTTGCTAGTTGGATGCACCCCATGATGTAGCTTCCCTTTTCTCATATATATACATATAGAGAAAATGGAGTGTACTTTGTGAAGTAGGTAACCTTACCTACTTCACATCCATTTTTAGCAATTTCTTTAATTTTTTTTTGAAAAATACCACTGTAGAATTTCATAACTTTATCCCTCTAATATGTCATTCAAATTTCATCAGAAATAGATACTCCTATGCCCTTCATCCAGAATATGTCGATTACAACAAATCTAAGTCCATTAAAATTACCTGTTCTAGATGAAGGGTATAAGAGTTTCTGTTTCTGACGAAATTTAAACGATATATTAGTGGGATACAGTTACGAAAATCCTTCGTGGTATTTTTCAAAAAAAAATAAAAAATTGCTAAAAATGAATGTAAAGTAGGTAAGATTACCTACTTCACAAACTAGGCTCCCTTTCCACACACACATGCACATGTACATGCACACGCACACGCATATGCATACGCAAACGCACGCACGCACGCGCGCGCGCACACACACACACACATACATACACACACACACACACACACACACACACACACACACACACACACACACACACACATATATATATATATATATATATATATATATATGAGGATAGGGATCATACTTCATGACGTAGGTAACTTGTCTACATCATGCTTATTTTTTTAGATGTTTTTTTTGAAAAATTCTTCTGTGGATTTTCAAAACTATATACCTCTAATATGTCATTCAAATTTCGTCATAAACAAAGACTCCTACGACCTCCACTCAGAGAGTCATTTTTAACGGTCACAGATTTGCTGTATTTTACCTGTTCTGGATGGAGACCATACGAGTCTTTATTTCTGATGAAATTTGAATGACATATTGGAGGGATATATTTATGAAAATCCATGGAAATATTTTTCAAAAAAATAAAAAAAGTTGAAAAAAAATAAAAATGGAGTAGGTAAGTTACCTACCCCGTGGAGCAGGATCCCTCCCCCCCTCTCTCTATATATATGATATCTTTCAAATGAGACATGGTCCTTCCATTCATAAGGAAGGCCAAAAATCTCAACCATCCGTAACTGATCTTGTGGTTGTTATTAATGGCATGTTAATACTATTTATAAATAAAGAAAAAACCCATTTTGATATTTATATATTATCTAAATATTGTATGTAAACAACTCAATATCTCCTCCATTAATGTCACCTTGATTCTTTATTCAAATTAGAAACCTACGTGCCCTAGCTAAAGGGGGCGTTGCCCCTTTTGTTCTTGCGTTCTCTCCAAGCCAAATAGGGGGCTGTGACGGTTGGACATGTTACGAGCGATGGTGGCACGAGGTCGGGATGGGCCGGTAGGACTCGCTTGTAAAGGACACACTGGTGATGAGCTTTAGAATGTGGCAAGGCGAACTGTGGAGGCACGTGGTGGAGAAGGTTGTTCCTCAGGCGGAGCTGCAAGGTGGCGACGCATAGATGCAACTCCAGGACGGGGCCGCTGCGTTCCGAGCACGGCTTTAGTGGTGCTGGCGTAGAACTGGGGCTCGCGCGGGGGGTTGATGATCTTAGAAGGAGGGGTCTGCGGAACATGATGGTGATCGACGACAGGTCCATTCCAGATGGAAAAGGAGGGTGCATGCGGTACTCTTCGTGTGGCTGGCTACGTGGAGGGGACGACTGGTGACAGTGAAGTGCGTAGGACGACAGAGCTGGTGCTCCGCGGTGGTCGGTGTGGATTCCAGGCGGTCGCCTGATGTTTGACACTGAGATACAATATTGATGTGTATCTACAATTTTGATGTGTATTATAGATATTTGATATGCATTTTTACGTATCAATTGGGTGCAAATGACAATTGTAGTTTTTTATGCATATTGTATATTTGATGTGCATTGCACATTTGGATGTGCGTTATACATTTTGATTGTGTATTATACATATTTCGGTTATATTTACTCATCAATTGAGTGTAAATAACTACTTGTATTTTTAAAAAGAACCATAAAATTTTATTCTACAAAGAACCATACAATCATTACAAATAACCATGCATTAATTACTAATATGAATTGTATTCTAAAAAAACCATACATAATTTACAAATTGTTAATTAATTTTGAAGGGACCATAATAAATACAAAAAATACCATCGTTGCAGAAGAAATCGCAGATTCTACAAAAAAATACATTAGGACACAAACATTGCCCCATGTAATGTCGCCTAACATAAAAATGTATATTTTTTAAATGTGGTATTGCGAAAACTATCAAAAATAATACTAGCTAAATTTAGTATTTCAGAATATTAATTGGCGTGCATAATTAATGCAAAAGTTGATGATCAGAATGCCCTTTTAGGCAAATAAATTGATGATGCCATTAGATTTGAATCTAATGGTAATTCCTATTTGAAAGGTCGCCTATATATATAGGCTATCTTGTCATGTAAAAATGGGTATAATGTTGGATTCGGCTAGCGGTGTAGCAAGCTTGGGTGGATCCCTGCCTGGGCTCAGCTCATATAACTTTTCGGTCCAAGCCCGACCTTTTTTTTAACGCGACCTAATCGAATGAATACGTACGGAGCGTTATTGCTTCCCTTCAATGAACTCAATCCCTTCTTCGGAAAAAAATCTACTTTTATAATTTTGAAAAAAAAACGTATGAGGGATAAGGATCTCATTTCCGTTTGTTTCGAGGGATAGGAATAAGGAAAGAATGATTGGGTGAGGGGAAGGAGGGATGGGTAAGTGGTAGTTATGTGTTACTGTCATAGATGTCCAAAGAAGGGATACTGGATGCTGAATATAAGTTAGTCATTGATGTTAGGATTTCCTGTTCTCATATAATTCAAATATGAGGAAAGCTGCAATCCCGACACAAAAATATATTATACAACACAACTGTCATCGTAAATTAAATGGGAAAACGTTGTCATCTTCTTGACCTTTACATAGCAAACTTAGGATGGTAGAACCTGTCACAACCATTAGAAATAATGGAAAACTTTCGTAGTAAATGGTGAATGCAGAGGGTAGACTTGCCGAGCTCCACAAATCTAGATCGTCTTGCTCGAGACATTGACTCCGGTTTTCCCATAACCAAACATGGATTGATATGAGAGACGTCATCTTCATGTATGTCCTCTGGGACATTCAATTCAAAATCTTTGATTTAAGCTGACTACAATTATATCCTAACCTATTTGTGTTATATTTCATGCTGCACATTCGCCATCAAGTGTGACGTGGTCAATCAACTAAATTAGGACAACATCCACCTCAAACGTCTCCACATGCTATGCCATTTTTAGTGATCTTTCAGTTTGGCATATCTGTCACCAACCTACATTACATCAGAAAGAATCCGTCATGATAATAAATGAGAATTTTTCGTAGCAGATGGTAAATGGAGTGGGGGAGAAGATCCTCTGCTGTAGAGGGTATTGCAGCAGAGGTGCTGTAAACCCTAATAAATTTTTTTGTGATTTAGATTCTAAAATCCAACCTTATAGATTGAATCTTAGGTTAATGCTCTATATGTCCTCCAAATTTCGCTTAAATCCAATATTATTTGCTATTTTATCTTAATGGTCAAACAATCGGTCAAGATCTAAGCAACTTGAACTCCATTTCAAAAAGATCCGAACATTAAACTATTAAGATAAAATAGCAAATAATGTCGGATTTAGGCAAAATTTAGAGGATATATAGAGCATTAACCTGGGATTCAATCTATAAGGTTGGATTTTAGAATCTAAATCACAAAAAAAAATTATTAGGATTTACAACTCCTCTGCTGCAATACCCTCTACAGCAGAGGATCCTCTTCCATGGAGTGGAGCCTTAATCCCACAAATCTAGGTCATCTGGCTTGAGACATCCACTCCGGTTGTTCTGTAACCAAGCACCGGTCGATACAAGAAATGCCATCTTCGTGTATGTCCCCTTTAGATATTTCCACCATTGACGGATGTAATTTTTGGTATAGTACGAACGATTTGTGTAATATTTCCCGATTCACATTTGCCATTAAGCGCGACATGGTCAAACAGTTAAATTAGGACACAATCCATCTCAAACTTCCACACCGGCCGTGCCATTATAGCATAACCATACATTCAAGCGAAGGAATCGAATCCCGAGAACTAAATTTTAAAAATAAAGTATGTAGTGGTTACGAGAGGTATACGTTGGGTAAAGAGGAAACAAAACCGGTTGGAATATTAAATTACCAACAATGTACGTAAATTAAACTAGCACAAACATCGCTCGACAGAACTATTTACCTATAGACCCTTCCTCGTAGGATTCGACATTGCTTGTAAAAACTGTTCTTATCCAGTGTTCAAAAAATTGATTGTCCCCTTAACATGCAGAGCTCGCTGAGACATTTTCAACGAGTCCAAAAATGTAAGAATTCGAATTCGGAAGCTCGAGTTACAATCATTTTAGCGAGACCAGATCCGGATCAAATTCGAATTCGAACCCGGATCCGAATCTGGGTGAAAACCATCAAAACCAGCCCTCTCTCTCTCCCTAAACCTCCAAAACTCAAGCAACAACCCCTCCTCCTCCTTCCCTCTCGCCGGAGCACCGTCAGAGCTTGCCAGAGCACGTCGGATTGACGATCCTAAACCGTCACCGCATAGAGAAGGTCGAGGTCATCCTTGTGCGCAGATTCTCGTCGTCAACGTGACATCGAGATTGCTGTTCTCCCTGGGTGAAGATTCGGAGGAAACGAAATTTTTGAGGTACAACATTCCCTTCCTCTTGTTGCAGTTCCCACGCAATTCTTAGTCCTATGCGTTTGAAATTTTGTAGAGCCCCAAGCATTCTTAGGGCATGTTGTTGTGTGATTGTGTCGTCGGGGATTGATATGAAATTGCTGTGAACTGGTTTGAACCGGATTATGCCTACAGACAATACCAAGCATTTAAGAATTTTGGTAGAAAAACGGGAATAAATAGGGGGCAAGTGGTTGGAGGAATAGGAATCTTATCTAACCTGCGACCAACTCTTCATCATCATCTCTTGCTTGGAGTGAATAATAATATTTTCAAAGATGGGTGAGGGTGTTTGGTGTTTGACGAGAAGACTCTCATGTTAAAAGGAAGATAGTACAGAGGCTGCTCTCTAGGAGTGGTTTCAAGTTTTAAGGTAAACCCAGAAATTAGCTTCTTCTCTGTATTCTTCTTTTCTTATTTACTTTGATTCTAAGTTAAAAGGAAATCCATATTCTCGGTTGTGGTTTTTTTTTCTAAATGTGGACTTTTCTGCCAGCAATGGGAAACTTCGGTCAATCTTTTGAGTGAAATGAAGTTGCTTTTACTGATGAACCATGATGTTGAAAAAGTTGTGGACATTCAAGCAACGTTCAAAATAATGACTTCCTTAACTCTTGAAGTCATAGATTCATCGTCATACTAGAAAAATGAAGAAGTAAAATTACCAGGTTTTACCCAGGCTTGAATCTAGTCGGACCCACCGCAACTCTTCTCAGAGATCTCTTCAACCCGCGGATGTGAATGAAGCATGCGTCGACCAGGGAAAGATAGCAGTAATGGCAAGCTTAGTCTGGGGCATTATCTGCCTATAGGAAAAGAAGTAGTATTCGAATTGCTTGCATTACTAAGTCTCGGAATAGGTATCCTACGGTCAGATGAATGTACTGAGATGTCTTCGTTTTTGTGGTTACCAACTTGATGGGATGTCATTTTTCATTATATTGTCAAAACTTAGATGAATCTATTGTGATTCTTGAAGCTTCTGGTCATCTATTTCCTGCAATATTTCATGTCTTGTCCATGTGGATTTTTTAGTTCAAGTTTCGTTTACTCTGTCTTGCTTTACGTGCATAATATTAAGTTGTAGGTCCTCTTTATTGATATCGCCACTGGATATCTCAGTGTTTTTGTACCATGATGCTTCAGAAAGTGATAATCAAGCTGCGAGGTTTCCTGTTCTTCTCTACCGAGGTGATTCTTGCTTAATGGAACGCAGCAGCCTTATAAGTTCAAGGCTTTAAAGTCATTGTTGCTTATGTATAACGAGGAACTAAGATAAAAATCAGATTTTTGATGAGATCAAGTGGCTTATTATATAAAAAAAATCTTTTAGGAAACCTTCCGATCGATATTCTCTATGTCGTATGGCCCCTCCATTGGCTCGCGCAGGGAACCATGTTTTGAGCACCCTTTGTTCTTGGCCATGATGGGTATGGATTCGATTGCAATCTCTTTTAGTTGAGTCCTTTATTATGTGATTAGGGTTTTCGCTTGCTCTTAGTTTTGATGGGAATCTGAGTTGAAGTTGGGATATATATTACATTGGTTAATATCGAATATCCGATATAAGAGAGGAACATACATCAATATTGTGGCATAACAGACTATTGTTAGATTTATGATCAACGGGCTTCGTGCTCTGTGGACGCCCTTCCCGCTGGGTTCTCGTCCATGCCGCGATAATCGATCTTAAGTGGCATACGGGTAGGGGAGTAGTTGCCACCAAGGAAGGAGCATGCACCCTTGGGGCCCCGATAGAAGCTTAGATGATCGTGATCCTAACCACTACTTGTAGTTCAGATGGTTGGAGGACATGCTGCTTGGTACACCGAGGTCACCACACGGTGTTCAGCCTCAGTTTTTCGTGTCTTTAGCCCAGTGCTTCGAGTACGAACCAAATAGTTGTGATTGGTGGTCTATTGTTTCGTTTGTTCGCTTAGAGTTAACACTCATGTACTGGCTGGTGTAGGCCACATTGATTAGTATTTCGAGTGTGAGTGCTAAGAGGGGAGTTTCGAGAAATGTGGTTAATGAAGTTGGGATTGAAATATAAATCTCATGTGCATAAGGAAGTGGTGATTCATACTACGATAATAATGATCTTGGTAAACAATACCCTAATTCGTGCCCTACGCCATAATGGATTCTTACACGTGGATAGTGGACTTGAGCGGTTCATGATGTCAGAGGTTGTAAATTCGCTTTGGGAATCAGAGTTACAATCTTATAAGCGAAGCTAAGTGGACAGGTTGGGACTTAGTTAGGACGCATTGTACCCCACCACATGCCTACGGAGGTACCCAACCCTAAGACCTCATTCTTACCTTAGAGCCATAGAGTGAGGTCTCACATGGACCAAGACCATAGATTATCCACGAAGTTTGGATGATCCATATCATAATGATTAGAATTTAATTCTATGTGAGGACGATTTGTCAACCTGTTTCTTTTGCACACTTTTTAATTATATCTTGCTTCTTGTAAATTTATATTATACCAGCCAATTTTGCTCATAATGTACCTACGTGTTGGATCCACAGTTTCTCAGCAAACGCCGCAGCAGTGAACAACATGGAGCTATTTCTTTTGTGCAACTACAGGTTTTCTTGTGGTACAATACTTATTATAGCTTTTACTACTTTCATTGTAATTTTGTTGAGAGACATGAGATGTACAACCTATGTATGGACATATTTTTTATACATACATGTAATGATTTTGTGGACACGGATGGGATTGTAAAATTCTGAAATTTTGTGCTATTTTCTCTACTTACATGTATATCATGTGATTTCGAATGTAGAATGTGTGTGCGTGAAATTGATTTATCGAGTACTCAGATCCTAGATACACGATCGTCACATTACCAGACATCGATTGGGTCATGAGAAGATGTTGATTCGACCATTAGGTAAAGGATAAGTCTCTCCTATCCCTCAATAGACATTCTTTTTCCTCTAACTTCTCTCCTCGATAATTCTTGAAGAATTCCAAAATGTTTATCATGTTTGTTAGGAATACCTTCCCCACTAACATCAACATAATAGTCGGGGGCAATGAAGACGCCTTCACCCTCTACCTGCAAGGTCTCTAACATATGGCAACTTGAACATCAATTTTTTGCACTAGTTATTTAACAAAACAAGTATAAAATAGTCGATCATCTGATATTTGAATTCATGCGAGTAGTCAAATACTAGAAGAGCATCCTCCGGACAATAATATCTACGTCCGTGATCTCTTCAACGTTCAGAACATATCATTGCTATTTCCCCCAGATTAAGCTGCAACGACAATCTCGTACTAAAGATAGTTAATCTAACCAGTGTTATAGAAAGGCATTTATACACCTTAATAAGTGCCATAAAATCACAAAGCGAAATTGTTTAAATAATTTAGAGAACAAATATCATAAATTCAAATAAAATTCTTTGCTCAGCGTTAAAGACCGAATACACATGCCATCCAACCTGCGGAGTATATATTGAAATGAAAAAAATGGAATCAATCATGTAACCAAATGCAAGTCAAACGATCAAAACGTAAAATGATGCAGTCAACAATGAAAGGTTGCTGACAAATATGCTCAGACCATCCTTAGGGGGCAGCATAATGCAGTAGAACCCAGCTGCAGTTATATGCGGCTGATCTCTTCAATCATCCAGCGTAAAAAATATTCGAATCTTTAAACAACACGGATTTGAGCAATAATCCATGTAGTTAAACTTACTTAAAGCAGGAGGTGAAGGTTCACATTTAGCCCTCCAACCGAAATCAGCTTTATTTACTCTGCGAGGTAAAAAAATATTAAAAAGGTTAATCTGCATCTGTTTTGAATATAGTGGTATAACACTTGTAGAAAGTATGACTTCATTGTCATATTTGTCCTTGATTTCTTCCATTGCCTTCGTAAACTGAAACAGCACGGAAATATTAAATGGAGGACTTGGTTAGATGTTGATAGATTATTCTTGTGGGAAAACTCAAGGTAACAGACAATAAAACCCTGTAAATCCCCATGCAAATATGCCCACCCATTAAACCATCTCCAACTTTCGAAATTTATTGGGACAGCCCTCACGAAGATAAAATCCCAGCACAACTCATATCGACCAAATGACATGGAGATCTTCTACCTAATTATAATTCACATTGCTTCAAGCAACAAGATATTATTCTAATCTCTATCCGGATAGTGGGTAGAAATTTGAAGAAATATTAGTCCCTTTTTTTAGAACCATATCTGCATCGTACTTCCTCCCCTTCAACCAGCTTCTCGAGTGCATCAGCAGGAAGCCCAATCAGCTCCAGAGTCTTCTCCCAGACCCTCTCGGATGTCTCCAAGTTATGTGCTTCCTCAGATGCATTCATCGGCCTGCAGTCGAGTGATATGTATGGACAAACAGGCCATTCATCAGCTTTCAACACTCCACAGTACTCCGGGATCTGAGGATCCGTAGCTGCAAACAGCGAGCTCCTTGAACCTGTAAATGGCTCATTGTCAAAGAACACAGGAAGCAGCAAGACAGCAATGCTCACGTTATCATCAAAGCCTTACCCTCTTGGGGATTGAACAGAAAATATGGAATAAAACGATATCCAACTTGGATAATATTTGGGAGGTCCCTGGCCTACAAAAACAAATGTATGCTTCAGCATAAGGATTTTTGATTTAAACGAACTCACTAAATTAACAAAAGCAGAAGTGCAGGACATTTATTATCAGAACATAGCATGCAAGAAAAGTGGCCTTCTGGGTTACATAGTTCATGATTTATAAAATAATTGTTTCCTAAATTACTTAGAAAGGAACGAAAGTATCTTATTCATTGAGACAGACCTAACCCTGGCAGGGAGAATGGGTGGAAAGGAGAACAACTACAAGTATTCAAAAGCACATAATGCACATATATTAGGAGAAGCCACAACTCTGTTAACAATTCCCTCGGAGCAGAAATATTATGCATGCTCAGCTTGGATACACAGATCAAACGATGTCTTTGTGGAAGGCTTGTTGAAGACATCAGCAAGCTAATCAGTAGATGACATGTGGAGTCTGGAGAAGCCCCCTCTCAACTAGATCTTGAGTATTGAGGTAATCAACATATTCATGCTTGGTTCTCTCGTAGAAAACAAGACTATTGGTATTGAACATGGTAGCCTAGTTAGCATATCACATCCGCATAGGTAAAATGACCTCAATTCTCAAATCGTCTACAATGGACTGGACCCAAATCTCTGCTGCATTCTGTGCCATATCCTTGTATATTAATTTTAAACTGAAACACAATCCTTTAGATAACTCAGTATCTTTATTACATCATCGAAGTGTTCTCTCTTAGGACACCTTATAAACTGACAGCTCACATGAAAGGCCGTATTGTATGGGATCTACCTCCTCTATGGTAAACCAATTTCAGCAAGTTAAATATACTTCTGTTGCAAAAGGATAAACTCTTTAGCTATAAGCCATCTTTATATTAAGAAAGTACTTAAAAGCACCGCAACATGTTTAGCGTATTTTTCAGTTGCAGTTCGTCGAGGTACGCCTTGGTCTCCTGTATTTAGAGAGAACGAGAGGGAGAACGAGAGTGGGATAGATCAGAAGAGGCTCCCGTTAAGCGAGGCGGTTCTCAACGATGGCATTCCCCCCTGAGTAGGAGGTTATTTATAGGGTGTAAACCCTCACCACACCCGTCCCCATTCTTCACGCCCCTATCGGTTAGGGTCTCCGTGAGACCCGGCCTCACCGTAACCGTCGGAAGCGGTTGCTTGACTACGTCGGTCACGGAAGCCGTTCTACATCTCCCACTTGACTGAAGTGGTCAAAACCTTTACACTCCCACTATTCTCGTAGTGTATAGAGATGTTTACATTGAGGTTCATTATTCATGAAAACCTCTACCGCGACTCATGTATTCCTGAGTCCCGTTAAATCAACATGTTTAATGTAAGTGCTAGCTACAATTCCCTTGGTTAGGGAATCAACTAACATGTCACTTGTAGGTATACAAGTTACCATTATTTCTTTCTTTGCCACCATATCTTGTATATAGTGATACTGGATTTCATGTGCTTTCCTTTAAAACTATTAGCCCCACTGTTAATCAAGCTTATTGCAACTTTATTATCACAATATATTTCAATTGGACCATTAACCAATTCAAGGCTTAAGTTTTCCAGAAAGCGTTCGATCCAAATCGCATGAGTGGTGGCCATGCTACATGCAATATATTCTGCTTCATGTGTATGTCTAGATACACATCCTTGTTTCTTGCTACCCCAAGAAATGGCTGCACCACCAAACATGAACAAGTAACCAGATGTGGATTTTCTATCATCCATATCCCCTCCGAAATTGGCATCGGAGTATCTTACCACTTCAAGCAATTTTGCTTGATATACAAGTTTCAGATGTACTGTCCCTTTCAGATATAGAAGAATCCTCTTTACAGCTTCCCAATGTACTGGACCGGGATTACTTTGATGTCTACTAACTAAGCTCACTGGATAAGCTAAATCATGTCGAGTACACATCATTGCATATATTAGACTTCCAAAAGCTTGTGCATATGGTATATGTATGGGTTTCTGCCCCTTTCCGAGGCACTGACTCTTGCTTAGTCTCTTTCCCATCACAAGAAGCGTTGGAGCTAGAGTACTATTCTGCATTCCAAATCTCCTTAATATAGTATGCAAATATCTTCCTTACTACGGCTCAATGTCCTTGAATCCCTGTCTCTTGTTATTTGTATTCCAAAAACATAGGATACTTCGCCCATGTTCATCTTAAATTTATTGCTCAATTTTTGTTTGATTTCATAGAGCATTTGTATGTCATTACCTGCAAGCAGAATGTCATCCACATACAATAACATGATTGCAAACCTGCTCCCACTCTTCATGACATACACACATTTATCCAATTTATTTGTAATAAATCCAATTTGGATAACTTTCTCATGAAATTTGAGATACCATTGCCGTGAAGACTGCTTCAAGCCATATAATGACTTTCTTAACTTGTAAACCCTTTTCTCCGACCTTCAACCTGAGAGCCATCAGGTTGTTGCATATAAATCTCCTCCTTTAATTCTCCATTAAGGAAGGTCATCTTCACATCCATTTGGAACAATTCCAAATCCATATATGTGACTATGGCTAACATCATCCGAATGGATACAACTTAGCTACTGAAGAGTAGGTTTCCTGGAAATCTATTCCAGTTTGTTGAGTACAACCCTTGACAACTAATCTTGCTTTGTATTTATCAACAATAACATTGACTTAGTACTTCTTCTTGAATACCCACTTACATCCTATGGATTGCCTACTTTCTGGCAAACCACATAATTCCCAAATACCGTTTCGCTCAATTAAGTCCAACTCACCCCTCATGGCGTCTGTTCATGATTCTGACTCAAACAAAGCTATAGCTTCATCAAAAGATACGAACATCCACAATCCGCAACATCCTCATCCACGGTATAACATGATGCCTCGCATTTATAAAAATGGTAATCTTTCATCCATGTGGGCCGTGTTCTGAGTCTCTTGTTGCCGATTATACTCGTGGGTTGTGTGGGTCCACCTACTTTCTTTAAAGGATCATCATGTCCCACATGTTCATTTTCTATATTTGGATGATCGAAATCATCCTCAAGTTCCTGTCTAATGCTCAAGTCATCTTCATTATCATCTAGGACAATCAGAGGATCCGATTCTTCTACTTCATGCTCCTTTTCTTGATGAATTTCAAGAAAAGTTGCATCACGACTTTCGATCAGACCTTTAGCTTCATTGAAGAACCTATATCCTTTAGAATTCTCACTATATCCAATAAACTTGCACTTTAATGTCCTGAAGTCTAGCTTGTCCCTAAGCTGACTCAGTACCAGAACATGTGCAACACATCCCCATTTCCGAAGATGGCCCAACTCGGGCTTTCTGCCATTCCATATTTCATAATGCATTGATTCTATGGACTTGGTGGGAATCATGTTCTATATGTAGTTCGCAAAACACTGCATATTCCCAAAATTTTCTTGAAGAGTCCTGGGTGTGACAACATATACCTTACTATATTCATCAAGGTTCGATTCTTTCTTTATGCTATACCATTCCACTGTGGTGTATAGGATATTGTAGTCTGCCTACGAATGTCTGTCTGAATGCAGTAATCCTTAAACTCCTTGGAGGTATATTCCTCACATTTATCTGTTCTAAGGGTCTTGATTGGTTTTCCTAATCTTGTCTCTACTTCCATCTTATATCTCTTAAATGTTTCAAGTGCTTCCGACTTTCTTCCTAAGAAATAAATATAGGAGAACTTTGAGTAATCATCAATGAATGTTATCAAGTAGTTCTTATTTCTATATGTACTGATGCTCAGTGGTCCACATATGTTCGAATGGATCAAATATAGTAACTCTGTTCACCGAATTCGGTTGAGAAGGGTCTTCTTGTCATTTTATCGGTCAGACAGTGTTCGCAGGGCAATGTCCTTGCACTCATGATTTTAAGCAACAGATTTGCCTTCATCATTTGATCCATCTTAGAATTTCTTGAATGACATAGTCTCATGTGCCACAAGTCATAGTCAGATAAATAATACAAGGAATACTTAGAAGAGAGATCCATTGATTCACTAAAGTTTATTACAAGAAGATAGAATAGGTCATGCTCGAGCACAAACTTTCCCATTGCATAGACCTTATTCTTGCCTATAGAACACACTTATTATAAAAAGGACTTCGAAATCCTTCTTAAGCAGCACTAAGACAGAGATCATGTTCCTACGTATCCCTGTATCATATAGTACATCATCCAGTACCATAATGCTATCCCCCAGATCAAACTCGTATGTCCCAATACCTTCTACATCCAGGTAGGTGTTGTTTTCCATGAAGATCCTCTGTTCTCCTTTATTCATCTCCTTGAAGTCAACTAGGCCCTCCTTCGTCATTGCAATGTGTTTGGTTGCTCCATAGTCGATCTACTATCCGTCACTGTTCGTGATGACGGAGTTACATTTCACGACAGCCACAAATTCTATTCTTTTTGCCTTTATTTTTAGACATTTTAGAATTTCCTGGCTTCTTCTTGTGGGGGCAATTGACCTTGAAATGGTCACTTGCCGCAACCGTAGCATGAGTCACGTGGGTATTTCTCACTTTTTCCTTTGAAATTCGCTTTGGAGGGACCTAACCTTTTCTTAACGTGTACGGCATTTGCTTCTTCTTCTTCTTCCCCGACCTCAAAGATCTCAGTCTTTGATCTTTGTTTCGAGAGGTCCTGCTCAATTGCCAGCTGTGCATGTAGGTCAGTCACAGACTTAATGTTGTCATTCATCCTCAGAGATGTGGCAACCATATTGAATGATGGTGGAAGACTTCCTAGTATGGTTGCGATCTGCATTCTCTCCGGAATTACGCAATTAACAACGGCTAGATCCTTGGCCATCACGATCATTTTGTTCACGTGCTCGATGACGCTTTCAGATTCCTTCATTCCACACGAGTTGTACTTGTGTAGAAGAAGCTGGACGCCCACCTTCCAACTTGGAGTGATATTTTTCCTTAACCGCGGTTCAGAGCTTGTAAGCTGATTCACAGGTTTCAAAGACCCGAATCAGGTTCAAATCCATGTGAGTGAACATGAAACTCCTAACCTTATCACCCGTTTTCTCCCACTGTTCGCATGATCTGATTTCTTCCATGGTTGGATTTCAGATAAGGTTGGGTCGGGTTTGTCTATGATGGAGTGTATGTTATCATGCAACATGCCATAATAGATTTTTCTACTCCACAACTCATAATCAGTACCATTAAGGTACTCAATTTTTCCCACCTCAGTGGCAATAGTATTGCTTGTCATATTGGATCTAATAAAACGAATGTAAAATTGGTATAAGATTGTGATATTGAACAAGAACAGATTTAAGTGCCTTTAGAAAAACATGAAAAACTAACAAAGGCACATTTAACAATGCATATAGAAATTAAATATCCCTTAAGTCAACCTTTCAATGGCACAGGTCTAACGTCCTTTTTTAATGTGAATACGGTAATGCAATAGCAAAAAACTTAATGGACCGTGTGAGGCTTTGCAAGTTAGTCGAAAAAAACTTAAAAAAAAAGAAAACCCCTTTATGTTTTGATTAAACTTATACACAGAGATATATGTTTAGTTTTAATATACCTATATTTAATTTAAAGAAATTACCAAAAAAAACTTTTAGGTAATGAAGATCCAATATGCAAACAAACAAAACAACCCCCCTTTTTCTAAAAAAAATGTGATTTAAAAGAAATAAAATAAAAAATACCCCTAATGGGTACTACAGGTGCAAATGGATAGAAAACTTGATACCACACAGAGTTCCTTTGTTTTAAAAAAATAAACTAACCAATATGACAAATCAACACTATATCTTAGGAAAAAAAACTTAATTGATGCTTTCTTAACAAAACGTGAATTCCCTATTTTATATTAAAAAAATTATGAGAACAATAACATGGGGCAATATATATATATATATATATATATAACTTCAATGAATCTTGCATTCATTTTATTTAAGTTGTGATAATAATTTTTTAAATAAGTGAACGAAGAGGTTCCAGATCGAAACAATAAAAAAAGATGAAAAAGGTGTGCATTCACTTTAAACGGCAATAACGAGGCTGATAAAAAAACTTGAAAAAAACATAAGAACCGTATGCTAAAAAAGACAGCTTGCAACACGTGTATCAAAAAAAAAAAAATAAAGACCTGCGTACCCTTTAGGGTTTTGTTTTTTCGTGAAGGAAGGAGCAGCTGCCTCCTCGAATGTGGACTTCACGCTGATACAGAGGGGCGGAGATGCGTCGACGTGAGGAGGGCAAAATCGACGACATGCTCTGATACCAGTTGCAGTTTGTCGAGGTACGCCTTGGTCTCCTGTGTTTAGAGAGAACGAGAGGGAGAACGAGAGTAGGATAGATCGGAAGGGGGCTCCCGTTAAGCGAGATGGTTCTCAACGATGGCGTTCCCTCCGAGGAGGTTATTTAGAGGGCGTAAACCCTCACCACGTCTGCCCCCATCCTTCATGTCCCTATTGGTTAGGGTCTCCGTGTGACTCGACCTTGCTGTAATTGCCGGAGGCGGTTGCTTGACCACGTCGGTCACGGAGGCCGTTCTACATTTTCATCATGTACATGGTCTCAGATCATTGCCAATCTCCACGATGTCATCAATATCTATACTATATATTAAAGTTAGGTTAGCCCAACTCTTTCTCCTGAACTGGTATGTGGCACCCTTAGGGGCCTCTCCTAAATCTCTCCTCCCATGCTCTCTCCCATTTCTTCGAGTTTTTTCCCGGACAGGGCATCGCCCTGTCCGTAATTCCCAGTCAGGGCATCGTAGAAAATGATTTCCCAGTCAGGGCATGATTCGACGAACTATTCGCCGATCGGCGAACCGTTTGCCGATCAATGCTATTCCGGAAAACTTTTCAATTTTATATTATAAAAAATAATATATAAAAATATTTGGAATTGCCAATCGGCAAACGGTTTGCCGATTGGCAATTCCAAATATTTTTATATATTAAAAGTTTTCCGGAATAATATTATATATTATTTTTACTGTATGATCGGCAAAGGGTTCGCCGATCGGCGAACCGTTCGCGGAATCATGCCCTGACTGGGAAAAACTTTGCAACGATGCCTTGACCGGGAGGGAAAAATCTCCCTTTCTTCTCTTTTTCCCCAATTTCTCTCTCCTCTCTTTCTCACCTCCCCCACCCCAAAATTCTCACGCCTCTCTCTCTCCTCCCCTCTCTCTTAGGGTTGGGCATCGTGTCGGGTCGGGTTTGAGTTAGCCCGAGCCAAGTCCATTTAAGTATATGGGTTAATGGGTCGGGCCTAGACCCATTTTATTTTCAAATCCCATGCCCAAGCCCAAACCCGACCCAAACAAAATGGGTCGTGCTGGCCCAATTTAACACCTATGTACACAAATATCATGTGTTCCTTTCTTCTTGCATTTATCTGGTTATTTCTTATGCATGTGTGCATACTTAATAATTTAAGTACACCAACTAATTCGTGATTTTAACATTAGTTGTATGTTGAAAATAGAAATGTGGTAAAAAATATGATGACTTAGACAACCATTCAATTCATCATTACATATTCAATTATAGATGTGGATACAATGACCCAATATAGATTGGTTGCTTACAATTGTACATGCTCTAACACTTGCGGACACATACTCCATTCTTGCATATTAATATAATCTTGCATATTAAAATAATAATGTCCTCCATCCACGCTATTGGATATGATTATTAATGGGTATGAGTATTTATTCTAAACTCGAAATTAGGATATGAAAGTTAGAACATGGTATTTGGAGCAAACATGAATATGATGGATATAGTTATATCATATAGGTTGGGCTATAGGGCTTACGAGTTTGGGCCTTATCAGGACCGTGGCCGGAGGCGTGCGCGAGGGCAAGGGGTAGGGCTGTAGGGCGGAGGGGTGTGTGTGGGGGGTGGGGTGGGGCTGTAGGGCAGAGGCGCGCAGGGGGGGCGGGGGTGGGGTTGGTGCTGGAGCTTGCGAGCGGAGGTGCATACAGGGGAGCTCCGACCGGAGGCCTTGCAAGCGAGGGGGGGACCTGGGATTTCATTTTGTTTGATCTACAGAATGGCATCATGTTATAAATATGACGTGTTTCAAAGGGCAAAATTGTCAACATATAACTTTTTCCGTCAGAGTTAACGAAGAATTAAGACGGAACTTGAGACAGGGTTATGCCATGTCAGTGTTGCAATAGTCGGCCGACTATCCCAAATAGTCAGTCCGACTATGCGGTACAGGGGGTTCCCGACTGAACAAACCTCCAGTCGGGCAATAGTCAGCCCGACCAAATAGTCGGTCGACTAACCTGACTATTAGGCCGACTAGAGTTTGACTTTTGATATTTTTATTTTTTTATTTTCAATTTTCAATTTTTATGGGTTACATTTTACCATGACATCGTCATAAATGTCAAATTCTATATATCTATTATATTAATTTGTACTTTTATCTTGGATCCATGTTAAATAATGATCATATATGTATAAAAATATAAGAATATATGTATTATACATAAATTTTACTTTAAAAATACTAAACCAAATAATTCCGAATAGTTGCCCGAATACCGATTACTCTCTATTCAGTTAACCCCTCCGACTGAATACCGAATACCATCTTCTGCAACAATGAGCCATGGAAAGATTAAGCATTATTCGGAGTCTTGGGTGTAATTCGTGATTATCGAGGGTTCCTGGGGTGATTACGAAATTATTCAAGGTTTGTAAATATCCTTAAAATTTAAAGTGATCTTTACCATAAAAGAAGTATCTGTGAGAATAATTACCTGCTTATCTACTACATATCTTGATATATTCAGAGAATTTTGCATATACACGATTATTAGAAAATGGAACTTCGGTGACTAAATCATGAACATTGCCATTTATAAATTATTGCAAATGAAATGAAGTACTACATATATCCAAGCATAAAGTAACCAATAAAAATGTTTTTTTAATATTTAAAGAAATCAATATAACCTATCCAACAAAATACTCCATATATATGAGTGTTCATGTTAATGATTTAGCGTCCTTAATTATTTTTTACTTAAAAGGAGCATGCATTATAAAAAAAAACACGAAGAAGACAAACATTTAATTGGAATATGGAAAGTACATTTGCAAAATTTTCAACAGATTTATAATTGCCATGAGAGTGATGTAACAAAGATGATCATAGCACCTAAATTTACATTGCCCAGATTGATAAATGAGCATCATTTTTAAATTTATTGTTTAACATGTTAAACTTGCATTGGATCAATGTGCAAATAATGGTTATCTTGCAAATATTTGTTGTGAAGGTTCTCAAATAATCTATATTATTGGAGTATTTGGTTGTATATGGGTAAATAGATCGCTACAGGATCCATTTACCCCATCCAAGTGTTTAGTCCCACATCTACCAGTGGTAAGACTTGGAGGCTCTGTGCAGGTAATATATGGAGCCTCATACCTCATGTATCCATTGAGAAAAAGCAATGAAGCATATGACCCTTCGAGGCCTTCTCCTGTAGTTTCATCCCGCTCCTTAAGGAGTAGGGTTCCACGTAAAATCTTTGTATTCCATGTTTTATCTTCTCTATTCATGCATTGTTTATCATTTTCCCTTCCGCGTCTATATTCTCTAACATGGTATAAGAGCGGATAGTTCTTGGTTGATTTTGAAGATTTATTTTTCAAGATCGATCAAGTTCTCTTTTCAGTATTTAGGGTTTCTTGAAACCCTAATATTTCAATGTCACAAATATCTGGAAGCAGTTTTTTGTTTGAAGATTATTTTGTATTAAATTCATGTTCGTAATAGAAATTCAAGATTGAGATTGTTGAAAATCTCATCATTGATTTTGGGTTTAACCCTAGCTGCAAAGAGCAACCAATCTTGTGCTCCAGACAGTGGCGGCGTGAAGACCATGCACTTTCAGATCACGATCTAGGCCGCAATCTCGACAACCCTTCAGAAATCGCACGTGCTCCAGACTCGTGGTGCACCCTCCAGAAATCCACAGATCCAGGTAGCCTTCCAGGCGTTCCAACCTCAGGCTGCACTGCCATCCATCGCGGGATGGCTCCGCGCTTCTTCGCGCACAAACGGAGGCCTATCTGGCCTCCCCATGCGCAACCTCTGTGCCGCCATCGCGCGACTGATCGGGACCACCCCATAGTCTTCTGATCGTCGCAGCGAGCGATCCCCATCTCCAGCGTTCTCCTATCTATAATGGTGATCCCATCTCTAGCGGCGACACATGCAACGGTGGAGGCTCTGCCTCCTCCCACATCCTTCTTCCAGTCGACGATGGCCTGCGGGAAACCTCAAAGGGGTCGGCTCTTTCGAAGAAAATAGGTTTCCCAACTGGGAACCCTAAATGAAGAGCACAAAGAGCGTGGGATGTTTTTGAAAAAAAAAGAGAAAGGAAATCGCGAGTTATAATAAAATCGCAAGGTTTTATGCCTAAGTTGGCCCGCATGTTTCAAAAAAATCTGGAAAAGGTGCGTACAAAAAACACATACGCAAGATAAATTTTGCAAAAAAAATACAAAAAATAGAAGAGAATCGAAAAAAGGTGCAACGACAACAAAAAAGGGGAGAGAAAAGTTGATTGAGGAAAGCCAAAAAATACAACGGCTTATTTGGTTTTGTTCATTTCCCATCATTGTTGTCTTCTCTCAACTTAGTCGATGTTTGTCATTCCGACCAGTATGGGAGAAAGGGGGAGTATTGTGTAGAGTCACAGGTCCATTGTAGATTCAGATGTGATATTCCATACCAGCCAATCATTCAGATTCTACAGTTTTGCAGATGAAGATTTACCATGCGTAGCTTCAGAGTCGACGTTCAGATTCCGAGTCTTCAGTTTAGACATGTACATGTATGCGGTATTTTCAGATGTGTACATGTATACCATCATTTGTCATGGTCTCCATGATTCTTGTTATTTCGGCCAGAATTTTCATGTGAGCCATAGGGACTCCAGAGAGGACCCTTCCATATGCCATGTGGGCAAGGGATTTTCGTCAATTCAACGCGCACAACTGTCGGCTGCTGTCGAGGATGTTGCTTCTCATGTCGTGCAAGTGAAAAGGACGAACGGCCTGGAATGTAAGTCAACTGAAACTCCTCGTTGGAGAGTATGTGCTTTGAACTCCGCCTGTTAGAGCCACTGCAAGTTGAAATGAGTCTCCTCATCAGAGTACTCTGGCCCGCCACAACATGTGGACAACTGCTCCATCTCTGAAAAGGACCGAACTGAAAGGTCGTGGAGTGCAATCCTCATCGGAGTCCACTGTCACTGTAGAATGGAGTCTGAAGAAATATCGACATCGGAGAATTGAGTCTCTCCCATCTGTCATAGGAAATGATACTCTACTCTGGAGCCCCTATAAGTACTTAGCCAAATTAAACTGTTCTTCACGCTAATAGAACTGCCTGTCTAGGAGTGGCTTTCATCGCCTGCATTTGCATTTAGATTAAATTTCAATTCTGTTCTGCATCCTGCACAAAAGCGAAGGGATCACTGTAAGTCTCCTGAACTCAGCATAACATCATTGTTTTATCTTGCATCGGCTTTTTCTCGATTTCTCCCTCTGATTTTCACATTAAATTAAACGGAAATTGGGACTGTCCGATAGGCGTGCTGTGTGGTGGACTTAATCAGTGATAACTTAACTTAAAATCGGGACTGCTAAACAGTATTGACCAAAAAAAGAGAATAAAATTTGAAAATTGTTTGCGGGAGATTAATCCCCGACCCTGTTTTCAGGCTGAGTGAGGGTACTTGAGTGTGTGTGAACACCTTAAGGCAGAGCCCAAATCCCCGCCTTCCATATCACGAGCCAACTGATCTTAGCAAATATCACGAGTGGGATACTTTTAAACTCATTGACAAGTACCAAGTAGCCTCCGCCTTCGCGGGTAGATAGGGGCGAACCAGCGGTACTCTGCGACAAGGCCTAGCTTTGTCAGCCTCCGCCTGCTTGCAGGTAGATAGGGGCACGTCATTGAGTCCCCACTCCGGATAGGAGCGCAGAAAGGGAGGATCGGCGGTATCTTAGGCGACAGGATAAACAGGGAAGATGCATCCGGCTCTAAGCCGACTTCCCTATAGGCCGCGTAATCCTTGCTATCTTGTTTGCACAATCACACTTAAAAATTACAAGATTAATCGGACTCGATTTCGAGTCCTTCACTGTGTTGAGTGTGAACCCAGGGTTTTGGATTGATTTTGCTTGTTTCAGGTAGGAGTAAAACCCTATCTTCTTCTCGCCACATCAAGATGAGTAATTGGGGAGATCTCGACGCGTTATTCACCGATCTCTCTATGAGTCCCCCAAGCGACTCGTCTTCATCGGCCCAAGCGCACCTTGGACCACCCAGGACTCATGACCCTCTTGAGTCTTGGTTCCCTCATACTCAGGGTGGTAACACTCAAACCAACCCTTTCATCTCCTCCGAGATTACCGAGGAAGATCATCGCCTCGGTAATCCTTTCCTTGATTTATCCTCTGACATCGACCTTACTTTCCCCCCAGGACTAGAGGACAAGATGCCGCCAAAAGTACCACCGGATGAGGAACAAATAAAACAGATTCTTGCTCGCCTCGCTGAAGCCGAACAGAAGAATGCAGATCTCACGGCGCGGATGGGACAAATTATAGTAGCAGAAGGAATCGACCGACCAATGGTCGATACCTACAACCCGGCGGAGAACGAGATTCAGAACTGGTTGGCACCAGCAGTTCCCGTCCAGGCATTTGAGCTGAAGCCCCACTTCCTTAGTCTGCTTCCGAAGTTCAACGGAAACCTTAATGAAGAACCATACACTTTCCTCCGTGACTTCGAGTTGGTGTGCAACAACCTTAGCCATCCCAATGTTGGCCAAGATTATATTCGGCTGAAGGCCACCCCTTTTGCCTTAGGTGATAAGGCTGCTCATTGGTTGAAAAACTTAGGGGTGGTATGCAATACCTGGATGCAGTTCAAGGACCTATTCTTGAAAAAGTTCTACCCTCTCAGTAGGACAAACCAGATGAGAACGAAGATCGCCAGCTTCGCCCAAGGACCGAGTGAACCTTTCCATGACGCTTAGGATAGGTTCAATGAATTAGTACAGAAATGCCCCTGCCACGGCATTTCAAAGGCGATCTTAGTCCAGACCTTGATCTGTGGTCTAACCCCAGAGATGCAGGGGTTAGTCAGTGCCGCCTGTGGAGGAAGCTATCTGAACAAAAACGAGCACGCCGTATGGAAGATCCTGGAGCAGTCGGCAGGTCGCAGGCCACCAGGGCCTATCAGTTGTCTCCCTCAATCCTATTCAATGAGACAACCCGAAGGACTGTAGCGGATCTGACTGAGGACCTCATCCCCAACATGGGGATGATTGCCGACAAGCTTACCATGGTCGAGCAGATCCACAAGAGAGTCGCGGAACTTGAGTCTCTTTCGCGTCTACCGAAGCAAGTGGAGGAACTTTCTGAGAAGGTAGCTAAGATCAAGCTACTTGCTCCTTCTGCACCACCTGTACCTGTACATCGAGTCCATCTTGTACAGGAACATGCACCTGGGTCTCAGAGTAGCTGGGATCAAACTTACACCCAGCAGGACCAGCATGCACCCCCACAAGTGGAGACGGGATACGAGGAGCCTCCGCAAGTGTACGAGATTAACGGGCTTTGGTATAGCCGTGACCCGATTGTCAGGCAGGCCGAAATGGGGAAGGATCAGCTTCACCGTTCATCCCCAGCTTACCAAGAAACCAGGCCCGTTCCCACACCGCGCTTTCAGTCCAGGCCAGAACAAGGGTACCAGCCGCAGCAATACCAGCAGCAACAGCGCACCTATCAACAGGGGCCAGCACCATCCCATCAACAACAGCAATATCGGCATGGCCAGCAGGGCCAATACAGAACCTCGTATACACAGCAGTCAGCCCAGCCCACTGAATTGGAGTCCCTCACCTTGGCGATCCAGACCCTGTCTGACAGGGTCCAACAGATGCATAATGATTACCTGGACATGAGAACCGACATCAATCGGGTCTCTCGTACCCAGGACCAACAGATGGCGCCAAAGACCCCACTTCCCGCACAGGTTCAGGCCAACCCGAACAACGTACTCCATGGCCAGAACCGACCTCGAGATCAGGTATACTATTCAGATAATTATTTATCTGAACATGAGATCCTTTCGTACGATAATGTAAATCACATGTCCCTCAGGAGCGGAAGGACCGTGACCATACCTGATCGGGCACGGGAGCAGAAGGAAGGAGCCTCCGACACTCTACCTGAGGAGAACTCGGAGGAAGAAGAGGAGGAGCATCACCACCATCATCACTGGCAGAAGAAGAGGATATCTGAGTCCTCGAAGCAGCATTCTCGCATTTGCATAGAGTCAGAAGAAACCGACGAAGAGCCCGCACCTCCATCTGAGGAGGATCGTCCAGCAATCGCGGAAGAAGCGTCACCGGTTTCGCCTCAGCATTTTCTTTTCAGTCAGAGTCAGAGTCCTAGTTTGTATCAGAGTCAGAGTCCTGTTAAGAACTCAGTTCCCGAAGTCAATGAGAAAATTTCAGTTTCCGAACCTGAGTTAGAGTCAATAATCCCTTTCCCCCGAGCTCTTACGGGTGGAAAGAAGAAAACCAAAAAAAATCCAAAAAGATGACCCTGAGATGGCTGAATTCTGCAACAAATACATCAAGGTCACAATCCCCTTTGACAAGTACGTGGAGATGACCCCTGCATTCCAAAAATACCTTAAGGTGAGATGCACACCTACTAGGGTTAGCAGGAAGACCAAAAGCCGTGTTGAGAAACACGTTTTATCAGTAGCCACGACTTGTGCAATAAAGAACTCGTTTCCAAGGAAACAAAGAGATATGGGTGCACATTATGTAGTGAGTCATGTTGATGACATCGCGTTTGCACGCACTCTCCTGGACAATGGTTCCTCGATCAATCTGATGCCTACAACCCTCTATGAGCGGCTTAATCTCGGACCTCTTAGGAAATCTAGAGCCCTCCTACAGTTTGCTGATAAATCAACCAAGAGGTCCCAAGGAGAATTGAGGAACATTGTGATCAAAGTCGAGGGACAAGAATACATGGTGGACTTCACTGTCCTGGATATGGAAACCCCTCGTAATTGGAGAGACTCCCAGATCATTTTAGGTAGGCCCTTCCTCAGAACAGCAGGGGCCTTATTTGATTATAAGATCGGGAAGATTCAGTTCCAAACTCCAGGCGGAGATGAAGAATTTGAAATGAAGCAGACAAGATGGCAGAGACCGGATTCAGAATCCAGCACCGAGTACTCTTCTACCGGAACAGACTGCGAGCATGTAGACTTAGTTGGGCAATGGAGACAGAACCCAACCAACACCGATGTGTCCATCTCCTCCGAAGATGATCCAGTGCACGAGTCAGTCTGCGAGATCCTCAGGAACGAGTACAACTCTGAGCCTGCATCGCCCTACATCTTCGATGACGTAGATGCCCAGTTGGGCCTGTCAGTCCTTACATCTCTAGGACAGTCGGAAGATGAGGATGACGAGTCGGACGAGGCGTTTGCCGATTGTATGGAGACCTTTGACGATCCGACTCCAGAGCCGAACTTGGTGGCAGCAATCACAGAGAACGATCCAGCCACTTCCAACACTGAACCAGGTCAGATTGAGCCAGATTTCTTAGACGATCACACCATTCCTGAGCTCAAACCCTTACCCACAACCTTAAAGTATGCCTTCCTTGCGGGCCAAGACAAGAAATTTCCGGTCATCATCAGTTCGCAATCGACCGAGGAGCAGGAATCTCGCTTGCTAGAGATCCTAGAGAAAAACCGCAAGGCGATAGGCTGGAGCATTTCCGATCTCCACGGGATAAATCCCGCTCTGTGTTCGCACCATATTTACTTGGAGAATGAAGCCAAACCCTCTCGTGAATTCCAACGCCGGTTGAATCCAAATTTACGAGAAGTCGTGAAGAAGGAGATAGAAAAATGGTGCAACGCGAGTTTCATTTATCCAATCTCCGACTCTAAGTGGGTGGCCCCAATCCACGTTGTCCCGAAGAAGTCGGGAATTCAGACGACCACCAACGCGGATGGAGAGGAGATCGTGACGAGAGTACCCACGTCGTGGCGCGTCTGCGTGGATTACAGACGCTTGAATGCCGCGACGAAGAAGGATCATTTCCCCCTTCCATTCATTGATCAGATCTTAGAGAGACTAGCGGGGAAAGAGTTCTTCTGCTTCTTAGATGGGTTCTCGGGCTACAATCAAGTAGCCATAGCTCCAGAGGACCAGGAAAAAACCACGTTTACATGCCCCTTTGGTACCTATGCTTTCAGGCGCATGCCTTTTGGGTTATGCAATGCTCCAGGTACTTTTCAAAGGTGCATGATTGCTGTATTCGCCGAAATGGTCGGCGAATTCCTGGAAGTTTTCATGGACGACTTCTCGGTCCACAGCGATTCATTCGATTCCTGTCTTAGGAATCTGGACCGAGTCATCAAAAGATGTTGTGAGGTTAATCTAGTGCTCTCCTGGGAGAAAAGTCACTTCATGGTGACGGAGGGTATAGTGTTGGGGCATGTCATCTCCAAGAGAGGAATGGAGGTTGACCCTGTCAAGGTGGATGTGATCAGACGACTCCAGCCACCCACCAACGTAAAGCAGTTGCGGTCGTTCTTCGGGCATGTTGGATTTTATCGGAAATTCATTAAGGATTTTTCTAAGATTGCCCGACCGCTAACTGAGCTTTTAGGCAAAGACATGGAGTTTATTGTTGATCACAAATGTCTTGAGGCCTTTAAGCTTTTACAAGGAATGATTATGGACGCACCCATCCTACAAGCCCCAGATTGGTCTCTACCTTTTGAGATTATGACGGACGCCTCTGATTATGCTGTTGGGGCTGTGTTGGGACAAAGAAGAGAGAGCGTCCCTTTTGCAATTCACTACGCAAGCAAAGTGCTTGATTCTGCTCAGCGTAACTATACAGTTACGGAAAAGGAAATGCTTGCGGTAGTGTTTGCCTTGGACAAATTCAGATCTCACCTAATTGGATCCAAGGTAACTGTGTTCACTGACCATACGGCACTACGGTACTTGATGGAGAAGAAGGACGCGAAGGCGCGTCTTCTTCGTTGGATTTTACTTATCCAGGAGTTTGATTTGGACATCCGTGATAAACCTGGAAAGAAGAATGTAGTGGCCGATCATCTTTCTCGTCTCGAAGATCTTAATACTTCCGAGGTTTCACCAATTCGAGACTCATTCCCTGACGAGTCGATTTTTGTTATCGACTCACTCCCATGGTACGCCAATATCGTGAATTATCTCGTCTCCAACAAAGTTCCCGAAGATTGGCCCAAGAACCAAATCGACCGACTAAAGTCGGACGCTAGACACTACCATTGGGAGGATCCGATCCTTTTCTTCGAAGGACCGGATTGTATCTGTAGACGGTGTATTCCTCAGGAGGAATATCAGAGTGTCCTTTCTTTATGCCACAGTTTGGAGGCAAGAGGACACCACTCCGGGAAGAGGACCGCATGGAAGGTACTTCAGTGTGGCTTCTACTGGCTGACTCTGTTTCGCGATGCCACCGCCTTCGCGAAGTCGTGCCTAGTTTGCCAGAGAATGGGAGGAACCGTTGGTTCCAAGGATGAGATGCCAATGCAGCCGGTCATCATTTGTGATGTCTTTGACGCCTGGGGCATCGATTTCATGGGCCCATTTCCTGTCAGCCACGGGTTCAAATATATCCTTCTTGCGGTAGACTATCTGTCCAGATGGGTGGAGGCTATCCCGACCCAAGCCGCAGACAGCAGGACTGTCTGCAAATTCATCAGAGAGCACATAATCTCTAGGTTCGGGATCCCCAAAATGATAATATCAGACGGGAGTAGCCACTTTGTGAATCGGGAGGTAAAGAAACTCCTGAAGGATTACGGCATTGAACACCGTGTCGCGAGTCCTTACCACCCACAAACCAATGGTATGGCTGAGGTGTCAAATAGGGAGGTGAAAACCATATTACAAAAGCTTGTCCGCCCAGACAGGAAGGACTGGTCTCAGATCTTGGATCAAGTCCTCTGGACGTATAGGACAGCTTACAAGACACCATTAGGCACCTCCCCATTCCGAATGGTATTCGGAAAGCCATGCCACTTGCCCGCAGAGTTAGTGCACAAATCAGAATGGGCAATCAGGAAGGTCAATTGGAACACACACCTGGGTCAGAAGCAGAGAGACATGGATCTGAATGAGCTTGTGGAAGTCAGAAACCGCGCATATGACAACAGTTTGGTGTACAAGGACAAGGTGAAGCGTTGGCATGATAGATATATCAGACGAAAGACCTTTGTTCCTGGACAGAAGGTATGGTTGTTCAATGCTAGGCTGAAGATTTTCCAAGGCAAGTTGAAGTCTAAGTGGACAGGCACATTTGTCGTCCGTACGGTGCACGATAGTGGATGTGTCGAGATCTCAGATCTTGCAGATGACGCACCGACATTCCTAGTGAACGGACAGCTGTTGAAGCACTTCGTCGAATCCAATGAGCAGTTAGTCCATGTTGAGGAGATTGTATTCATGCGCGAGACAGATACAGAAGATACACCTCAAGCCGCATATGAGACCTTGCAGCAGTGAGCTCCAGCCATCCGCAGCATCTCGAAAGATTCAGACCGACTCATCTGTATATATCATTCTTCTTGTACATCTTTTCCTCTCTCTTACACGACTTTAGTAACCCATCCCCGCCTCATTAGATCACTATCCTGGACTATACTTAGGATAACCAGATCCTAAGTATAGGGGGGAGGGGTCACCTGAGTCAGTTCACTGTACATCCTCCAGATCACATTGGTCCTCATACTCATTTCTTACCTATACTTAGGCTGACTTAAGCCTAAGTATAGGGGGGACCGATGCCCGCATTGATACTCAACTACCCATCTCTCCCTCGCTCGCCCCATTTCTGATCTTCTTCTACACCAGAGCCTAAGTATAGGGGGGCAGGACGACTTCTATACTCTTGTAATTTTAGCTCTCCTACGCTTAGCCCGAGCTATGTCTTTTTGGTCGCTTTTCATGCTCTGAGGACATAGCACACGCTAAGTATAGGGGGCGTGTATATATTACATATATACTTTACCCATAGCTCGTACTTTCGCGTATTTTCGCGTATTTTTGTATATATTATGCAATAAGTACGGTGGGTAAAAATTGAATATATATATATATATTTTACTTGTATAAAACAAAAATAATACTCCTGTAAAATATGATACTATGTATATTATTACAAACTAAAGATTGTTGTATAATAGAAAATAAAATGAAAAAGTTGAAAATAAAGGCTTCTTGTTTAACCTTGCATACCATCTCTGCACCCAAAAAGAGTCTTGCATTTTCATAGCATGACATCTCATCGGCATACTTTGCATAGGCAAAGTGAAAAGCTAGTAGGTTCTGAACTAAGCTATGAGCAGATATTGAGGATGGAATTGATTTGACCTTAATCCACTTAATTTCAGAGGAACCTTATAGGAACTGGAGTTAAGATTTTTCAGGTCAGGTGACTTAATTCTTTAAGTCTGCAAGTCTATGTTCATATGTCATCTTGATGAGCCTGAGTAGAGCACTTAACAACACACACATGACTCTTAGAAACAATGGCTTGACGTGCACCAGCACTTTAGACATGGCTCTCTACGGATGAGGTGATGAGGAGGCAGTTTCCTTTAGCTTGGGGTAGCATATGAGGGTAGTACTTCTAGGCGGAACCTCTCTTCTTCTTCTAGAGAAGGAAGTGCGTCTCAACTTGGCCTAGTGGTGATGAAGGCTAAAGACAGAAGCCGTGGGTTGCAATAAAGCTTCAAAAGAGGGATAATCTACTGGCTCAAGAGGAAATTTCTTGTATATATGCTGCACCATGTAGATATGTTGTACAGAGGCATTTTGAAAAAAAAATGCCAAAAAGAACTCCAAAAAAAGTGGTGGGTCGGATTGAAAATTTAATAACCCCACCGGAGTATATGAAGTCAAGAAAAAGCTTATGGTCCCCATGTTACATCTCATGAAGCTTGCAGCGGGAGACTTAGCTACACTGGCTGAGCTCCCAAAAGTCTATACTTCTTTCCCCTCTTCTTGAGCCGGTTGCACTTGAACTTAGAAGGGAATACCTCGCTTCTCGAGGAAAGAGTTGCTAGACCGAGGCATTAGAGTTACCAGGTTGGGGGAGGTTGTTTCTTTGTTACTTCTGAGGTGGGGAGTCATATATCACTTACACTGCATGAAAAGATTCATGGTCATTAGAGTTTGTGTATGTAGACTTGTTCTGATCAGGTGTGTTGAGGAGTCTTGAATAGAAGACTTGTGGAACTTGAAGTCTGTTAAGTCTTAAACTCAGATCCCAATAAGATTCCGACACATAATTAATCCAAAGGTCGAGTCAAGCTCTATTTTTAACTTTTGTTCATGACCTTGGTATGGAACCCAAAATCATTTCACTTCTGCATTTCATTTAGTTGCTCGGGGACGAGCAAGGTTTAAGTATAGGGGGTTGATGAATCTGTGATTCATCACTTCAAAAGTCAAAAATAGAGCCTTATTCCCGAGTAAATAGAGGCATATTTCCCTTTATAATGCATAAATAGCATTCATGCATACACACATAATACATTCATTTTAGCAGTCCATTTGCATTCAAATAAGAAGCCAAAATCCCTTGTAAAATATCCACTCACTAAAATAACCTCTTCCTTATAATATGTACTCCTTAGTTGATAATATAGGGAAGAATGCCAAATATTCCCCTTGTAAATTAGTCAATAAAGCCCTAGAACCCCTGTACACTAAAATACACATAAATCCTTCCTACAAACTCCGAACTAGGTCTACTTACTCTTAGAATACTACACATTAAAAGATCTTTAAAATGAGACTAATTTCATCCAATTTGGAGCTCGTATGAGAAAGTTGGGTTTTTGGGCCACTTTATATACTACATAGGTGTATAAGTGTATCTTTGTATTTATGTATCATATTTGACCTCATCTCCGTCTTTGGTCAACATGAAACTTGTAGATCTCATCGAGATCTACAACTTTCATGTTTGGAGTTTTTCCAAATTCGGCTCCCTCTTCTCTCTACACATGTATTTTCTTCCAGCCACTCACAGCAGGCCACGTGGCGCCCTCTGGTTGCGCCACGCGGCCCGCTCCCCTTGCCTCATCCGCCTCATCTTCCAGCCGTTGGATCTCCTCCTGAGATCCAACGACTCCAGGTGTTCCACGCACGCCCCATTGCCTGAGCCGTCAGATCATCTCCTGCCTTCATCATCGCCGTTCATAAGCGCCTTAAGCAGAGCTCGCCACGTGTCAAATCCTCAACCCTCTGATCGACCTCTGCCTTTCCATCTCAGCCGCGTTTTCCGCCTTTTCTTCTCAGCCGTCTGATCATCCCTAGGACTTCATCTGACCCGCTCATTAGCGCCTCGCCCACAGTGCGCCACGCGTCGCACGCTACGCCTTTGGATGATGCACGCAGCTCTCCATCGCAACCTCTCATCCCGCCTTGCATTCCAACCCTCCGATCTAAGCCCTAATCTCATCACAGCCGCTCGCGCACGCTTCGCTCACAACGCGCCACGTGGTCGCTCCACGACCCTCAGATCGCCTCGCCTCGATCCGATCTCGCCCGCTCCTTAGTGATTAGATCTGGGCCGTTGGATCACAAGATCCAATGGCCACGACCTCATCTCCTACCTCTGGCAGCCCTCTCTCCCACGATCTCCGCCTTGCGGGAGGGGTTGCCCCTTTCTATTTTCAGCAGCGCTCCCTCCACCGTCGACGACCACCATCACCTCCACAACCTTCCCCACTCATTACTTATCCCCGCCAGCCACCTCGCTACCCACGTCGACCGCCAGCGACGCTCCATGAACTCCATGAACCCCACTTCATCACCAGCCCGGCTGGCTACTTCAACCTATAAATACTCACCCTCCGGCCGATTTCACGGCCATCCGCCACTCCAGAGAGCTTCCCTGAGCCCAGACCCTCCAAGTGGTGACAGCAATTTGACGAGTCTTCGAGCGAAGAAGGGCTTCTTCTCCGGCGAGATCCTCGGCCCACCGCCGTGTCGCAGCCGCTCCTCCGAGTAGCTGCACGAGCTCGGGACCCTACCGATCCCTAGAGCGACGACCCTGGAACTCGAGACCGAGCTCCGATCCCCAGGTAAATCCCTCCATCCATCTCCGATCTTCGATTCTTTTCTTCTTCGTTTTTCTAGATTTTTATTCGCCGCCACCGGTCATCCTCTCGCTTCCATTCCCTCTCGCCGAGCTTCGCGTCGAAGCTCTCATCTTCGCGTTCACCTTTACGGCCGCCGCCGACGCACTTCTCCCTCCATCGATCTCCAGCTCCGCCACTTGGCCGTAGCTCCTCCGTCAGGCCACCTCCGTCTGCCTTAGGCCTCGCCAATCATCCACCCACCTTCACGAGCGCACGCACGAGCTTCGGCTCCATCTCTAACACCTGCAGGTACTCCTCTGCTCATTAGACGGAACTTCACCGGAGCCGACTTCAAGCTTCATCGCCACAGTGCTCTAGCACTCCTCTTCCACTCCTGAAGGCACCAGCACCTTCGCCGCACCGCCGCGCATCTTCCGGGATATCTCCGAGCCCCCGGAGAGCTTCACCGACGCCAGGAGGATCGGGCAGAGCCAAGCTCGCTTCGCCGGAGACCCGCCAACTCCTCCGCAGGTGGCTGAGGACCGTTGAGGACGAAGAACAGTCACCATTCGATCATCTTGATCGAACGATCCAGCGCCATCCACGTCGTCCACAACCGGAGCAGCACATCACCGTTGGATCCATCTAGATCCAACGGTCCATAGACAGCCACGTCGACATCCGCCTGAGCTACAGCGACCGTCGATCGTCACCGGGATCGCACGGTTGTGAGCACGCCACGCCGCCATCTTCATCGACGCCCAGATCATCGTTGGATCAAGCTCGATCCAAGGGTCCTCAGCCTGCCACGTAGCCTCGCTCCGAGCCTCCTCTCCGAGCCTAGGTTCGGGTCGTCCGAGCCTCACTCCAGACCTCCAGAAGCGCCGAGCCTAGCCCCGAGCCTCCGCAGCCATCCGAGACTAGGCCGCCCACGTGAGGAGCACGTGCGGCCTAGGCTTTTTGCACCGAGGCCCTCGGGACTTTCCATATTTGCAAAAAGGTCCCTGTGAAGCTGAGCCCACGTGAGGAGCACGTGCTTGTTGGAGAAATTGCACTTGAGTCCCCAGCATTATAGGTAATTGCATTTCAGTCCCGGTCCGCATATTTGCTTATTGTATTTTTATTTTCCTGTATTGCATTTATACCCTTGTGTTTGCACGCATCCCTAGGTTGCATTTTACATCATTTTGCAAATCTAATAAATGCATTTTGTTGACAAACTTGTCCTCTGTCTATTGGTCCACGTGTCACATTTTTGTAATTTCAGTAGAATTATTAATGAATTAATTGGTGCATTTTTGACATATTTTGCCCAGTGACACCTTTTGATTTGTAGTTAATTCTCTGTGCTTCCAAAAATCATCAAAAATTCACAGTAGCTTAAGGACAGTATTCTTAACGTACCATAAAAATTTCATGTCATTTGCACACATATCGAGGCCTAAATAAATCGTTGAGTGATTTTCGTATTTAAAATTTAATTAATTCATTTCACATTGAAATTCAGATCTTTCAATTTTCCTGGATCCCTTATCATTTGTGCTATCTAGGATAATTTTAGTTCTTGGAAAAATTGTGGTTTGATATTTATTAAAATTAAATATTAGAAATCACCCTGTCTGCATATTTAATTCCCAGTAAATCCATTTAGTGTCTGAAAAATCCAAAAAAATTAGAGTAACTCATTTTCATCATAATCAATCATCTGGCCAATTTTTAGAATTTTTGGACTTCATTTGATATCTTAATTGAATTAATTGTTATATTGGCCTGAGGATTGCATGTGTCTGCATAGAAAATAGAAAAAGACCAAAAAAATATTCCCTCCAGAAAATCTCACACTTGGATATTTGCTTAAAATTGACCTAAGGAGACAGTTGCCTCCCTGAGTTCGACCTTGGACTTCACCAAGTAAAAAAAATTTGCCGCTTGAAATTAACTTGAATCTAATTAAAGTGGTTTTTGACTAGCCTCTCGTATCTGACTGCAACGAACGACTTTAACTTAATTTGGACATTAATTTGCTCGAATTAATTAAGGGTGCGGGCGGGCCGTCAGCAACACATGGCCTTCAACCATGTCTTGTGTTGTTTAAGGCTTTGCAACGCTATAAAATTGATTGCAAAGCGTGTGATGTCAGGCCTCACCAGCTCACCATTGCATGTTCGCCTCATCAATGCCAATAGTTTGGAATGGTTGTAGATGAACGTGGTATCGTTCGTGTTTGTTCCATTACCTTTGCGACGAGCTTCCTCTTGCAGAAGTCCTTTAGAATTGAATCTATGCAATAGACGGTACACGATGTCCAAAAAATGTCGTAGCTGCTAGACTTCATTATCGTTTCGCTTGCTTTATTGAAGTTGTTGCCATTGTCGTAACAATTTGTACAATGTTCTCTTTCCCAACATCCTTAATGACCACTTTCATCAACTTCAGCAAGTACTTGCCATTCACATGAAGATGCATTGACGAATTTAAGAAAAATGGTCTTACCATCACAGTAAACAAGGAAGTTGATGATATGTTCCTCGTATAACTTATCCAGTCATAACACATCAGTGCCACGTTGTACTCTGGCAATCTCATCCTCAGCTCGGAGATGTACTCATTCATCTCCTCCTTCTCCTGCTCAAGATACTTGTTCATTATCTCCTTAGTCGTGGGAGCCTTCACTTCCGCTCTTGTTGAGGCGATCTCATCAATGACGTGTTGCATAAAAGGTCCACTAGCGACGTGGGCAGAAATGCTCTCCCCAAGGAAGAGCTTACTGATGGCCTTGCCCACTCTTTCCCGTACATTGGTGAACATCCCATTCACTGTCTTTTGCCTCGGATCCTTACTTGGCTTGTACTGCATAGACCCACTCCTTGTCAAGAATGGTTTCAATCCCTTCCCCTTGTGTTTTTTGATAGGTGGTGGTACTGGTGCACCTCCAGATCCACTCCTACTGCCACCGGTACCAGGGAAGTCGCCACGTGTACCACCGAGTTCTCTCCTCTCAAACTCACTCCTCATGGACTCTATTGTCGCCTCCTGTATGAAGGATATGGAATAATCCTCAAGCGCATCACGGAAGCGTGAGCGTCGTATCGAATACGACGAAGAACGACTAGTCGCACTAGCTGTTCTATGCAGCGGAAATTAAAAAAAAAATTCATGCGACGAAACCACATGATCCAAGAACACTTCTCGGATCGTTTCGTCTAAACCACAAACAAGTAATAGGATTACCTCTTGAAGCGTGGTTGTGATCAAGTCTCTAAACGAAGAGCTCTTGTCTCAAGTCCGATCTGACGGAGGAGACGCTAGCGAGCGCGGGGATGAATCGCGTGCTTCTCATAATCCATGTTGATGATCCAAGCGGTGGATCTCCTGATCTCGACACACGAGATCAGACGTCTTCTTCACGAGCAAGGCACACCGAAGTAGACGGAGTTCCACGAGCAAACCATCGAGCAGCATAACAACGACGCTGCGGCAATGGAGAACCTCTCTAGGGCATCCATGGTGGACGACCACATGAGAGGGAGAGAGAGACTAGACGTGTAGAGAGAGAGAGAGAGCCTTATGTTCTCTTATGTGTAAAGAAGAGCAAAGGGGTACCTCTCCTTTTATATTATTTTGGGATCCATGGATCTCAATCCATGGGACAACACAGATCCAATGGTCCTCATTGATTGTGTTTCTTTTAATGGCTAAGATTTGTGTTAGTAAAAACCAACAACAATTAATTTAATAAAAATCAAATATATATTAAATATAATTTGATTTATATCAAATCAATCTCCATTGAAGAAATAGGAAAGGAAGCAAGCCTCCTTCCATGAATGGAGTGGACGGCCACCACATTCCATGTAGGAAATGTGGCCGTCCACCCTCCTTACATGGAAGGTGGCTTCTTCTCCTTTTATTCCATGAGATACATTATCCCATTAATTTCTCTAATATTTGCAATAACTTTTGTTGCAAATTATTTCATAAAAATAAATCTAATTTATTTTGTGAACATTGCAATCTTGCCATTAGAAATTTATGAATCATATTCACAACCCAAAATAAAATGTGAATTACATTTTCAATTAATTGTCCAATGTGAATCCTATTCACATTAACATTTAATTAACAAATGTAAATAGCTCTCTCTTCTATATATTATAAATCACATTTATAATATATATGACTAATATGAATATTGCTATCCACATTATTCATATCCATGATAATTAAATCACATTTAATCATCTTGGATCTCTATTCTCTTGTGCCTCAATAATATGAATCACATTCACATTATTTACATCTTTGATAATTAAATCACATTTAATTATCTTAGACAACTCTCTTTATAATATGAATCAAATTCATATTAATCATGATAATTAAATCACATTTAATTATCCATTTTCTCAATGCTCGGATACTTATTTCAACAATGAAATTATCCTGAACCCTTTCAAGGATAATGCGCTTTCTCCGCGAATACTTGGGGATAAGGACAGGGCGATTGTATTGTTCCACGTATAGTGACATGAATATTGAGATCATATCTCAAATCCAGATCGCGAGCCTCCCATAGATGCTTGATTAAATCAAGACCGCAAATCTAATCTTCTCATTGCATCTAAATCATATTCAGATCAATGTCCAACATTTGGACTAAGATCAGATTATTTCTCTACTGAGAAGAGTCACTAAAATCCAGACCCGATTCATCACTCCCTTGGAAAGGAAGCGACATGGTTATACAATCGTTTATGATCACATCACCCTCAGGTATTCCCAATACCTGTACATCCTGCATATTGGAAGACTCAGGATAAACCCGAAGTATTAGATCGACTTTACACTGTCTACTTCAGGGTTCTATCAGTAAGTTTCTCATTTGATCATTGGGAGTCGGTATCGATCATATACTTTCCAAAAGCATATATCATACCTAGGTCTTGATCATATACTTTCCAAAAGTATATATCAAACCTACAAATTCAGTCAGGCTTCCAAAGCGAGACGACCATGCGCACGGAATTTAATTCTTCCCAATATCTTATGAGTGAGCTCATACCTTCCGGTTCAGTAACTGAACCTGTATGATCCTTTTGAGAGATCGTATTACTCATATGCCCTTATATGCACACCAGCGCGCCGGTGTATAGACCTTGGTTAGGTCATCAACCTATTGGTCTGCCAAATGTACATACTCAAACATATAGTAACACATCTGTCTCCGGTCAGAGGATGCGTGCCTATATCGTGACAACATACGATATAGGACTTTGGTTATCTCGATCTCGTTAAGTCAACTCTTTGACCCAACTAATCTGACACCTCTGAATCTCTATTCCTATGCAGAGGACCTGCATCAAGAGGTCGGTCAGATATCAGCCTAAATGAGAAAGGATTGCCATCTCCTACTCAGGCTGGAGATCATCTCTTAATAATCATTTGACGGTGCTTGATGAGTCCTCAATCTAACCCTTAAGATATTCATCCAAGCACCAACCTCTATGATTCAATAGTTGAATAAACAGCTGTATGATCATTAAGATGGTCATGGTACATAACCCTAATTGTACTAAGGGACCTATTATGCAAATTATTCATTCTTCATTTCAGATCAGGGAATGATATTCGCAATAACATTTATTGCATAATGGCTCGTCGTGGGCTCGCATATCCAACACTGTATGCCCTTCTCTATGCTACGGTATGAATGTCATCAAGGTAGACAAAGTCGTCGTCGTCTAAATTTGAGAGGATATTGAACTCTTTAAACATGAATTCTTTGAACTATTCATCCTGTCTGGAGCTCTCCACATCCTTCTCATTTTCCCCCTCCATACTGGACTTCACCAACTCCCTCACATCTCTTAGACAATGAGTGCATTTGGCAATATTTTTATTATTGCCAACAAGATGGAGATTCAGTCTCGTAATGCCCTATCCTCCCAACTTCTTCCCACATAAGTTGCATTCTGGTTTTGACTTTTGACCATCTGGAGCGGTGCACTTTTGACCAACTTCTTCTCACATCTCTTAGACCACATAAGTTACCTCCAACCAATCTCTCCACTGTCCAACTGTTCACGAGAATCATCAGAGTCTGAATTGAAGTGTGCCATGATGTTGATTCGTTGTATACATATGAAATCTAAAAAAATACACAATAAACATTCTGAGACATATGAGGAGAATAATCAATTAATTGCTAACAATTTTTAGTTTTAATTCTCGTATTTATTTAATTACACGTCCTTTGTTAACAAATATCACCATAAAATCATGATTCCTATGTCTAAAACTTGAGATCTAATTTCATTCATAACATAGCTTAATAACTCAATAAAAATCAAAGCCCCAAATCACTTCATCAAAAATCTCATTAAATTGTAGGTCTAATTTTTAATTTTCGAATTTAATTAATTACACATTTTTGTTAACAAAAATCACCATGAAATCATGTTTCCCATGTCTAACATGAGATCCAACTTCATTCATCCATAACGTAACTTAATAACTCAACAAAAATCAAAAGCCCCAAATTGATTCACCAAAAATCTCATTAAATTGTAGATTTAATTTTTAATTTTCGGATTTAATTCATTACACATCTTTTGTTAACAACAATCACCTTGAAATCCTGTTTCCTATGCTTAAAACATGAGATCCAACATCACTCATTAATAACCTAACTTAATAACTCAACAAAAAATAAAAGCATCAAATTACTTCATCAAAAATCATAGTGATTTATTCCAAATTTTATAAAAAAGAAGATTATGCCTCAAATAACCACCGTGAACAAAAGTTCTAACTAATTATATTTTTATACATCAAATAAGAGTAGATCTAACCTCAAAATGCAATGAAAGAAGAGCCTTGGAGTCTCCAGCAGCTGTAGCATCGATACAGGCGAAATGAGGGTGAAATCAAGCCTTAAATGAGAAACGGTGCTGATATCGTGCATTTTACACCAACAATATTATTTGTGTCGACGATATATCGCCGACAACTGATATATCGTCGATATATCAACGATGATATATCGCCGACGCCCGGTAAAAAGACATGCAAGGTGATATCGAGATGGTTGCCTTATCGAAATCGATATATCGACGATATATCACTGATACGACCTTCTATGCTCCAAATTGAGCATGATAGATATCTACGCTCCAACTTGAGGGGGTGTTGAGGTATCTTCTATATTTTATCCCTTTTATGTATTTTAAATTCTTTACATCTTCATTATATAATTTACCCAACGAGTCTCTCCTCTATATAAGAGAATCCTAGGGCCTCATGAGAATGCAATTCATTATTTTCCCTCAACAATTATGTAAGTCAATTTTTGGCTCAGTCACTTCATGTTCACATAATGTTGTCACGATGATTAATATATACTTAAAAACTTAACCATAATGTAACCTTTTCTTCAATAGTAGAAAGGACTCTTACTCTCTTTCGTTAAGTTGCTAGTAAACAAGAAATCTACCACTAGGTTTGACATATACCTCGGTGACTCCTTCATAACTTTGATAGGTAAGAAGTAGCAAGTTGTATATGAATCCAACATTAAATATAAATACACAACCATGGCCCAAATTGCAGAAAAAATGATCGATGGGCTGACCAATATAAGGAGATAATTCTTCCAATGCAGTTATGATGTGATAATTAAGAGCCTTTACTCATAGCCAATAATCCTGCATTTCCGGAGAGAATCAAATACATTGAGGTGGATTATCGTTACACAAAGACTATAAAAAAGGTCTCATTTCCCGCTACTCATGTTTCCTTCGTTACACAAAGACTATAAAAAAGGTCTCATTTCCCGCTACTCATGTTTCCTTCTATAGTCAGACGGGATATATTTTCACCAAAGTAATCTCTAGAGGTCCTTTTCAGAAGTGTGTTTTCAACTGAGCATGATGAATATCTATACTCTAGCTCAAGGAGTGTTGAGAGCTATGAAGTTATTTTAGTCTTTGTCTTTTATTGTCATTTTTTGTGTAATAATGGTATCCATCATATTTGTCCATTAACTTCTCTTTACATAAGAAAGATCCTTTTGGAAAACGACTTTACATAAGAAAGGCCCTTTTGGAAAATGAAAGTACTTTTTCTATCTCCAACTAAGAAGACAAGTTCAGTTTGAGCAATCTAGCACAGGGCATCACCTACAACAAGATAAGATAGGGACGACATGATGGTATGCAAGATGACATGGCGAGGCGCATGGCAAGGATGGTGCCAGTGTACCGTTGGAGAATAGACAATGTGCGAAACTGTGCTTGGTAATAGTGATGGCGCCATCGGGATGCAGTGTGAAACCATTAGACTAGAGGTGACTTGGGATGACGTGTGGATCCATACCTAGTTTGGTGTAAAGGATAGGGTTTAAGCCTTAGTACATCGCAGGAGCATGAAGATCGCATCATATGCAATCGAGAACTAATCATACTGGTTGCAAGGAGCAACGAAAATTAAAAATTCTAACAAAGATGAAATCACATGACAAAAACCTTTCTGATATCGTTTTATCAAAGATCACAAATGAGTAAAACAATTGCCTCTTGTAGTGTGTTTGCGATCACGTGTCTCTAAATGAAGACACCTCTTGGCTCAAGTCCAATCCAACAAAGGATGCACTTGCTGGCGCGTGGACGAGATGCATGCTTCCCGCAATCCAAGTTGGTGATCCGAGCGTAAAACCTCCTGATTTTGTCTCACGAAATCCATAACCTTCCTTACGAGCATGGAGCAAAGAAGAAGGCAGATATTCGCAAGCAATCGATGCAGCGACACAACGACAGTGCGACGACAGCGATGCTCTCAAGAACAAACCAAGTGGACGACTACTAGGGTTGAAAGAGAGTCTCTTGGATGTGTATGAGAAGGGGAGAGAGAGAGGTTTGTTGCTTTCAACTTGTGTAAGAGAAAGATATAGGGCTAGCCTTTTTTATAACAAATTGAATGGTGGAGATGCACTCATAATTGGAATCAATGGACATGATTTTGTTGCATAAAATCTGCAACAACAATTAATTCATTTGAAACATTATTTAATTAATTTAAAAGATAAATATGTTGAAGAATCTTCAATAATTTAAATTCAATTAAATCAATTCATGTGGAATAATATGGAAAGGAGTGGAGCCTCCTTCTATATTTAGGGTAGATGACCACCATGGAGAGTCTCTATGTGGTTGTCCACTCCTAATAAGGAATGAACTCTACCTCTTTCCAATATTGATGAGATCTTATATCTCATCAACTATTCCACATGTACAACAATTATTGCTTAAATTTTTACCAAAATAATTCCAAATTATTTTACAACTTCAATCATGCCATTGACAATTATGAATCGGTCAACCACCACTATAAAATGTAAATTACATTTACAAACAATTGTACAATGTGAATCCAATTCACATTAACAATTAATTTGTAAATCATATTTACAATTAAATCTCTCCATGATATTATAAATCAAATGTATAATATTTATGATTATTGTGGATGGTGATATCAACATTAATCATATCTTTGATAATTGAATTACATTTAATTATCTTAGATGACTCTCCTCAGGTGTCCAAATACTATGAACCACATTCATACTATTTATGACAACTAAATCATATTTAACCATCAATTTTCCAATGCTCGGATATATTGTCAATAATAGAATTATTCTTGAACTCTTTCAATAACAATGTGCCTTCTCCACGGATACTTGGAGATAAGGATAATGTAATTGTACATTCCATGTATAGCGACGTGGATATTGAGATCTTATCTCATATCCAGATCCAGGTTACCTCTCAAAGATGTTTGATTAAATCAAACCGTAAATTTAATCTTCTCATTACATCCGAATCACATTCAGATCAATGTCCACCATTTGGACTAAGATAAGATTACTAATCTTCTGAGAGGAGTCACTAAAATCCAGATCAGTTTCATCATTTCGTCGAAATGTAAGTATCATGGTTATACGATCGATCACATCACCCTCGAGTATTCCTAATACCCATACATCCTGCACACTGAAAGACCTAGAATAAAGCCGAAGTTTAGATCACATTTAAATTGTCTCCTTCATGGTTTTATTATTAAGTTTCTCATTCGATCGTTGGGAGTTGGTATCAATCATATGCTTTCCAAAAGCATATATCATACATATAAATTCTGCTATGCTTCCAAAGCAAGACAACCATAAATGGAATTTGAGTGGTCCCAATATCTCATGAGTGAGCTCATGTCTTCTGGTTCAATAATGAACTTGCATGATCCCTTTGAGAGATCGTATTACCCATATACCCATGTACGCACACCAGCTCGTCGGTGTATAGACCATGAATAGATCATCAACCAAATGGTCTGCCTAATGTACATACTTTTTTAAAGGAAAAAAGGATGAGATTCTGAGTTGGGATTCACAATATATTAAGAGCTTAAAGAGTACATTACCTTGATAGCCAGAAATGAAAAAGAGAATTACAATGGGATAATACATTTTCCGGGTAGAAACTCTACCCCCTTAAGATGAGGTCGTTCCTTCCACCTCAAATGACCCAAAGGGCAGCGAAGGGCAAAGAGACATCATCCGAGAAGTTGCAGCCTAGGGTCCTCACAGAATGCCAGAAATCATCGCCTCCTGCAGCCGAAAGCCAAGGAAAACGAACCTCCCTACGGACCTGGACCGAGCTCAGGCAAAGGAAAAAAAGATGCTCTGCATCTTGTACCTGCTCACCGTATCTATCACATTGACTATCGTGGATACCAAGCAACCTACTGCCTCTTCTAAAGCATCAAAGAAAGACTTTTATCATGCAAAGAATTTTACTAGCTCAAATGATCTTCATGTCCCGCCTAGCTCGTCATCAGTCTCCACCGTACCCCTCCTGAAATCCATGTAAATCTTCTTGACTGAAAACCTGCCATTGGTCCAATCATAATGATCTCTTCCCTAGGTAATGCATCCCGATGACGGCAACTCCGACTGCAACCTGTTCAAGTTCTCTATGCGTTGGTCTGAGAGCCCCGTCATAAAGTCCGGCATCCAGGACCCAAACCCCCATGCCTGGACCAACATATAATCCTTCAAAGCGGCCAAGGCGAGGAGTCTCTGGAACCGGGAGCTCAATTTTCCTTCCACTATCCAGTCATCATTCCAGAACTGAAACCCCTTCCCTCCACCCACCTTCAGTCGCATACTCGACGCCAATAGTGGTAATATTATACGGAACCCGCCCATAGCGGAGATTCAAAACGACTCCTCCTTGCCTCCAAAGCCCCCTTCACACTATACAACTCCCGCAAGAGTTTCTCCACCATCCTGTCCACCCCCCCATACGGATTACCCATTTCGACAGAAGCGCCTCGTTCATGCATTCCACATCTCTAATACCCAAGTCACCTTCACTCTGAGCTCTCGTCACCTCATTCCATCCCATTAAGTGCTTTCTGTTGCTTTCCCTTTGACCAGAAAAACCTCCTCATCATGGTTTCTATCTTCCTCCTTACGTCAACCAGCATCAGCTTAGTGGAGTAAAAGAAAATGGGAATTGCCGACAACACGTGCTTTAAGACAACCAACTTACCACCTTTAGCCGCCTTCCAACCAGCCAAGCGCTGCTCTAACCTCTGAAGTACCAGATCCCAGTTAGATTTCTTGAGTTTACTTGCCACCAAGGGGAGTCCAAGGTAGGTAAACGGTAACTCCCTCAGCGGGCAGTCATGCCAAAGAACCACACTCGTCCTCCAGGTATCCCATCGTAATCATCGTCGACTTGTTCCTATTAACTACCAAACTGGATAGGCTACCAAAAGCCCCCACCAGCTGTGACGCTCTTCTGCACATGTCATCAGAACCACCCAGAAAAATCAATGTACCATCTGCGTATTGCAAAAGAGGGAGCGTTATGCTGCCTAATGTACGTACTTAGACATATAATAATATATTTATCTCTGGTCAGAGGATGCGTGCCTATATCTTGACGGCATACAACATAGGTTTCGATTATCTCGATCTCATTAAGTCAACTCTTTGACCTAACTTATCTGACACCTTCGAATCTCTATTTCTATGTAAAGGGCTTGCATCAAGAAGTCAGTTAGAGATTGACATTTAGAGAATGATTGTCATCTCCTTTTCAGACTGGAGATCCTTTCTTAACAATCATTTGACGGTGATTGATGAGTCATCAATCTAACTCTTTAGATATCATCCAAGCACCAACATCTATGATTCAACCATTGAATAAACAGTTGCATGATTATTAAGACGATCATGTAACATAACCCAAATTGTACGAAGGGACCTTATAAGTGTATTCATTCATCTAATCTTAGATAGGGAGCGAAAAAAATCACTAACACTTCCACTAAGCTTCTTATACACACATGGTTCATCAAAATTCTGAACGAAATCATAACTCTTTACGGTTTCGTCAAGTCTGATGTTCCATCTACGAGAAGCTTGTTTCAGCCTATAGATGGATTTTTTTCAGCTTGCATACTTTGCCTTCCTCGGTTAGAAAGACTTGGGACTGCTCTATATAGATATCCTCTTCAAGATATCCATTGAGGAATGCAGTCTTGACGTAATAGTCAAGATATGTAGCTATAGAAAGTAGTGTCCTGATAGATTTGAGCATAGCCACAGAGAATGTCTCATCGTAGTTGATGTCTTCTCTATGTGTGTAGCCCTTGGCTACGAGTTGTGCCTTGAAGGTCTCTACATTCCCATCAGGTCCCCTATTTTCTCTTGAAGATCCATTTACATCAAATGGATTTTACCCCTCTAGGTGGATACTCTATGATCCATACACCGTTCTTATACATGCAGTCTATTTCAGACTTCATTGCTAGCATCAATCTATCTATGTCATGATTCATGAGTTCTTCATCAAATGAAGTTGGATCATTGTCAGTTTTACCTGACACGTGGAATATATACCTTTCAGGTGCTATAACCACCCGCAAACTCCTTTGAAGACGTACGTATGTTTCAGCTCCATTCATATCTTCAATTTCTGATTCAGTAAGCCCAATATCCTCAGAGGATTCAATGAGTTCCTTTACTTCACTTTTCTCTTGACTCTTAAGGAAGCCGTCCTCTAATAATTTTACATCTATATAGAGACGAAGGCCTTTTGAGTCTCAAGGCCATAAAGTTGGTATCCAATACCGCCCTTTACATACCTAATGAAGTAGCACTCTCTGGTGCAAAATTTTAGCTTACTTGCGTACATGTTCTTCGTATGTATCAAGCAACCCCAAATCTTCAAGTGGCTAATACTGGGTTTGTTTCCAAACCAAAACTCATTAGGGGTTTTGGGTATAGATTTACTAGGAATCTTGTTTAGGATATGTATATATTTATCTATTGATTGCAGTCTCTTGCATATCCCCTGAAACTAAGAGGTAAATGTGCTTTACTTCATCATTGAACGAACCATTTTCATAATGGTCATGTTGCGTCTTTCAACAACATCATTTAGTTGGGGAGTTCCAAGAGGAGTGAGATTGGATATAATTCCTCTCTTGGAGGTACTCCTTAAATTCATCGGAGAGGTACTCACCACCCTGATCAGATCGAATCTGTTTAATCTTCCTATTGATTTGGTTCTCAATCAAAGCCATGAATTCTTTGAACTTTTCAAAGGTTTCATATTTATGACATAATAGGAAGATAAACCTGTATCACGAATGGTCATGAATAAACGTCAAATAACATCGATGTCCATTTCGTACTGTGATACTGAAGGAACCACATTGGTGTGTATTATGTCAAGAATACCCTTGCTTTGGTCATTTTACCTTGAATGCAATGTTCGTAAGTAGGTAAATTTTGAACCTATAGAAAATCTAAGGGTCAATCTTTTATCAATCTATTGACCATATCAACAGATAGATGACCAAGTCTTTGATGTCAAATCATGTTTGAATGATTTATATCCTCTCTAGAACTTTTAGGGATTTTATTAGCGACTGCTACATTCAAGACAGATTCATCACTGCACATGAGTCCACCATAAGTTAGAATATCATCTGCAATATGTTTATTGTAATGACTTATGACAAGTTTCTCACAAAATAAGAACGAATATCCATTTCTAACTAATTTAGATATAGATAATAAGTTCATTCAAACATCTGGAACATAAAGTCATTCTTTAAGTCCACGGACACTCCCACTAGATAGTGATAGTCTGCATGTCCCGACGGTGATTGTTACAACAGTTGCATCAGATCCCATTTGGATGACTATCCCCCCTTCATTGAGTTTTCTAGTTTCCTGAAATAGATGCAACAAATTGCATACATGAACATAAGTACATAATCAATGATCCAACTACCCTCTCGTCCTACGAGAAAACTAATTTCAATGATGAAAGTAGATTTTATACATGTTGGGGCTTTACTTTTTATTATGAAATATGAAGAATGCGGAAGCGATTGATAAACAGAGCATAAACAAGAAAGAATAAACATGGGAGACCATGATTTTACGTGGAACCCTACTCCGTGAGGAGCGGGATGAAACCATGGGAGAAGCCCTCAAAGGGGCATGCTATGCATTGCTTTTTCTCAATGAGTACAGGAGGTCTGGGGCTCCTTATATAGCCTCTACAGAGCATCCAAGTCCCACCACTGGACGATGTGGGACTAAACACATGGAAGGGGTAAATGGATCTTCTCCAGGATCCATTTACCCTGCTACAACTCAATGGGTGCACAACCAAATACTCTAACACTCCCCCTCAAGCTGGAGCATGCAATGCTCAGCTTGAACAAACAGAAAGAAACTCAACTCAATGCTACATGATACTACGAACAATATCAACCCAACGCGCACATTGCTGCAGTCGAAGACGTTGCTTCTCATGCTGTACAGGTGAGGAGGACGAACGGACTGGAGTGTGAGTCTTCTGAATCTCCTCGTCGGAGAGCATGCGCTCTGAACTGCGCCTGTCAGAGTCACTGCAACTGGAATGAGTCTCCTCGTCAGAGTACTCTGGCCCGCCACAATAATGTGGACAACTGCTCCATCTCTGAAAAGGGCCGAACTGAAAAGGTCGTGGCTGTGCAATCCTCGTCGGAGTCCACGGTCGCTGGAGAATGGAGTCTGAAAATAGTCTCCTCTTCGGAGAACTGGGTCTCTCCCATCTGGCTCAGAGAATGGTGCACTGCTCTGGTGTACCTATGGTACCACATGAAAACCCTTGCCAACATGGCATAGGGAATGATCCTCCGCTCTGGAGTCCCTATGGCTCACATGAAAACTCTGGTCGAACAACAACAAGAATGATGGGGATCTCGAACTAATGATGGCAACATATGTTCATCTGAAAATGACCGCACACTCGTGCGTGTCTGAAACTGGAGACTCGGAAACAATGATCGTCAAGTCTGAAACCGAACTGTAGAGTTTGATCAACTGGCTGGTCTGGAGACTGGTATCTGAATCTGGATCTGGAATACAAGACATGTGACTCTACATATATACTCCCCCTTTCTCCCATACTTGTCGGATAATGTCATCGACAAAGTTGGGAGAAGACAAGATAAAATGGAGGAAAAAATCAAACATGAAACTTGCGGCTTTTCATCATAATTTTTTTAAAGCCGTCTCATCATTAATTTTTTTGAAACATTTTTTTATAAGCCGTTGATTTTTTTCTCGGCTTTTCATTTTTTTAAGCCGTTTCAATCTCTTTTTTTGTAAGCCGTTTTAAAAAAAATTTACGGCCTTTGCTTCGCACATTTTTTTGAATCGCGTACGGCTTTTTTTTACTTTGTATGCACCTTTTTCCTTTCAACAATCTCTCTCTCTCTCCTTCCGTGGGCTTTCAAATAGCCCCCAAATATCCTCATTTTTTTTGTTGTTGGACCGAGAAACATATGGGCCATTTTTTCCCCTAGCACCGCCAGGAGATGCGCAGAACTGCGCTCCTTAGAGACCTTGATCTGGAAGTCGCCGCCTGAGATGCGGCTAGGACTGATGTCGTTGCCTGAGATGCGACTAAGGCAGCCTGGAGACAAAACTTAGGGTTTTTAAACCCTACGATTCTTGGGCAAACATGAACTCTCATGGATCTGGAGATGCAGCCACACCACATAGATGTTGCGGCACAATCATAGATCTGGAGATTGGCGGTTGCGGCTGGAGTTGAGAATGATTTCTAGGGTTTCTTCTAAACCCTAGAACAAGAGCTCGAGAAACTGCAACTGGAATTGGCCGCCTGAATTAGGGTTATGTAAACCCTATGTTTTTCTTGCACAGAATCGTGAATATGAACAAATAATAATTATCTCCAAGAACAATCGATAATCGAATCTCGAATAAAATTAAAAACAATGATTCCTCGAAAATCAAACCCGCTCTGATACCATGTTATGAAATATGAAGAATGCGGAAGCGATTGATAAACAGAACATAAACAAGAAAGAATAAACATGGGAGACCATGATTTTACGTGGAACCCTACTCCGTGAGAAGCAGGATGAAACCACGGGAGAAGCCCTCAAAGGGGCATGCTATGCATTGCTTTTTCTCAATGAGCACAGGAGGTCTGGGGCTCCTTATATAGCCTCTCCAGATCCTCCAAGTCCCACCACTAGGCGATGTGGGACTAAACACATGGAAGGGATAAATGGATCTTCTCCGAGATCCATTTACCCTGCTACAACTCAATGGGCGCACATCCAAATACTCTAACACTTTTGTAAAAAGTTTCTAGGTATTCTAGAGAGTTACGCTTATAGTGCCCATCTTTTTGCAATGAATCAATGATGACAAACATCGATCATCTTCGATGCTATCAATGTAGAAGCATGAGGATGAGCCAACAACTTGACTCTTCTTTTTCTTCAGGGTCGGACCTTTCCAAGCCCCATGCTTCCTACCGCATTTCTCTTTGACTTGTGCAACCATTGCACCGCCAGTGGTATTCTGTTTCTTCAAGACGTCTATGGCAACTTCAATGAAAATGTCATCTCAATGCTCGTCAAGCTCAACTTATTCATGTGATAAGATACCACGAAGTTGTTCAAAGACTTAGGAAAAGACAACATAATGAAGTCGGACTATATATTTGCATCCATCTGCGCCACAAGGCTATCCAATTCATAGAGATTAACAAACATTTTGGTTACGCGCTCTCGAATCAAAGTCCTTACATCTTGCAGTGAATAAGTTCTTTCATGATATTATAACACTGAGTGTGATTTATGTCACCAAACATCTCTTTCAGATTCAACATTATATCATAGCAGTGACCATGTCCACATGTTGCTTCTAAAGCACATTGGATAAAGATCCCAGAATATAACACCTAGCTAATGAATTATCTTCATCATATTTTTCATTGTATTTAAGTTCTTCCAATGGCATAGCGTCTGTGTGCTTGTTCTTGGTGAGCGCATAGCTGATGCATTCTGCGGAAAGAACAAGCTCTAAATTTCAGATCCGGTCTGAATAATTTGGTCCAGTCAATCGATTGACCTCCATAAGCATGATGAGCAGGTTCATGGAATTCATATCTGAGATTAAAAATGCACTTATTAGATCACATAAATAATTATATATTCAAATTTAAATTCTTTGATTAAGGATTTTTAAATCAAATTGGTCTTATCTTTTAATCTTTGAAAGTGCATTCTTGTATCAAACTTCAAAGCAAGAGATATACTTATCACTATATCTTTAACAAGATCTGCGATCTCCCTTCTAACTTTGTTACACCCCAACAATATGAGAAAATGTAACTTAGGTAAAGGAAGTGAGAACTCATTTTGTACGGCAAGTCCAACTTGCATTTTCCATTTCGATCTTTAGCACCTGAACCCACCATCCCTAAGGTGATGTTGACCTGTTATTAATTGAACCAACTGTCAGTAGGAATAAAACTTCATATGCATAATCCAATACCGTCTCAATTACATGAGGAGCAATATTGAGGTCACTACGCATACGGCATTACTCTTTCGAGAAGCAAAGTGCCTGATCCATATACATGTGTATGTTGGAGCTATGACTTCGCATATGCGTCTTCAGCGTACAATCCATAGTTACTGAACCCTTCGCATTGACGGGAGACCGTGTATGTCATTTACAAGATCCTTTATATCTCATTCAATTTTTAATTAATCGCTATGAATCATATTCTTATGATTAATTCTTCAAATGGAATTACAACTCTATCTATATGTAATAAACAGTTTACTTTAATTGGATATAATTAATTTAATCATATTAAATTAAGTATCAACCCAATGCAACCAACAAACAATTAGCTTTATATTACTATATAGTATTAACTCTCACAAGTATGTATTATTCTGATTTTTTAGTATTTGGAATACAACTCGACTTATCCATACCCTTTCCTTAAAATGGGATTGAAGGGAGCATTTCCTTAACATGCAAGGTATTAATTAAGAAACCAAGCTAGCATGCCCATTCTAGACACCTTCATCATCCCGATTCAGAACAATACAAATTCAATCAACGTGTTTGTGGTTTTATCGATCATTCCTTTGATGACTGGCATGATACCATATAATATTCACTCAGAAATCTTAAGCATCTTAAAACATTTTTAAAGATCCTAATTAAGAAACCAAGCTAGCAAACCCATTCTAGACGCCTTCATCATCCCGATTGAGAACAATACAAATTCAATCAACGTGTTTGTGGTTTTATCGATCATTCCTTTGATGACTGGCATGATACCATATAATATTCACTCAGAAATCTTAAGCACCTTAAAACATTTTTAAAGATCCTAAATTTCTAGTCATATTAAGCAAACATGTTTGGTTCATGTAAAAGTTGACTTACAACTATTGTAGGTTAAACTAGAGTTTTTGTCATGAAACATTCATTCAATTGTGATAGATGTTTATTCAAATATTTCCATAAATATGTGAAGCATCAATTAATCATGGTAAATTCAAGATTTCCTTCATTGCCACCAAATGATAAATACATTAAGAAAGTTATTGTGATTATCAAATCATCTTCCGAACCATCTCCACTAAATATGACTCCCAATAGGGGGAGGGGCTCACCCGTACTTATTCTCAAAAAATCTCCACTAAATATGGAATATCTAGGGCAAACGAAGTTAGAATAACATGAAATAAATTTGAGTCAGAATATCTAGGGCAAACGGTGATGCTCTCAAGAACAACCAAGAGGATGACCACTAGGATTGAGAGAGAGCCTCTTAGGCGTATATGAGAAGAGAAAGAGAGAGAGATTTGTTTCTTTCAACTTATGTAGGAGAAAGAGCTAGGGCTAGTCTTTCTTTTATAATAACTTGGTAAGAGAAAGAGCTGGTGCTAGCCTTTCTTTTATAACAAATTGAATGGTGGAGATGCACTTCTAATAGAAATCATTGGCTCACATTTTATGCAATAAAATCATGGCCATGATTTTATTGCATAAAATGTGCAACAACAATTAATTAATTTAAAAGAAAATAAATATAGTGAAGAATCTCCACAATTAAACTCAATTAAATCAATTCATGTGGAATAATATGTAAAGGAATGGAGCCTCCTTCCATATCTAGGGTAGACGACCACCATGGAAAGAGTCTCCATGTAGTTGTCCACTACTAATAAGAAATAGACTCCACCTCGTTCCCTCATATCTCATCAATTTTTCCACATGTGCAATAACTATTATGGCTTAAATTTTCACCAAAATATTTCCAAATTATTTTGTGATAATTTCAATCATGACATTATGACATTGACAATTATGAATCATATGCAACCACCCAATATAAAATGTAAATTACATTTACAATTAATTGTACAATGTGGATCCAATTCAAATTAACGTTTAATTTGTAAATCCTATTTATAAGTAAATATCTCTATGACATTATAAATAATAACTAAAATATTTATGATTATTGTGGATAGTGATATCCATATTAATCATATCTTTTATAATTAAATCTCGTCTAATTATCTTAGATGACTCTCCTCATGTGTCCAAATAATATGAATCACATTCACATTATTTATGACAATTAAATCATATTTAATCATCAATTTTCCAATGTTCGGATATATTGTCAACAATAGAATTATTCTTAAACTCTTTTAAGAATAACGTATCTTCTCCGTAGATATTTGGAGATAAGGACATGGTGATTGTATATTCCATGCATAGTGACTTGAATATTAAGATCTTATCTCATATCCATATCCAGGTTACTTCTCAAAGATGTTTGATTAAATCAAACAATAAATCTAATCTTTTCATTGCATCTGAATCACATTTAGATAAACGTCCAACATTTGGACAGATTAGATTATCAATCTTCTGAGAGGAGTCATTAAAATCCAACCTGTTTCATCACTCCCTTAGAATGGAAGTATCATGAACATCTTCGAGTGTTCCTAATATCCGTACATCATGCATATTGGAATATCTAGAATAAAGCTGAAGTTTTAGATTACATTTAGACTGTCTTGTTCAAGGTTTTATCATTAAGTTTCTCATTCGAACATTGGGATTTGGTATCGATCATATGCTTTCCAAAGACATATATCATACATACAAATTATGTCATACTTCCAAAGCAAGACGACCATGCATGGAATTTGGTAGGTCCCAATATCTCAGGAGTGAGCTCAGTCTTCTGTTTCAGTAGTGAACCTGTATGATCCCTATGAGCGATCGTTTTACTCATATGCCCTTGTATGCACACCACCTCATCCGTGTATAGACCTTGATTAGATCATCAACCTAATGGTTTGCCTAATGTACATACTTAGACATATAGTAATATATATCTGGTCAGAGGATGTGTACCTATATCATGACAACATACAACATAGGTCTTGGTTATCTCGATCTAGTTAAGTCAACTCTTTGACCTAACTTATCCGAGACCTCTGAATCTCTATTCCTATGCAGAGGACCTGCATCAAGAGGTCGATCAGGTACCAGCCTTTAGAGAATGATTGGCATATCCTTTTCAGGCTGGAGATCCTTTCTTAACAATCATTTGACAGTGCTTGATGAGTCCTCAATCTAATTTTTTAGATATCATCCAAGCACCAGCTCCTATGATTCACCATTGAATCAACAACCGTATGATTATAAGGACGTTCATGAAACATAGCCCTAATTGTAATAAGGGACCTTATAAGTGCATTCATTCATTTGATCTCAGATAGGAAGTAAAAAAATCAATAACTTTCATTGATATATCAAAAGATTACAATAACATTTATTGTAGAAATGGTTCGTCCGGGGATTACACGCCTAATATGGTGATGGTGTCCTTGGGGACAAGGTACATAGCACGAGAAGAATTAAGCTGTAACAATGGACCTAGGCATAGACACGAGGCTCAAGAATTGACAAGGTTGGACAATAGGGTGGGATGTGGGGTTTGAAACACTAATTCATGGTTGATTCTCGGATTATACGTGGAGAAAAGAAAGATAGAATGTTATATTAGAATTTTATATTGATAAACGAACCCCTAGCTCGCTATATATAAGAAGAGACTCGGGCTAAATGAACTCCAGAAGAAAATTGGATGGCATAATCAAGTATCTAAACATCTTGTATCAATGGAAAATGTAGAATTAAACATATCCTTCAACAAACCCATAGAAGTTTCCTTTCAGAAAACAAACCCATAGAAGTATGGTTTACCTCTCACTCTCATAATCTGATATCTGAGTTCTCAATAGAGATGGACAAATCAGGTGTCCTAAAAAGCAATAAAAAGCATATACTAAATGAAAGCAATGGCATGCCACTAGTGACTTGATGTGATCCTTACATCATTTTTATGAGTATATATTCATTTGTCAGGACAAAAGTATGTGTAATGACACCTAACATCATCCTATTCATTGAATAATATGGCATCTCCCATTCTGTAATACCTTTCAATTACGTATAGCAGATAAATTACAAGGAAAAAAACATGAAAGAAAATATGCATTAAGAGATAATTTATGGACGTTATAAAACTTACAACATTAGTTAGAACTATTCCAGGGTTAACGCACACGACACTGATGCCAGCCTCAGCAGGTAACCTCTTCTGGAGAATGCTGCTAAATTTGACCTGACAGGTATTATTGTTATTGAAAAGAAGAAGAATTACGAAGATAGAAGAGTAATCAGCATCCAAAAAAATTGCACTATACCTGTGCCAGCTTGCTATTCGAATATCCCCTTAAACTGTATATTTCTTTTTTCCGCTAACAATATTCATGTCATTTTGCGTCAACAAAGCCAACAAAATGCATCTACATAGGAGGAAATGATTAGTATGACGGAATTATCATCACAGAAGTCCTGCATTTAATGAACATCATATTTAATAGTTGTGGAAAGAGAAAAAAAGACTGATATTTTGATAATGAATGCTAGCCCTCTATATATATAAGAAGAGCCTAGGGTTAGGGAGAGTACATGTGGCAAAGTTTTCTCCCACTATAAGTAGTGGTCGGCTACATGGATTTTTGCTCTAATCCATGTTGGAAGATTCGACTATTTTTTACACTGGTCGTCGACTACCTAACGCAACCCCCTACAAGAGTGGGATTTGAACCTTGGTCTTTTGTATAGTAGACACACTACACTACCACTAGACCATTTAAGTGGGTCCTTAGGGAGAGTACATGTAAATAGAAAATATAAAACTACCCCTAGTTTTACAACTCTAACCAGCACTCCCATTCAAGCTTGAGCACAAGTATCTAACATGCTCGGATTATGGCAGCTTCACTTAAAAAGAGGCTCTGGAAAGGTCTTAATAAACATATCTACAGTCTAGTCTACAAAAGGAATAATGGAAATTTGCAAAAGTCCTTGTTGGATGAGATGTTTGGTGAAATGGCAATCAACCTATACATGTTTTGTTCTCGCGTGAACATAGGGTTGTTTTCTGTGTATGGAAACAAAGTTGTTGCATCTCAACTCCATCACTATATCTAGTGGAACGCGAAGGCCACTAAGCACAACCGAATCCACTGCATTTGTGTTGTTGTCTTGGTCGTCACAATGTGTTCACTCCTGGCATTTGAGTGAAATACCATTGCTTGTTTTCTATTCCTCCATGTGACGAAGTTACCTCTGAGGTAAGTATTGGGGAAAGGAATTGCTTGTTATCCATAGGACCCCAGAGCTCTCTTATATAGAAGAAAAACCCTAGGTAAATATCATGAGAGGTACATAGAGAAAATAAAATAGGAAATAACACCAAAGATGTATTACTATTTCAACACTCCCCCTCAAGCTGGACCATATATGTCTATCATGCTTAGCTTGGAAGAGCATCTTTGGAAAGGGCCTCTAGTAAGAGCTTTGGTGAATATATCGGCAGTTTGATCTCCATTAGGAACATGAGAGGTGAATATGATACACTTCTAGATAATGTCTCAGGTACAGTGGCAATCCACCTTTATATGCTTTGTATGTTCATGGAATGCAGGATTGTTTGCAATAAAAAGCGTCGCCTGATTGTCACATAGAAGCTATATAGGAAGAGGTACATCAACTGCAAGATCAGTCAAAACCGGCCTCAACCACATTATTTCTGTGCTTCCCTGAGCCATCACCCCGTATTCAAACTCTACATTAGATCTAGTAACCATAGTCTGCTTCTTACTTTTCCATAACACGAGTGAGCTACCAATAAAAATAACGAAACCAGAAGTAGCATTCTTGTCTATAGGGTATCCTGCATAATCTGCGTCTGCACACACTGTCACATCAAGCGAGGTGACTGTTGAATATAAGGCCAGTGCATGGTGAAGACTTCAAATATCTCAAAATCACATAGACAACATCCATATGAACCTTCCTGGGCTGCTCCAAGAATTGGCTCACCTTGCTCACATCAAAGGATATATATGATCCGGTGATGGTAGTATACAATAACTTCCCAACCAGCTCCTTGTATCTCACTTATCCATCTCCTCAGTGTCATGATCATATAATCTCATACTTGGATCCATAGGAGTAGTAGCAGGCTTGCACACTGTCATACATGTCTCTAGTAGAAGATCAGTAACAAACTTCCTGTGGGTCATCACAAAATCCATGTCGGTTCCTGGCGAACTCTAATCCAAGGAAGTATAGAAGATTGTCAAGGTCCTTGGTCACAAAATGCTGACCTAGGAATTCCTTGGTCGCCTAATGCCTTGCTCATCATCACTCGTGACAATAATATCATCAACATAGACGAGAATAGCAACAATACCTCTATGTTGTTGGAAAAGAAAAGAGCCCACCCATGTGTTTAGTACCACATGGGGGAGCGGTCACTGTTGGGTCTGTCCGTGGGGTTATATAAGGAGCCCCACACCCCCTGTACTCATTGAGAAAGTCAATAGACATACACGACCCCTTTGAGGCCTTCTCCCGTGGTTTCATCCCGCTTCTCACGGAGTAGGGTTCCACGTTAAAACCCGCGTTCATATTGTTCTTTATCTTAATCCATGTTTTCGCTTCCGCTTTCTATTTTATAACATGGTAACAGAGCGGGTTCGATTCGTGTGGATTTGTTCTTGAAAGTTTATCGTAGTCTGTTCGAGATTCGATTTAATGCGAGGTTTCGGTTCATTTTTTTATCATGTTCGGAGTTATGTCCCTGTCCCTGTAGATTATCGTGTTCAACCTAGATCTGTGTCATTTCTGTGTTCAAGATCTAGATTTGGAATTCCCGACAGCTTCGACTTCGATGCCCTCCAAGTGCGCATCGCGCAGCCCAACCTCGAAAACCCTAGCACGCGATGCCCCCTTCTGCGCAAGATCCCAACCGGCGGCTGCGACCTTCAGTTTCCAAGGTTCCCTTCGCGGATCCCATCCTCTCACGCGCAGAAGCCCTCAGCCACGTCGATCTGTGGCGGCGCACCCCCCTCGCGTGAAGACCCCCTCGACGTTGGTGCTCCCTTCGCGCAGTCACACGCCTCCTCCAGAAGCGAGGAGCCCTGTCATGGCACACCCCACGCGCGATCCCTTTCATCTCTCCATCCTGCGAAACCCCAGGCGGCAAACCTCAGTTCTCGGAGCATTCCAGGCGGCGCTAGCGGAAGCCCCCTTTGCCGCAGAACTCCCTGGTAGCAGCCCATGGCGCACCCCAGTCCTTATGGCTCTCCCCAGCCAAGGCACGCCCAAATCTCAGCGCCGCGGGACCCTCGATGGAGTCCAGATGCTCGCCTCCGCTTCGCGGCGCCCGTCCGATGGAGTCCAGATGCTCGGCGCCGCGGGACCTCCAGTAGGTGCGCCTCTCCTCCGATCCTCTTCCGCTTTGGCTCCCAGTTAGGGGCGGCGGCATCCCTTCTCAGCTTCGGCGACATACTCCAGATCTGTTCCAAGAGGCGTGCCCGACATCAATCCCATCACGCAGGAGACAACCCCCGTCGATCCCCGCCCCCTTCCATAACCCTGTGGCGGCGGTAAAGGAAAGGCCCTACAGGGGCGGCTGTTTCTTTGAAGAATGGGTCCTGCAAACCCTAAAGGGAACCCTAAAGGGGATACCACATATATTTAAAAAAAAAGGGTTTGTTAGGCCCAAGTTGGCCGAGAGAGATTTAAAAAAAATCTAAAAGGGGGGGGGTCGTGCGTTATAAAAGAGAGAGGGCCGTGAGTTATTTTGTAAAAAGGAAATGACATGTTAAAAAATGAAATTTAAAAAAAAAAGAGAAAGAAGTTTGTTAAAAAAAGGAGGTGCGTACATGAGAAAAGCCGTACAAAAAATTGTAAAAGGAGAAGATGAAGAAAAGGCGCGTACAAGAAAACGCCGTACGCATAAAAAAATGTGATTCATGTTTGCTTCTCCCAACTTGTCTTTATTTTTTATTTTTCTCACAAGTTTGGGAGAAAGGGGGAGTAAAAGCCATATGCATGCTACATCGTTGATTGACAGACCAAACACTCCGGATTTCACAGAATATCAAGCCATCTTCATTGTGCATCGATCTTCGTCGTGGTGTCTCTATCCTCGACATCGCCTCCGCACTGGATTTGTTTTCTTCAAGGCACGACGGAGACAAAGTCCGGTGACCTACATGCACGACTGAGACAGAGATCCGGTGATCATGCAGGTACGACAGAGACAGTCCGGTGACCTTCTAGGCACGACAGAGATATGTTCCGGTGACCTGATATACCCGTCAGCAAGCGGGTCTATCTACCAGTTGCGGATACATACGTTTATTGCGGTGATTTCAAGTGAAGATGTAATGATGTATGTATTTCTTTATTGTTGCAAGTTACAGTTGTCCCAGCTACCAACTTGAGGGGGAGTGTTGGAAAAGAAAAGAGCCCACCATGTGTTTAGTACCTACATGGGGGAGCGGTCATTGTTGGGTATGTCCGTGGGGTTATATAAGGAGCCCCACACCCCCTGTACTCATTGAGAAAGTCAATAGACATACACGGCCCTTTGAGGCCTTCTCCCGTGGTTTCATCCCGCTTCTCACGGAGTAGGGTTCCACGTTAAAACCCGCGTTCATATTGTTCTTTATCTTTATCCATGTTTTTGCTTCGCTTTCTATTTTATAACATATGTGTCATTCGGACAAAAAGTGAGTGATCCGCAGTGGACCGGGTAAACCCCTGATGCTCTATCAACTCCAAAAACTTCTAGGCACAAGCTTTCAAACTCTGCTTCAGGTCGTAAATCGCCTTGTAGAGCCTACACACCTTCAAAGACTCCCCGTCAGCAGCAAACCCTGGTGGTTGTTGCATATAAACCTCCTCCTGTAGATCTCCATAAAGAAATGCATTCTTCACATCAAGTTGGCAAAGAAGCCAGTCTCATGAAACAACAACAGAATGGAGAATGTGTAATGTCGAGTGTCTGGCCACTGGAAAGAAGGTATCCTGATAATCCACCTCATAAGTCTGTGCGAATTCACGTGTTACAAGCCTTGCCTTGTAGCGATCCACACTGCCATCTGCCCGTTGCTTCACCATAAAGATCCATTTGCATCCTACAAACAGATGCACCTAAAGAGGCAGAAACAACACTCCAGGTACCACGAGACGACAAAGCGACCATCTCCTCCTCCATGGCAAGTCACCAAGTGCTATCCTGTATGGCCACCTGATATGTTCGTAGGATAATAATAGCTGAAAGATCTGTAACAAACCTCTTGTACTCCTATAAAAAATGGTCCAAGGAAACATGCGCAGCTAGAGGATATGTCACACAATAACAACGTGGCTTCCTTAAGGCAATAGGTACAACTAGGTCATCGGCCTCTCTGTTCTCTGATATCAGTTCCTTCGGTGTAGTATCAAGTGGATCACGCATAACACCAATACCATCAGTAGAAACAATATGTTCACTACATACCTGGGGCGTGCTGGATGACGGAAAGGCGCAGGAGCAGAGGGCGAGTAGAGGGACCTGCAAATGTAAAATCAAGGTAAGAACTGAGTCAGGGTAGACAGAGGTGGAAAGGTAGTGGTGGTAGAGGAGGTGGAGCAGAGGTGACTGAGACTCAACATGAGGGGTTTTTGGTGAAGATAACGGAGGTGGTGGGATAAAAATATCCTCACCAGAGTCAGTATTAGAGAACATGTCACCTGTAGGAGAAAAATACATAATAGACTCAAAAAATGTGACATTAACACTCACATAATATTTTCTCCCAACAGGATTAAAACATCTATACCCTTTTTGGGTACGAGAATAACCAACAAGCACACATTTGACAGCTCAAGGAGAGAGCTTATCATGGCTAGGAGTAAAATTGTGGACAAAACAACAGATCCAAAAACTATGGGGGTAAGGGAGAATAAATCATTTCGGGAAATGCAATCAAGAAAGGAACTTTTTCTCCAAGGATAGTAGACGACATAAGGTTCACCAAGTAACAAGCAATGAGAACTGCATCACTCCGAAATGAATGAGGAGCTTGAATCTGATTCAAAAAAGTCGTCGTGACATCCAAAAGATGGTGGTGTTTGCGTTCAGCAACACCATTCTGCTGCGAAGTGTAAGCATACGAAGTCTGATGAACAATACCAACATATCTAAGAAATTCAGATAACTGTAAAGTAGAAAACTCCAAGGCATTGTTAGTGCGAATAAATTTCACATTAGCATACTTAATTTTAATAAGAAAAGATTTGATAACAGGACCAGCTTCAGACTTATTCTTCATCAGGAATACCCAAGATAATCTAGAGAAATCATCCACAACAACCATATAAAATCGATGTCCCTGATGATCAGGAATACAACTAGGACCCTAGATATCAAAGTGAACCAACTCAAACAACTGACCACTGTGACGACTCTGACGACTCGAAAAAGAGGAACGATGGTGCTTTCCAAGCTGACACACCTCGCATTTCAATGTAGTACGAGTAGAGATCTGCGGGAGGACATGACACAGCTTCTACAGAGGAAGGTGTCCAAAGCGAAGATGCTACATGAAAGGAGACACAGATCCAGAAGGGATAGTAGTAGCACCGGCACACTATGGTTGGACAAGTCCGTAAAGTCCTCTCTGCTCATGACCACATCCAATCACCATGCCCGTGAGTATGTTCTGAAACACAAGAGAAGAAGGATCAAATATGGCAAGACAGTGTAAATCTTTTGTAACTAGCTAATAGACAAAAGATTCATCTGAAATACTAGAGCATGTAAGACATTCTACAGATGCATCGAGGGAGCTAGAACGATCTCCCCCAATCCAACAATGGGCAGATGAACCCCATTAGCAATCACCACTGATCTACCAGGAGGGATAGACTTGTAAGAAGTAAATTGTGCTAGATCACCGCATATATGATGAGATGCTCCAGAGTCCATGATATAATCAGACAAATCTGAGCTGTTACTACTGGTAAGGCATAAGCAATACCTGACGAGCTTGAAGAGGCTCTAACAACGTATGCGACATCTAAAGACCTTGCAGTCGAAGTAGCATGAGTAGTCATCATCTCTCATAGTCCTGGAAACAATATCATCAAAGCGTATATCATGAGCCGGAGCAGGAGTAGAAGTAGGCTCGGTCTTCTCAGCAACTCGGGCAGACGCAAGATACCCATGCTTTTGATAGCATGCCTCCTCAGAATGACCAGGAGGATGGTAATATAAACACAGACCTCGTTGACATCCTCCTCCTCGACCACGTGATCCTTGGTCATGAAACTGTGAAGTACCCCCTCTATCACGAGAGGCTGGCATAGAAAAGAGAGTCGGAACCATAGTAGTAGATGAAGTAGTAATTCTGCTCAGCCTCTTGTATACCTCCTCCATTGGAGGTATCGTCTCTCCAGTAAGTAGTTGAGTATGTGTTGCATTGTACTCAGAGTCAAGAGATGAAAGAAATACTCCATGCACGAAGCTATGCAGTCGCTCAAATATGCCTCTAAGATGCGAGAAGTGTGCATGAAGAGGTTGACCATTCTGCTTGGTCGAAAAAATATCAAACTGCAACTGTAGAATTTTGCTCTTATTCTTTGCCTGGCCATACGTGTCTGCTTAGATGTCCCGCATAGCCTTTGTTGTGTGTTGAGTAACAATATCATTGACAATCTTCGTGGTAATCGTCTCGGAAAGCCAAATGCGAGCATAGGCATCATTTGGCTTTCGAGAAGCATTAGCCCCAGTCTTGTCCTCCGGCTCTGGATCCGCTAGAGTATGCTCCTTGTTATGGCACTGCATCAAGGTGCGAAACTGCATGGACCACAACTCGTAGTTGGTCCCATCCATCTTCACGATGACTACTTTGAATGAGTCTACACAATTACATATAGAGGATTGGTTGTATATGTAGACTCATACAACCATCCTCATCTCTTGTTGTTGTAGGCTAGAGTCAGAAGTCGTGACTTATATGTTGAAAATCATGAAAAACCTAGCAAGATCTGACCTCAAGATGCACGTGCGCAAGGGCAGTGGTGAGTGTAGGAACAGTTGTTCGTTGGCGCAGGTGTGCAGATGCACACGGACGTAGATGCGCATTGTACGCACGAGCGCAAGGTTCGCATGTACATGATGCGCAGAGGCATATTGCGCACGGGCGCAGACTCGCGATGTGCGTGGGCACAAGGGAACGAGTGCGTTATGCGAGTGGGGCGCAGACTTTAGGGATGAGCATTGTGTAGGGCCGACCCGACCCATCCCAATGCCCGGCCCGATCAAGCCCGGCCCAGACCCGAGCCCGAGTAATAGCTGGGCAGGCCTGGGCTCTTTTTTTGGTCCAAACTGAATTTCGGGTCGGGCTCGAGCAAGGTGGGCCCGAGCCCGAGGCCCGTGGGCCGGCCGAATATAGGCCCGCCCCGAGCCCGCATATAGGCCCGACCCGAGATCGGCCCGCATTTAGGCCCGACCTGAGGCCCCCCGATCTGTTGAGTTAGGGACCCGACCCGAGCCCGGCCTAACTTAGGGTTTCGTAAGTTGCGTAGGCTGTACCCGACCCAATTCCCAATCTCCCGCTCACGAACTTCCCATTCCCAATCCCCCGCTCACGAAAAATCCCAAATCCCCCTGGCGGCTGACCCTCTCCGGCTCTCCCTGCAAGCGGCGGCCTGGGCGATCGTCTTCTACGGCGTGCGGCTTGTGCGGCGGCCTCTGGCGGCTAGTAGCCCTCTCCCCTAGGCTCTAGCACCATGAGTTCGTGACTCAAAGTCCTCGCCGCCTCGTTGGCTAGGAAAATTTCGTGCTCGAGCAAGAGCGCCGTCGAGACTCGAGAGGAACTTCTTGTCCTGTGGATCGGGTTAGTGTTCACTGTTAGGATGGCTGTGGTAGTTTTTTTGTCTTCTAGGGTTTGGAGTAAGTGTAGATGTGATGTGGTTGCAGGGATCGTGACGAGGAGGCCGCTGCGTTTACAAGACGGAGGAGGGACAACAGAAGGTTGCGGAATTCCTTCACCTGCAGAAGAGGAGATTCACAAATTTTGGTATGAGCCGTTCAAATGCACATGATAGTTCAAATAAACCCTCTTACATGCTTCACTTGATCCTCTAGGATTAAAAAAAGAATAAATACCGAGAAGTTTCAGATTCTATGTTTTATCGATGAACCCTAGAAGGTAACAAAATTTATGAAATCTCATTCTTTATAAGAGTTATTTAAATTTTATCTGAGACTTGTTTGGAAGCCCTCACGATTTGGTGAACCGTAGGTTGTATTTGTTATGTATTGGACCATCTTGATTTGGTGTTGTGAACTTATTAACTAAATTGTTATGTAATTGCTACGGTTAACCTTCAGAAATGTCGGCTACGCATCAAGGTGACGATGTTACTCCTACTACAGAGGAGGATGAGATTAAACGTGAAGAAGACAAAAAGGAGGAACTATTGAATGATGATCTCAAAGGGTCTAGTAAACGTGCACGCCAATCTCAATCCTGGGTGTGGAAGCATTTAACAAAGATTGGTGTTGTAGATGGGAAGGAAATGAGTCGATGCAATCATTGTCGAGAACTACTATCTTGCCAAAGTAAAAGCGGAACCAATCATTTGATTCGTCACCTAGAAAGTAAGTGTTTGTATTACAAGAAGGATTGTGGCTTACAATCACGAACCTTGTTAAATGTGCATACCTCAGAGCAAGGGAGTGCAATTGGTACTTGGGAATTTAGTCCAGAATTTAGCCGCGAGTAATTTGTGAAGTGGGTGATTTCGAGTGAAATGTCATTTAGTATTGCGGAAAATCCTAAATTTCGTAATTTCGTTATGAGTTTACAGCCCAAGTACAAGGTCCTCTCACGTTTTACATTGAAGAGAGATTGTATGAAAATGTATGATGCTGAGAAGATGAAATTAATGAGCATCCTTAAAAAGTCTCAATGCAGAATTTGCATCACAACAGACATGTGGACTTCGGTCCAAAATTTGGGATACATGTCATTGACAGCTCATTTCATTGATGATCAATGGAGGATTACAAAGAAAATTCTGAGTTTTGGAGCACTAGCCTCACGACATACGGGAGAGAATATTGCGGATTTGTTGATTAGCCGTTTGAATGAGTGGAATGTGGTGAAGTTATGCACTCTGACTGCAGATAATGCATCCACCAACGATGTCGTCACAAGAAATATTGTTGACCATTTTTCATCAACAAATTCACTATTGCTTGGTGGAGGTTTTTTCCGTGTCCGATGTTGGGCACACATACTAAATCTCATCGTGCAGGATGGTCTAGCCGAGATCAAGGAAATCGTGAACAAAATCCACAATATGGTGAAGTGCATCAAATATTCTACCCGACGGCGTCAAGAGTTTCTTGAATATGCTCAACAGGAGCGCATCTTGGTGATGAAAACTTTACGGCTGGATGTTAGCATACGTTGGAACTCGACATATCTAATGCTTGAATCAACGTCACGATATCAAAAAGTGTTTAATCGGATGAAAGCACGTGATTTCCATGGGATTGATATTCCTTCACCTATGGAATGGAAGAAGATAGAGGTAATTCAGAGAATTTTGGAGAATTTTTACATTGCAAAGAAGATCTTCTCTGGTCAAAAATATTCAACTGCAAATTGTTCTTTTCTTTGATATTTGACATAGAGAAAGAATTGATTTCATTAAAGAACAATGAGGACATGTCTATTCGAAGCATGGCTGAGAAAATGTATTCAAAATTTGACAAGTATTGGAGGGACAAGGACGCCATGTTGCCTCTTGCCATTGCAACAGTTCTAGATCCACGAAACAAGTTCGAATTTTTACGTTTCTCATATTCTGAACTTTATTCGGCGGAAGAGGTGACTTAATATGTGGCACAAGTGGAGGATGTATTTCAAAGATTGTTTGATAAATATGCAGTTGCATACAAGGGAACTAATTTGGCTACAACACCAGCTCAAGGTACAACAGAAAATGATTCATGGGATGGAAGAAGAAAGAAGGACACAAGAAGCAAATTCCCAAGACTGAAAAAGGTCATATGTTCTTTGGAGTCCGGAAAGTCTGAGTTGCAATTGTATTTAGAAGATAATTCAGCAGACAACGAGGATGATGCACAATTCGATGTTTTAAAATGGTGGCAACTAAATGCAAATAAATATCGAATTCTTTCACACCTAGCTCGAGACATTCTTGCAATACCAGCCTCTACGGTTGCTTCAGAAAGTACTTTTAGTACGGGTAGCAGAGTTCTAGATGCTTACAGAAGCCGACTTAATCCAGCCACTGTCGAAGCATTGATTTACACGGAGGATTGGATACGCGAAGAAGGTGATGATGGAGTAGATGCACTGGATGGCGATAAAACGAGAATGATGATGTTGATGATGGCTATAAAAATTCATTGGGTAAGAATAATTTAGTACATTTTTATGATGGCAACAATGATTTTAATACTTTGTATTTTAAAAATTGTAGGTTTGTCGGATATGATTGAGTAAGTTGAAAATTATCTTGAATATTTGCTTCCATCTTGGAGACTGCGTTTGGAAAGGATCGAAAGGTAAGAAATCCATTGCCACTATCTTTCAAAATTTAAATAAGCATGACTTACAAGTTACAATTATCTATGGTTTTGCAGGTGGCGTTTGCAAAATGATAATTGGACGGAACTTTCAAAATGCCTATCATGAGAATCATACATCTCTAGACGTGTGAAGAAGCTTGGCTGGAAGTGTATTGGTGGAAGTGTGTTTTTTATTTTTGCTATTAAATATGCGTATCATGACGATCATTGGACCTGTAGATGCTCTTTGGATCCTTGGACCTTGGCTGTCAATCTTGATTGTTTTTGTGGAGTAATTTTGGCCTGTAACTTTGTTTAGGAGATACGTGGATTTCTCCCCAATGTGGACCTGTAGATGCTCTTTTTTTCTTGGGATCTCTCGTCTTCTATTGACTCCACTCGAACTTGCTGTGAAAATTGTGTAGTTAGCGACTAGATCAACCTTCTTTGTTGGTTTCTGCTTTGACTGTTATGATTTCATGGATTGAAATACCATCGTTGACATGGATGCTGTTTTTGGAATGTCTCATCTTCTACTGGCTCCGATCGACCTTGTCTCGAACTTCCAAAGCCTGAGAAAATGAATCCATATCTACCTCTGTTCAATATTTGTATTGTTTTTTACAGATTAAATGAAGAAATGAAAGGGATCGACCTCCTAGCACTGCATCTCTGTATCCTTTCTTACTGTTTTTTTAATTTGGCATGGTGAATTTGCTAATTGTTCAGCTAAATTAGGCAATTTTCATCTTCTTTTCTTGTTATGCTATAGATATGCATTTCTGTTTTCCTCAATGTAAACCAGGGAAAAACTGAGGAGGAACGTAGATACTCTCGAGGTAGCCGTGAATCGATTGCTCCATTTCTAGCGATGTTGACCTGGTGTACATTCATAGGTGTGGGAGCTGTCATTCTAGTTACAAGTTTCCTCCCATTTTTGTAGAGATCATATTTTCAGTAAATTATTTGCAGGGTTTTCCTTCCCTGCTTAGATGCTTTTTTGGTGGCTCCTTTTTGTGGAACATAGATAATGTTTGTTTTTAGATAACTCAACTAACACAGGAAAATACTAATGGAATTCATATCTTAGAACCTCAGTTTTTAGGGTTCGAATATGAACATTTTCTGTAGAAGTCAGATGTCAAGACCGGTTGAACCCATAACGGGCCGGCCCGAACCCGGCCCGGCCCATTTAATTGCAGACGGGCTCAGGTTTGGGCCACAAATCCAGATATCTCGCGGGCTTAGGCCCGACCCGTTGACCCGAAAACCGAAATCGGGCTCGGGTCGGGCTAGCTTGAGCCCGGCCCGACCTGGCCCGATGCTCATCCCTAGGCGCAGTGTGTTGCTGCACGATGACCACGTGCAGGGGCTGGGCAGCGCGGGAGGGTTGGCCGCGCGTGGGGCTACGCGCAAGGCCCTAAATGTCGATTTCGGACATCATTTCGATATCGAACAAAACAGAATTTCGATGGAATTTTGACCGAAATTTCGGTCATTTCGGTCATTTTTTGTACTAGGAGCCCCATATTTCGATCATTTTGGTCGAATTTCGACTTCGACTGGATATCGATATTCAACAGAAATTCGACCGAATTTCGCTGAAATTTGAGGCCATGGCTACGCGTAATGGTGGCTAGCAGCATGGAGAAGAAGGAAGCATATCGGCGGCGCGTCAGGGGGGTGTAGGGTTAGGGTGGTGAGATACCGGAACCCCAGTCTAGGATCGTTGCTCCGATACCATGTTGGAGGAAATGAATTGCATGTTATTCATAACCACATGGCTCTCTTATATAGGAGAAAAACCTTGGGTAAATATCATGAGAGGTACATAAAGAAAATAAAATAAGAAATAACACCACCAAAGATGTATAACTATTTCAACGGTAAGTTAGATGTCAGTGGTAGAATTCCTATCTGCAAGGCACCCTTCATAATCTACATTATAATAGATTATAATATTAAGTGGTGTTTTGGATGTAAAGAATGATCCCTTTCAAAAAGGCACTCTTGATTTACATCACAATCATCATGGTTGCATTTTAGTGGACCTACTTATCCTTGTTCATGAACCGACTAGGTTTCCCTACTTCAAGGGAGCCCAGTGATAATGAGATCGAGGAGCTTTCTCACTAACCGGCGTACTGCTCCTCATCCACAAGTTTATCCTCCTCTTATTAGACTTAGGATCATTGGAACTTGGGTTGGTTAGGTGCCTAACATGTCATCTTCCGCAAAAGGTCAATAACATATTTCTTGTACCACAAAACCACTCCTCTACAACTGCGGGCTACATCTAACCTAAACAAATATCTCAATGGACCCATATCTTTAATCACAAAGTGATCTTCAAGCACTTGCTTTCTTTGCGCACAAACTTGTTAGCATCATTGGTGGTGGAATGATGGGGTTTTCTACACATTAATATGAACAAGTTTTATGTAGAAAACTTTATTGTTTTGAGGTGTGTATAATAATGAATAAAATAGTGTAAGTTTGGCTATATTCAATATAAAGAATTCAGGTTTCTTGAGATATTTTATACAATATTTGGCCCTTATCTCCCCCTACTTTATTCCCGGTCGACCTAGTCAATATTTGACTTGTTCTCGGGGTTTAAGGCCTTTTATACTTCATTTTTCTTTTATTTTCTTTATTCTTTTATTTTGAATTTAATTACAAGTATATACATACTAATTACAAAACAATGGTAGTTGTTAATTTATGCAAGTTAGTGTTATTTACATGTATTTTGCCGGGGATTTAAAGCCAAAATGGAAGAATAAAGGTGAATGAATGGATACTCATCACTAAACTTTCTTAAAGAAAATGAGATATCCATCCTTGTGATCATAACATAAAGAAGCTTCCCTACTAGATCCTTGCACCTTTGTTGTCTACCACTTATATGTTATTATCGTATATGTTAGAAAATCGGAAGCGAAAGCGAAACATGGAAAAGATAAATAATAAGAACAGAACAACGGGATTTTAACGTGGAACCCTACTCCGTGAGGAGCGGGATGAAACCACGGGAGAAGCCCTCAAAGGGCCATATTTTTCTATTGCTTTTCTCAATGAGTACAGGAGGTCTGGGGCTCCTTATATAGCCTTCCAGAGCCTCCAAGTCGCACCACTAGGCGGTGTGGGACTAAACACTGGATGGGGTAAATGGATCTTCTCCAGGATCCATTTACCCTGCTACAACTCAAGACGCATACAACCAAGTACTCCAACACTCCCCCTCAAGCTGGAGCATGCAATGCTCAGCTTGGATAAACAGAAAGAAACTCAACTCAATGCTATAGGACACTACGGACAATATTAAACCAATGCGCACATTGTTGCAGTCGAGGATGTTGCTTCTCATGCCGTGCAGGTGAGGAGGACGAACAGGCTGGAGTGTGAGTCTGGTGAATCTCCTCGTCGGAGAGCATGTGCTCTGAACTGCGCCTGTCAGAGTCACTGCAACTGAAATTGAGTCTCCTCGTCGGAGTACTCTGGCCCGCCACAATAATGTGGACAACTACTCCATCTCTGAAAAGGGCCGAACTGAAAAAGGTCGTGGCTGTGCAATCCTCGTCGGAGTCTACGGTCGCTGGAGAATGGAGTCTGAAATAAGTCTCCTCGTTGGAGAACTGGGTCTCTCCCATCTGGCTCAGAGAATGATGCACTGCTTTGGTGTACCAATGATACCACATGAAAACCTTTGCCCTCAATGGCATAGGGAATGGTCCTCTGCTCTGGAGTCCCTATGGCTCACATGAAAACTCTGGCCAGACAACAACCGCAAGAATGATGGGGACCTCGAACAAATGATGGCAACATATGCTCTTGAGAAAATGATCGCAAATTCGTGCGTGTCTGAAACTGTACTCGGAATCAATCGTCGAGTCTGAACCTAACTGTAGAGTCTGATCATCTGGCAGGTCTGGAGACTGATATCTGAATCTGGAATCTGGATCTAGACCTGACTCTACATATTTACTCCCCCTTTCTCCCATACTTGTAGGAATATGAACATCGACAAAGTTGGGAGAAGACAAGATAGAAATGGCGACAAAACATCAATTGCGGCTTTTCTTTTTTTTTTTAGCCGTCCAATTTTTTAACACATTTTTTTCATAAAAGTCATTTCAACCATTCTTTTTTTTTCAACAATTTTGCGTACGGCTTTTCTCATGTACGTGCCTTTTTCTTTCCCTTTTTTTCGTAACACATATTTTATTTTATTCATCGGCCCACTTGGGCCCAACTCTCTCCTTTTTTTTCTACTTGGGCTCAAGAAATAGCCCACCAAAAGAAAACTTTTTTTAATATGTTGGCACCCCTCTTTTTTGTATAACACAACAACCCATTTGGGCCCAAACATACGGCTCATTACGTAAGCTGCTAGGGTTTCCAAATGGGAACCCTCGTTTTCAACCCCGCCCCCACGAGGAGCAAGGAAGAGCGCCGCGTCGAAGGGAGCCAACGCAAAGGGCTGGAGCGGCGCTGGAGCACCGAGTGCGGAGCCTGGAGGTTCCGCTGCTGCGAGGTTTGGGGCTAGGGCACACCCATCGGGACAGTAGCTGGCGCAGGGCGCTTCTGTCACGCGTCGCCAGGATGAAGGGAAGAGGACGCGCGAAGGTGTCGTGCTGCCTGCACTGGAGGTTCTGGAGGAGATGCGGCTCCGCTATTGCTTCGTTGAGCTTCCTGCGCGAGCAAACTGGAGCGGTTGCGCGAGGCCATCGCTAAGGGGGCGTCGCCGCCTGTGATGCGGCTTGGAGTAAGAGCGGCGATGCCGCACTGCCTGGAAGATCTGGGGTTGCGGGGTCGCGCACTTGAAGGGAGGGTCTCTGCGCCGCATGGGACTTTGAAGTTGCGCCGCCAGGACCGTCTGGTGCCGCTCACGCGATGAAAAGGCCTCTCCTCCGCCAGGAGAGGAGCTCTGGGGCTGCGCTTGAGAGAACGCCGCCTTCGAGTAGAGAGTCCCGGTGATGCCAGAGAGGATGCCGTGGGGATCCATGACAGAAATGGTGATGGGGATTCGCCGCCTCGCCGACTGAAAGATTGCTTAGGCACCATGCAAGGAGGAGATCTGGGTGTCGCGCGCGAAAGAGGGCCCTGATTTGGGCTGAGGGCGCTGCGCCCTGATGCGCACCTGCTGGAGGACTGGAGGACAGTGCGCCTAGAGGTTGCGTCGTGCAAGGGCTCCCGCCAGGAGCTTGTTGGAGATGGAATGGGATCGCGTACAGAAAGACCTTTTCTGCCTGGGCTAGGGCTTCGCGTCTATATGCCGTTATATACGACCTAGACCGTCGACTGGAAACTGAGATTCAGCAGACTCCGTGCATGGCGGCGTGGATGAAGTTGTTGTCTTGATCGCTGGTGATGCTAATAGAGAGAAACAATCTTGAATCCATGGAGAACTAGGGTTTCAAAATGAAACCCTAGAATTGAAACTTGAACAAATCCACGAACAATAAATGAATCGAAACTCGATTAAATGAAAGAACATAAAACGATTCCTCGAGAATCGAACCCGCTCTGATACCAAGTTAGAAAATTGGAAGCGGAAGCGAAACATGGAAAAGATAAATAATAAGAACAGAACAACGAGATTTTAGCGTGGAACCCAACTCCGTGAGGAGCGGGATGAAACCACGGGAGAAGCCCTCAAAGGGGCATATTTTTCTATTGCTTTTCTCAATGAGTACAGGAGGTCTGGGGCTCCTTATATAGCCTTCCAGAGCCTCCAAGTCCCACCACTAGGCGGTGTGGGACTAAACACTGGATGGGGTAAATGGATCTTCTCCAGGATCCATTTACCCTGCTACAACTCATGACGCATACAACCAAGTACTCCAACAATATAGCTTCGTGCTGGGATCCATGGGAGTAGAGGCTAGCCTATAATCTGTCATTCCTACCTCTGAAAGAAGGTCTATAACATATTTCCTTTGGGTCATCACAAGGCCCTGTTGGTTCCTGTCAAATTCAAGACCTAGAAAATATCGCAGTTCACCCATGTCCTTGGTGGCAAATTCTTGTCCCAGAAAATTCTTGGTTGCACAAATACTCTGACTATCATCTCCAATAACGATAATATCATCGACATAAATTAAAATGACAATAATACCTTGATGAGTCCTCTAAACAATAAAGAGTGAATGGCCTGCAATCGATACTACAAAACCCTTCAATTCTATCAAATCTGAGAGTTTTTGGAACCAAGCTCTTGGACCTTGCTTAAGGCCATAAACAAGCTTATGAAATATGCATACTCTGTGAGACCCCCCCCCTCAGCAACAAGCCCTAGTGCTTGTTGCATGTACACCTCTACTTGTAGATCACCATACAAATGAGAGAGACGAATCGCGTGCCACTACAACTGGCAGTAGGATCTGGAGTGTAGAATGTGAGCTACTAGAAAAAAGGTGTCTTGAAAAACGACTCCATACGTCTAAGTAAATGCTCTCTACACAAGACGTGCCTCGTACCATTCTACAGTACCATTAGCCATGTGCTTCACTACAAATACCCGCTTGCGGTTGACCATGGATGCACCTTCCGAAGCAGTAACTAAAGTCCACGTACTTTGAGACTGTAAAGAAACTGTTTTCTTTTCCATAGCAAGATGCCTATAGCTCTCCTTCATGGCATCCTGATACGTGCATGAGATATCAAGAGCTGATAATCCCAACATGAATCTCCTGAAATCTTCTGATAATCGTCCCAATGAGACATACATTACAAGTGGGTATTTAGTGCATCGATGTTTCTCCTTTTGGAGAGCAATGGGCTGATCCGAATCATTATCCTGAATAGCATCCTCCTAGGGTTTGTTTGGTTGCTGGTATGAGGTGGGTTGGGTTAGCCTCCTGTGAATAGTAGATGTTTGGATGGTTACGAGGGTTGGAATAAGGAATGTGATGTGATGTCACATTGATTTGTGATGGAATTCCAACCCATGAATGGAGGGGGATAAACCTGATTACCCCCGGGTAACCCACTAACCAAATAGACATGTCCCCTGCTCAACTTGTATAGTGTCAAGCTCATCATTCAAACCACCGATGCCATCAGTAGAAACCAAGTGTTCAATATTTACCTGAGGCGTGTTGGATGATGGGAATGGTGATGGAGCAGAGGGGGCGCATGAGACTTGCGAGTATATATACAACAACAACAAAGCCTTTTCCCACAATTAAGTAGGGTCGGCTACATGGATTATTTGCCTCCATTTAGATCTATCTTGGGTCAATCCTGGGCTTATATCTATAAAACTAAGATCCCTTCGTATGTTTCTTTCCAACACTTCTTGGGCCGTCCTCACCCTCTCTTTACCGGCTCAACATCCCAACACTCGCATCTCATAACTGGTGCATCAACTGATCTTCTTTGCAAATGACCAAACCATCTTAAGCGGTTTTCTCGCATCTTATCCTCGATCGGGGCTACACCAACTTTCTTTCTGATTGCATCATTCCGAATCCGATCTTTACGTATGTGTCCACACATCCACCTTAACATTTTCATTTCTGCTACAGTCATTCTCTGCACATCTCTATGGTTCACAGGCCAACATTCAGATCCATAGAGCATAGCAGGTCTCACAGCTGCTTTGTAAAACTTTCCTTTAATTTTCAAAGGAATTTTCTTATCATAGAGAACAACAGAGGCTCCTCTCTACTTTAGCCACCCTGCATTTATTCTATTAGTAACATCTCCATCAATTTCCCCATCATGTTTCAAAATAGATCCCAGATATCTAAAAGAACCGCTCTTCCGAATGTTATCATCACCAATCTTCACATCGATTCCTTCACCATTGCTTCCATTAAAGGAGCACTCCATATATTCTGTCTTAGACCTACTTATACGAAATCCTTTACTCTCCAACTCATGTCTACAAACCTCAAGCTTCTCATTTACTCCATCTCTAGTCTCGTCAATCAACACAATATCATCAGCAAATAACATACACCAAGGTAACTCATCTTGAATGTGACTTATCAACTCGTCCATAATCGAAGTAAAAAGAAATGGACTCAAAGCTGAACCTTGATGTAGACCAATGTTGATGTCAAAATAGCCAGTCTTCCCAGACGGGATCCTTACACAAGATAAAGCCCTATCATACATGTCCTTTATGAGGTTAATGTATAGGATAGGTACTTGTCTCTTCTCCAAAACTCTCCACAATATCTCTCGTGGGACAGAATCATAAGCATCCTCCAAATCAATAAAGATCATATGGAGTATATATACGTGGAAAAAATTGTGATGTAGACGAAGGTGTGGGACAGGTGTAGGAGTTGGAAGATGAACCTCCTTCTAAGACTCAAATGAGACTATCCTATCACTTGTAGGAGTGAAGTACATAATAGACTCAAAAAAGGTGACATAAGCACTAATATAGTACTTCCTCTTGATAGGATCAAAACAAGGATATCCCCTTTGATATGAGAATGGCTCATAAATACACATTTGATACCTCTAGGAGAGATCTTGTTATGTCCAAGATTTAGAAGATGAACAAATACAACACAACCAAAGGCATGTGGCGTAAGGGACAAAATATCCTTTTTCAGAAACTATCGAAAAGGGGAACTTCACTCCCATAACAAAGGATGGCACACGGTTGGCAAGGTAACATGTTGTTAGGACAACATCACCGCAGAAGGAATCATGGAAGGAGATATCGCGATATATCGCCGATATATCGATATCGAGATGAGACCGATATGGGTACTGATATGGCAATATTTCTTCCTTTTCAGGCATTTCCTTCACAAAAGAACGTCAATATGGGTGATATTTTGACGATATATCGTCGAAATATTGTATCGACACGATATTGAAACAATATCGAAATCGATATGGTCTTCCATGGAAGGAATGTGGAGCTCGACTCTGAATAAGGAGAGTCCTTGTCATGTCAAGGAGGCGATGGTGTTTGCGTTCGACAATACCATTATACTGTGATGTACATAGGCATGAGGTCTGATGGATAATTTGTTGGGATCTAAACAAGGCATGAGGTCTGATGGATAATATGTTGGGATCTAAACAATGAGACAATCAAGTCGTACAAAATTCCAAGGCTTTATCTAAATGCATGTACTTTATAGTAGCAAAAAATATTCTTTGCTTCATCAAAATTTTGAATCATAGAATTAGACTTATTCTTCAACAAAAATACTCAAGACGGTTTAGAATAGCCATCTACAACCACAAGATCAGTTGTCCAAATTTCGCGAAATTCGAAGAAATTTCGCCGAAATTTCGGTTTCGATACCCTACCAAAATCAAAATCAAAATCTCGATGTATATATATATATATATATCCTTCCTTCACAAATCTAAGCTGATTTTAGCTGAAATTAGTGAAATTTCGACGAAATTTCGAAATTGTTTCGTTTTTTCACCATCTCGATAAGAAATCGAAATCGAGATTTAAAACCTTGCACAAGATAGTATATGTGTCCCTGATGATCAGGAACACAACTTGGACCCCAAATATCTAAATGAACAAGCTCAAACGGACTATGACTACTACAACCCTAATGACTTTAAAAGCTAGAGCGATGATGCTTCCGAGCTAACATGCTTCACACTAGAATGTAGACTTGAGAGAGATTTGAGGAAGAAGTCTACCAATCTTCTACAACGGGAGATGACCAAAGCACATGTGTCACATATAAGGAGAAATGGATCCAGCAAGAGTGGATGAAGCTCTAGCATAAAGGAATTAGATCAACCTGTAAAGCTCTCCCTGCTCACGACCATATCCAATTATCATGCACTTAAGTATATCACACGAAACACAAGGAAACTAGTGTCAAATATGACACAACAATGCAAATCTTTAGTAATCTGACTGATAGATAATAAATTCAATGACAATTCATGTGCACGAAGAATATTCGGTAAGTTCATAGGAGTCAAGTGGACCTCCCATTGACCAACAATGGGGGAATGTGTCCCATTAGCAATCACCACAAATATCCCTTGAACTGTATGAATGAAAGTGAGTTCTATCTCCATAGAGAGATGGTGAGAGACACTAGAATCCATTATCCATTCAAAAAAAACTGCTCTAGAGCAACTAGTAAGTGCATATGTTGTACATGATGTACTTGTAATGGAAATGCGGGCCATGTGGCAACATCAGAAGAACCTGAAGTACTGGTAGTAGGAGTGGTAGTGGGAGCTACAAGCTCTCAGAGGCACAACACAATGCCATCTATCCTCCGGTCATCTGTGATAATAGAGGACTCAACATGTTCAGCAACTCTAGCAGATGATTTTCTATCCTCTGGATAACCATGCTTTTGAAAGTGTGATTTGAGTGATGGTAAAACATACATGGATGCCATGGTCGCCATCTACCTTGACCGCGTTCTCTTCGACCTCGAGAATGAACATGATCTCCTCTACCTCTTGAAGCAGTCATCGCAGAGGAAATCTGAGAACACTAGAAGTTTAGGCACGATAATCCTGTTGAGCCTATTGTAGGCTTCCTTTATGGTAGGTATGGACTCGCTTGCTAACAATTGATTCCTAGCAGCACTGTATTCTAGATCAATGGTTCCTAGAAATACTCCAACTATAGTTGCATTCTTGCAGGATTTCGTTGCTCTAAGTCTATGGTAAGAGGCATGAAGCCATATATCTTCTCAAGCATGCCCCTCAAAGATGTGTAGACTTTGAAGAGGTCGTCCGTTCTGATTGACTCCAAATATATCACATTGGAGCTGCAAAATCTGTGTCGTTCCTCACTAGAGAATAGGTAGCAGCAAGGATGTCCCACATAGACTTAGCCGCAGGCTGATTCGAAATATCATTGGCAGTCTCAATAGAAAGAGTGTCAGTCAACCATATGCATGTATAAGAATCATCCAATTTAGATGATGAATAGGTCCCGATTTTGTTGGTTGGCTCAGGATGCGTCAGAATATGCTCCTTGTTGTGGCACTACATCAGACTCATAAATTGCATTAACAATAAGTCATAATTGGCCTCATCCATCTTTACGATTGGAGCCGGGATTTTAAATGCACCACTAGATGAGAATCAATCCTTTATCTCTGACATATCTGTAGACTATAGCCAAGGACGCAACTAGGATAAACAAATGCTTTGAAGTCATCTACACGAACATATGTAAAAATGATTATGGGTGTAGACTCATACCATGTAACATTCAGGTCTAAATAAACCCAACCCGACCCGATTAAGAGTCCAAATGGTCAAATTAATGTTAAATCCTAAATCGATCAATTGATCATAAATCAAAAGTCGTCCAGTCACAATCGACCAAAAGTCAATCGCATCGTAAAGCGTGCCATCATAAAGCTACGAGACAAATTTGAAAACTGCAAAACAAACCAAGATCATCCAAAAAAACCCGCCTCGACAAAATAAGACCAACAGAATTTAACGTTCGTCAATCACAGATTGATTGATATTTTAAAATCACAAAATTTAGTCATAAATCAAAATCGTATCGCGAGAATTTCTAGGAATTATACTCGATCCAAAATATACGAATATTATAGTCATTTTGATCGTTGTTCAAAGAAGGTTGAAACGAGCTATTATTCGTCAAAATGGACTCGAGGCAAGAATGCGATTGATTTTGAGATTTTCAAGAAGTACAAAATTGGAAATAAATTATTATAAAGATTATGGTGACATCAGCAAGCTGACATCAGCATGCTGATGTCATCAATGATGTCATTCCAAATGGGAGATTTTGCTTTCCAAAGTGGGTACCCTTTCCCTTTCTTCTTTTCATTCCCCTAAGTCCCAATTTCTTCTCCCTTCCAGCCGTGAGAAGAGCCCAAAATCTCTCCAAAAATTGCTGCTGCCATTCTGCTGGAGATCAATATCCAGCCTTTGAAGGGCTACTGTTGCTACAACAGCAACAAGTGCAACCGAGCTGCTGTTGTCTAAGCAGCTGGGCAACCAAATCATCGCTCATTCCCAGCTGCTGGAGGCCCTTTTTCCTCCTGCTGGAACCTCCAGACCAATCCCAAGCTGCATGCTACAGAATGGAGCCCAATTTGTGTCTCAAAACTTGGAATTAGGTATGTAGAAATAGTTAGTAGTGTTACTATTTCTTTATGTAGTTTGTTGTTATTTCTTTATTTTCTATAGACCTCTATGTAATTTACCTTTAAGGTCTCTCCCTATATAAGAGAGCCTAGGGTTTTCTGAATAAACAACGAAGTCTCTTTTCCCAACATGGTATCAGAGCCACCCTAGGGCTCTCCTCCCTCCCGCCGCCCCTTCCCCACCCGCCTCCCTCTTCTCGGAATCGCCGCCCTCCCGCCGTTTCTCTCTCTCTAGCGGCAGCCCTCAATCGCCGCTGCCTTCTCCTTCTCCATCTCCAACGGCAGCCTTCCATCGCCGTGGTTGGATCCCAGCCTCTAGCGGCCTCCGCCAATAGCCCCTGCCAGCCGCCGAAGGGGATCCCAGCCACCAGCGGCCTCCGGGTGCGTGAACAGCAACACGCACAAGGTCTTCTAGCGGCTCCAAGCCGCTGAAAGGGCTGCCAGCCTCTTGTTAGGCGTGCCCTAGTTTCTTCCACATCCATTCTATGGATTTGAGTGCGTAACGTCTACATACGCACTCAAATCCGATGCAGTTTTTGTAGACATCCAGCATCACGTCTACATATCCTAGTTCTTCTCCAAGCGGCAGTATGTCAGAATCAAAAGTTGATATGCCCTCCACCGGCGCATTCAAAGGTCCTGCGCCAATAGTCAAGATGGACGGGTCTAACTATGAGCTATGGGCTATGCAGTTCATGAGCCTTATGAAGTCGAATGGTAAGAAACATATTCTTACCGAGGATGAGCCCGCAGAGAAGACTGGGATCTATGCCTCATGGGAGGCTGATGATTCCTATGCAAAGGTCTGGTTGTCCGGCACCTTAACGACGGAGATTGCCAACGACGTCGTCCATCAGCCCACTGCTAAGGCAATGTGGGAAATTCTTGCCGCCACATATTCGCAAGTGCGAAATGAGACGAAGATGTTGCAGCTTCAGCACGACATATTCACAATGAAGCAGAGCGGCAAACCTCTCCATTCTCTTTATACATCCCTAAGAGGGATGTTCGAGAAGTTATACAGTATCATCCCTCTGACTGCAACTCCTGAGCAGCAGAAGGCGTTTCGAAACGCCACCATGGTTGGTGTTCTATTTGCGGCCCTTGACCCTGAGTACGATGCAGCTCGATCTCAGATTCTCGCTGATGCAGTTATTCCTCCAGTTGAGGATGTTTACCGACGGCTTAGCCGCATTCCAGTCTCCTCCAGCTCTTCTACTCCACCTCCTTCAGCGATGGCAGTCTCGCGTGGGAGAGGTGGACCACCATCTGGCCGTGGTCGTGGACGTGGCCGTGGACCCCAGGGGAGGGGTGGTCGCTTTAGTCAGACATGCTCATATTGTCATCGCACAGGACACTCGGAGGAGACATGCTATACGAAGCATGGATTTCCAGCATCAGCACGTATTGCAGAGCACTCTCAGTCTCCACTGACTTCTACTGCAGATAGTCGATTTGACGAACTTGTGGCCCGTCTCCGAGAGATTATGCCACATGCTTCTGGTGATTCGTCTGGTGGTTCCTCAGATATTGCTGCCACTGCCTCTGCCAGTTCTTCCGCAGCCGCAAGCTCCTCAGGTAGATCTACTACATCTCATGATATATCTGACTGGATTATTGATTCTGGAGCCACACATCATCTCTGCCGAGATAGAGGTAGATTACAGGCCTACAGGGACATTCCTCCCGGTCGTTCAGTGCAGATAGCAGATGGTACCCATTCGCCCCTTATTGGACAGGGGGAGATTTTCCTGTCCTCCACTTTGCAATTACAGAATGTTCTGCATGCTCCTGAGTTCTCAATGAATTTGCTATCTATTAGTCAGATTACGAAGGATTTGAATTGCCATGCCATATTTGACCCGTCTTCTCTCATTTTTCAGGACATACTCACGGGCAAGGTGATTGGCTGTGGCTCTGAGCAGAATGGTTTATATCGGCTGGTCCGGGATTCATATGCTGGTGTCTCCTCTCATTCTGCTGGACCAGTCTCTCCGTACATTTGGCACCTCCGATTTGGTCACCTTCCACTTCAGAAAATGCGCCATCTTCTGCCTCAGATCTCTCCTAGTTCTTCGTTTCAATGTGAAGCGTGTCAGTTGGGAAAGCATCACAGGTCGAGCTTCCCACGTCGTCTGAGTCGGAGCAGTAGCTCCCCGTTTGAGTTGTTACATATAGATATATGGGGTCCAAGTCGTGTTCCCGATCATCAGGGACACAGGTTTTATCTTGTGGTAGTGGATGATTTCTCTCGTGTGTCATGGGTCTTTCTTTTGAAAAATAAATCTGAAGCAGGAAATGTGATCAAAAACTTGATTAATGAAGTGTTCAATGTCTTTTCTGCAAATGTCAAATATGTTCGGACCGATAATGCCCTTGAATTTTGTACACGCTTACTTTCACAATTCCTGTCATCAAAGGGCATTATTCACTAAACCACTTGTACATATACCTCACAACAAAATGGTGTCGCGGAAAGGAAGCATCGCCATCTCTTAGATATTACTCGTACATTGTTGATTCAGAGTTGTACCCCTATTTCTTTCTGGGGCGATGCTGTTCTTACTGCTTGTTATCTGGTCAACCGAATGCCATCCTCAGTCCTTGGTGAAAAGATACCTATGTCCATTATTTTTCCAGATAAGGAGTTATTCTCACTAACTCCACGTGTCTTTGGTACTGTTGCTTTTGTGCATCGTCTATCTCCCGAACTTGACAAACTCTCTCCTAGAGCAGTCAAGTGTGTCTTTGTTGGTTATTCCAGAACTCAGAAGGGCTACAGGTGTTATGATCCCACAACTAAGAGGTACTTTGTGAGTGCCGATGTCACTTTCTTTGAGTCTGTCATGTATTTCTCTCCTGCAGGTGACAGAATGGTACCATCCACTACCACTGATGATATTTATGTTCCTCCACCACCTACATTGAGTGCACCTGAGTCTTCCCCTGTGTCTGTCTCCATGCCAGCACCACCTCCACCACCCCCACCACCTCCTCCACCTCCACCCAATCCACGGCCTATCATATCACCGTTACCGAAATTCTATACACGCCGGTCAGGCCCTGCTCAGACCACACAACAGCCGATCATCCCGCCTCAGGTATGTTCAGATGGCATTACTACTGACGGGTCAGGTTTGGTACATGTGCAGGATCCTTCAGTACAGGCAGACACTAGCCCATCTCGTACAGCAGATGACGATCTTGATGTTCCGATTGCTATTCGGAAACAGAAGCGGCAATGTGCCACTTATCCGTTTGCTTCACAGGTTTCTTTTCACCGTCTCACAGGTGATTTTCAGAGATTTGCCACAGCTTTGTCTTCCGTGGATATACCACGGACATACCAGGAAGCTTTGCAGAATGAATGCTGGCGATTAGCAATGGAAGAAGAAATGAGGGCCCTGCAGTCTCGTGGCACATGGTCTTTGGTCCCTGCACCTTCTGATGCATCCGTTGTGAGCTGCAAATGGGTCTTTACAGTCAAATACCATGCAGATGGAACCTTGGATAGGTACAAAGCACGCTTGGTCGCTCGTGGGTTTACGCAAACCTACGGTGTGGATTACATGGATACATTCTCTCCAGTGGCGAGACATTCTACCCTTCGTATTCTCTTATCTGTTGCTGTGGTCCGTGATTGGAGTATATCTCAACTAGATGTCAAGAATGCATTCCTGTATGGTGACTTGCAGGAGGAAGTCTACATGCAGCAGCCACCTGGGTTTACTGCTGAGGGGGAGAAGCAGATGGTCTGTAGACTTCATAAAGCGATATATGGCCTCAAACAGAGCCCCAGAGCATGGTTCCAGAAGTTGTCCAACCTGATTGAGCAACAAGGATTCAAGAGGTCAAATGCCGATCACTCATTGTTTGTCCAGAAGTCATCGGCAGGTACGGTTGTTATTATGGTCTATGTGGATGATATTCTTGTTACAGGAGATGATGCACATGGCATAGAAAAGGCGAAGGCATTCCTTGGCCGTCAGTTTGTTACAAAAGATCTTGGGACCCTGAGATACTTTCTGGGGTTAGAATTTGCAAGGAATGCACAGGGTTTGGTAATGACCCAACGGAAGTATATTACAGACTTCCTGACTGAGACTGGCATGGATGGTTGCAAACCATGAAGTATTCCTATAGATCCCAGCGTGAGGCTGTATGATGGTGATACTGATGAAGTAGATAAGAGGAGATATAGAGAGATGGTGGGCAAACTCCTCTACATCACCATAACTCGCCCAGACATTCAATTTGCAGTTAGCAGGGTGAGTCAATTTATGGAGCAGCCAAGACAGGTTCACATGGATGCCATACACATGATACTGAGGTATCTAAAGTCTTCTCCAGGTTCAGGGCTGCTATTCAGAAAGGGCACGGACTTATCTGTCTCAGCATGTGCAGATGCAGATTATGCAGGATGTCCTAAGGACCGAAAATCAACCTCAGGGTTTGCAGTGTTTGTTGGAGGCTCTTTGGTTTCTTGGAAAAGCAAGAAACAAACTGTTGTGGCAAGGTCCAGTGCCGAATCCGAGTATAGGGCCATGGCTCAAGCCAATACGGAAATGATGTGGGTTCGCTCAGTACTAGAAGATCTACATGTAGCTGTACCTCTACCTATGAAGCTTCAGTGTGACAATCAGGCAGCGTTGTTCATTGCCAACAATCCAGCTTTTCATGAAAGGACCAAGCATATTGAAGTTGACTGCCATTATACTAGGGACTTGATCCAGAGAGGATTGATATCTACTGCACATGTGAGCTCAGGAGATCAGACTGCAGATGTATTTACCAAGCCACTGCTCAGAGGACCATTTCAGAGATGTTCGTCCAAGCTGAGCATGATAGATATCTATGCTCCACCTTGAAGGGGAGTGTAGAAATAGTTAGTAGTGTTACTATCTCTTTATGTAGTTTGTTGTTATTTCTTTATTTTCTATAGACCTCTCTGTAATTTACCCTTAAGGTCTCTCCCTATATAAGAGAGCCTAGGGTTTTCTGAATAAACAACGAAGTCTCTTTTCCCAACAAGGTACAATACTTTTCCCTAACTCCTTTGTTGTCATGCATGAAAAGTTACATTTTTTATCCCATGTACAATCAAAACCCTACACCCTCTTGCTGCCATGCATGACAACCCTACACAATTTGATTCAAATTTTCAATCTATAACCTGATCATGTGGAAGTATATGTTCCTAAAGGTAGCTTCATCATGTTATTAAATGTCGATGATATATTTTGTCTTGTTTTAAATGGTTACCTGTCAAGAAATTAATCAAAAAATTAGTAGAATAGTACGTTATAAGCATGTCTAGCAGAGAATTTGGAGATATCAATTAACAAGAGGGATTTAATTAACAGAGAAATTGATTAAATATTACAGCACCCTCACAATCAACCTGTCATGCAATTGAGGCGTGAGAGCTTTTCATCTAGATATATAATTGTTGAGGCGAAAAAATTTTGCCAATGACTTTTGAACTATTAGAAAGTAATGAGAAGTAGGACAATCAGAGAAGAGAATAAGATAGAGTCAAGTATTTCATCAATCAGGATCGGATTATCGGGGGCTTCGGTGGTTCCTGGGTTTCCTCGTCAAAGCCCGACATATTTCCTTGTAACGAAAATTCTCGTCTCCGACGCCTATCTCCCACTTCCGATTCCACCTCTTCTATTTCTATCTCTATTTCGATTCCTATTTCGTCATGCTTTGGTTCGGGCATGTCCGTTGGGATCTCCCACTGAGGGTTCTATTTGAATCAAAAAGGAAACATGAGAAAGTGGAGGGCTTGCCCGGATACTTCCTGTGTATTAGATCATAACGTTTGTACCCATTTTGTGTCCTGGAGTACCCTCACGGCCACACCCAATCACCTTGCCTGTGAGGATGTCCTGAAATACAAGAGAAGTATTGGTGGAAAATAAAAATATGTTATTCCATAGAACCCTAGGCTCTCATATATAGAGAACCGATGGGTAAATTACATAAGAGTCCATAAGAGAAAGGAAAAATATAAAAAGGCACAGGATAACATAACATAACGTGGCATAAGTCTCTATACTCCCCCTCAAGATGGAGCATAGATGTCAATCATGCTCAACTTGGAAGAACATCTCTGAAAGGGTCCTCTGAGCTATGGCTTGGTAAATATGTCAGCAATCTGATCTTCTGAACTAACGTGTGAAGTAGAAATCAAGCCTTTCTGAATCATATTTCTACTGTAGTGACAGTCTACTTCGATATGCTTTGTTCTTTCGTGAAATGATGGATTGTTGGCAATAAACAAAGCCGCTTGATTGTCACACTGAAGCTGCATGGGTAAAGGTACATCTATATGTAAATCTTCTAATACAGTTCAGACCCACATCATCTCCGTGCTCGCTTGCGCCATGGCCCTATATTCAGATTCAGTGCTTGACCTTGCCACAACAGTTTATTTCTCGCTTTTCCAAGAAACCAGAGAGCTTCCCACAAAAACGGCAAAGCCTGAAGTAGACTTACGATCCTTAGGGCACCTTGCATAATCTGCATCAGCACAAGCCGAAATAGATAAGTATGTGTTCTTCTGAAACAACCCTGAGCCTGGAGAAGACTTTAGATACCTCAGTATCATGTATATGGCATCCATATGAATGTCTTGGCTGCTCCATAAATTGACTCACCCGACTTACTGCAAAAGTAATATCGGGTCGAGTTATAATGATATAAAGAAGCTTACCCACCATCTCTCTATATCTTCTCTTGTCCACTTCTTTAGTATCATTGTCATACAGTTTCATACTTGGATCCATAGGAGTACTCGATGGTCTACATCCAACCATGCATGTTTCAATCAGAAATTCTGTAATGTATTTCCTTTGGGTCATCACCAGACCCTGTGCATTCCGGGCGAATTCCAACCCCAGAAAATATCTCAGGGTACCAAGATCCTTCATAACAAACTGTCGGCCCAAGAATGCTTTTGCCATCTCTATTCCATGATCGTCATCTCCTGTAACCAGAATATCATCAACATATACCATGATGACAACCGTACCTCTAGAAGTCTTCTGAATGAACAACGAGTGATCCGCATTTGATCTTTTGAATCCCTGTCGTTCAATTAGGTGGGAGAGCTTCTGGAACCACGCCCTTGGACTCTGTTTAAGGTCATATGTCGCCTTGTGAAGTCTACACACCTTATGATTCTCCCCCTCAGCAGCGAACCCCGGTGGTTGCTGCATGTAGACTTCCTCCTGCAGATCTCCATACAAGAATGCGTTCTTGACATCAAGTTGAGATATGTGCAGGTCACGTACCACAATAACCGATGGAAGAATGCGAAGAGTAGAGTGCCGAGCCACTTGAGAGAATGCGTCCAGATAGTCCACACCATAGGTTTGTGTGAAACCTCTCGCAACAAGTCGCGCCTTGTACTGATCAAGACTGCCATATGCATGATATTTAACTGTGAGCACCCATTTGCAGCTAACAATAGATGCGCCAAATGGAGCGGTAACCAGGCTCCATGTACCACGGGACTGTAAAGCATGCATTTCTTCCTCCATAGTCAATCTCCAGCAGTCAATCTTCATAACTTCTTAATAAGTCTGTGGTATATCCACGGAAGATAAAGCCGCAGCAAACCTCTGAAAGTCACCTGTGAGACGGTGAAAGGAAACTTGGGAAGCCAATGGATAAGACGCAAGTCTGTTTCTGCTTCCTAATAGCAATAGGAACATCAAGATCATCGTCCAATGTACTCGACGGTGCATCCTCCTCCTGCAACGAAGGATCCTGCACATGCACATTATCTGACCCATCATTAGTAATAGCATCTGGACATACCTGAGGATTGATGGATGCTTGACGTGTAGTCTGAGCTGACCGACGTGGATAGAATTTAGGTAATGGAGGGATAGATGATTGTGGTGGTGGAGGTGGTAATGGTGGTGGTGTAACAACTGGAACTGGATTGGACTCAGGTGGACTCAGACTAGGAGGAGGAACATAGACATCATCATTAGATGTGGAAGAGACTAAGCTGTCACCTCTAGGGGAGAAATACATAACGGACTAAAAAAACATAATGTCAGCACTAACAAAATATTTCTTGTTTATGGGGTCATAACAATGATAACCCTTCTGAGTCCGAGAGTAACCTACAAAGACGCACTTGACGGCTCTAGGAGAGAGTTTGTCAAGTCCAGGAGGCAAGCGGTGAACAAAGGCAAGAGTACCAAAGACACGAAGAGTAAGTGAAAATAATTCCTTATCAGGAAAAATAATGGAAAGAGAAATTTTCTCACCCAGAACAGAGGACGGCATGCGATTGACCAGGTAGCAGGCTGTAAGGACAGCATCTCCCTAAAAAGTGATAGGCGCACAACTTTGGATTAGCAAGGTTCGAGTGATATCAAGAAGATGATGATGTTTTCTCTCTGTCACACCATTCTGTTGAGATGTGTAAGCACATGTGGTTTGGTGAATAATACCTTTGGACGAAAGAAACTGGGAGAGAGAACGAGTGCAGAATTCCAATGCATTGTCCGTACGAACATATTTGACAGTAGAAGAAAAAACATTCTGCACTTCACTAATTAGATTTTTAATAACACCCCCTGCTTCAGATTTATTATTTAAAAGGAAGACCCAAGATACACGAGAAAAATCATCAACTATAACTAAATAGAACTTATGTCCCTGATGATCAGGTACACGACTCGGACCCCAAATATCGATATGAAACAACTCAAATGGGGAGCTACTGCTCCGACTCTGACGATTAGGGAAGCTAGAACGATGATGCTTTCCCAACTAACAAGCTTCACAACGAAACGACGAACTCGGAGAGATATGAGGCAAGAGATGTCGCGTCTTCTTGAGCGAGAGGTGACCAAAGCGAAGATGCCAGGTGTACGGCGAGACTGATCCGGCTGAATGTGAAGAAACGTCAGCATATGAATTCCGGACCAGACTATAGAGACCATTCTGCTCAGAGCCACAGCAATCACCCTACCCGTTAGTATGTCTTGAAAAATGAGAGACGATGGGTCAAATATAGCGCGACAGTGCAAATCCTTCGTAATCTGACTAATGGATAATAAATTCATGGAAAACTCACGAGCATGTAGAACATTCTGTAAATGCATAGAAGGTGACAAGGTGATCTCCCCATGTCCAACGATGGGGGAATGGGTCCCATCAGCTATGAGCACTGAGCATCCAGGTGGAATGTCCCTGTATGACTCAAGTCTATCTCTATCACGATAGAGGTGATGGGTGGCGCCAGAATCCATTATCCAATCTGAGAGATCATGACAAGATGTAAAGACAGTAGCACTACCTGATGTACTAGCAGCAGTAGAAGAACTCACAGATGTTGTAGCGGCAACATCTGAAGATCCACCTGGAGAATCAGTGGATGATTGCACGCAGACGTGCCACTAGCTCTTCGAACCGGTTATTTATAGTGGATGCCGACGGAGATGTGACATGCTCGGCTACACGCACCGAGGCTGGAAACCCATGCTTGGAGTAGCATGTATCCTCTGAGTGACCTGTGCGATGACAGAAGGAACACGATTGGAGAAAACGACCTCCTCGGCCACGAGATGCACGTCCACGAAAGGAAGACTGACCATCTCTCCCCCGCGATACCGCCATCGTCGATGGGGGTAGAGTAGATGTGCTGGAAGAAACAAAGATGCGACTGAGCCTCCGGTAAACTTCCTCGATAGGAGGAATAGTAGCATCGACTAGTATCTGAGAGCGGGGTGCCTCATACTCAGGATCAAGTGCTGCTAGTAGTACGCCCACCATGGTAGCATTTCGGAATGTCTTCTGTTGCTCTGGAGTCGTTGTGAGTGGTATAGTGTTATAAAGTTTCTCGAACAGCCCTCTCAAGGACGTGTACAACGAGTGAAGCGACCGCCCATTCTGCTTCATTGTAAAAATATCATGCTGGAGCTGTAACATCTTGGTCTCGTTCCGCACCTGTGAATATGTGGCAGCCAGAATATCCCACATCGCCTTGGCGGTGGGCTGATGGAGAACATCATTGGCAATCTCCATCGACAGTGTACCTGATAGCCAAACCTTGGCATAAGAGTCATCGGCCTCCCAGGAGGCATAGATCCCAGTCTTCTTTGTCGGCTCATCCTCAGTAAGTATATGCTTCTTACCATTCGACTTCATGAGACACATGAACTCCATCGCCCAGAGTTCATAGTTCGTCCCGTCCATCTTGACTATTAGCGCTGGACCTTTGAAGGCGGTAATGGTGGACCAGGAACTGTAATAGGATGAGAGACGATGTCGGAAGAGGTGGCGGTGGTGGTGGAGGTGGTGGTGGTGGTGGAGGTGTTAGTGCCGGAGATGGTTATGGTGGAGGTGGTGACATGTATATGGCTTCATCAGTGTCAGCAGACATCAACCTATCACCTTAAGGAGAGAAGTACATAACAGACTAAAAAAATGTAACATCGGCACTAATATAATATTTCCTACGTAACGGATCATAACACTGATACCCTTTTTATGTCCTTGAGTACCCAACAAAAACACATTTGACAGCTCTAGGGGAGAGCTTGTTAATACCTGGAGATAACCGGTGGACAAAGGCAACCGAGCCAAACACACGAGAGGTAAGTGAGAATAATTCCTTCTCAGGAAAAGCCACAGAGAAAGGAATCTTCTCACCCAAGACGGACGATGGCATGCGATTGATAAGATAGCATGAGCACAACTTTGTATGAGAAGTGTCCTAGTGACATCAAGCAAATGACGACGTTCTCTCTGCAACTCCATTTTGTTGGGAAGTATAGGCACATGATGTTTGGTGAATAATTCCTTGGGTAGAAAAATAACTGGAGAGAGTGTTAGTACAAAATTTCAAGGCATTATCAGTTCTCACAATTTTCACAAAAGCAGAAAAAACATTACAAACTTCATTTATGAAATTTTTGATAACATTTCCAGCTTCAGATTTATTCTTCAATAAGAATATCCATGACAAACAAGAAAAATCATCGACAACGACAAGGTAAATCATGTGTCCGTGATGATCAGGAACACGGCTAGGTCCCCAGATATCAACATGAAACAACTCAAAATTAGAGGTACTGCTCCGACTCTGATGACTAAGAAGGGTAGACAATGATGCTTTCCCAACTGACAAGTCTCACATTAAAAGATCGTGTGAGGTGAAATCTGGGGCAGAACACGACATGACTTCTGAAGCGGGAGATGACCAAATCGCAGGTGCCACATAAATGGTGAGATAGGTCCAGCAGGTAGAGATGAGATTCCGACATATGGAGGCCGAACAAGGCGATAGAGACCCCCCTCCTCAAGGCCATGACCAATCACGTTGCCTGTAAGGATGTCTTGAAAAATAAGAGAAGATGGATTAAAAATGGCTCGACAATGTAAATCTTTCGTAATCTGGCTAATGGACAACAAGTTCGTAAAAAAAATCAGGTGCATGCAACACATTCTTCAGATGCATAGAAGATATCAAGCTAATCTCCCCCTGACTAGTAATCGGGGAGTGTGTTCCATCTGCAATAACCACAGTACGTCATGGGGGAACATGTCTATAAGCTGTAAGTTGGCTCTTATCTCCACATAGATGATGTGTAGCACCGGAATCCATAATCCACTCTATAGTATCTGATCCACTACTGATAGTGAGAGCATAAGTACTACATGTGGTACTAGAGGAGGTTGACGCTGCAACATCTGGGTGGCTCTCGGATACTGGCAACGGCATCACAGGACCAGATGAAGTTAGAATACCCCTCAAACAAGCTACGAGATCATCAAAGCATTGATCCAAAGAGGAAGCAGTTGGAGGCTCAATCTGTTCAGCCACTCGTGCAGGAGTCGGGAATCAATGCTTGGAATAACATGTATCCTCAGTATGTCCAGGGCAATGACAGAAAGTACATAGTTGGCGAACACGACCTCCCCTTCCCCGAGGTCCACAACCACGAAATGAAGAAGAACCACCGCGACCTCAGGATGTTGCCATTGTTGAGGATGTCTGATTTGTAGTAGAAGATGATACAGTTATACGACTTACTTTGCGAAAAGCCTCCTCCATTGGAGGAATAGTAGAGTCTGTCAGTATCTGAGAACGTACCGCCTCGTATTCTGGATCAAGTGCTGCCAGGAATACACCAACCACGGTGCCATTCTTATAGGTCTTTTGTTGCTCAGGAGTAGACGTGAGAGGCAAAAAGCTATACAGCTTCTCAAACATCCCACGTAGGGATGTATATAAAGAGTGTAGTGGTCGTCCATTCTATTTGATAGAGAAGATATCATGTTGGAGTTGTAAGATCTTCGTCTCGTTCTTAGCTTGGGAGTACGTAGCAGCAAGAATATCCCACATCGCCTTGGTCGTGGGCTGATGAAGTATATCATTGGCAATCTCTATTGCCAACGCACCTGAGAGTCATACTTTGGCATATGCATCATCCGCCCCCCATGAGGCATTAACTCCAGTCTTCTCGGTCGATTCTTAATCGGTAAGAATGTGTTTCTTACCGACTTCATCATACTCATGAACTGCATAGCCCACAGTTCGTAATTTGACCCATCCATATCGACTATGGGCATTGGACCTCTGAAAGCGCATTTGGAGGGAATATCCACCTTGTTCTCTGGCATATCGACTTGAGAAGACTAGGAGTGAATTACTCGACTTGATTGTGTCTGCACCAACATAAGGAGATTGGATTGCATGTGTAGACTCATGCACCCAATCTCAGCATGTAATAGGGCTAGACGACGGTGGCACCTTGCACACAGAAACTCGCGTGAAAAGGCAAGGGCTCGCTGGGCTAGGTGTGCAACCACACGCGGGGTGGAGCACGTTGTTTCACTAAGCGCACGTCGCACTAGCCATACACTCGTGTGCGGGGCTGGGCACGAATGCTGGGAGCGCCGCATGTAGGTTGGGCGCATGCCAATCATCCAACGCACACTGCGCAAGTGAGAGAAGCGGTGCATGGGAGAAAGGAGGGGGTGGCGCTGAGAGGCGACGCAAGAAGAGAGAGAGAGAGACCGGCGGGTGGAGGGTTAGGGTTAGGTTTAGGTATTCGAGCTTCAGTCTAGGACCACCGCTCTAATACCATGTTGGAAGAACTGAGTGAATTGTTTATTCCGCAAACCCTAGGCTCTATTATATAGGAGAGACGCTGGGTAAATTACATAAAGCGTTCATAGGAAGAAAGAAAATAAGAAACAATACAAAAATAACATAACTGCATAACATAACATATATCTCTACAGATATCAATCATGCTCAGCTTGGAAGTACACTTCTGGAATGGTCCTCTGAGCAATGGCTTGGTGAAGATGTCGATTGTCTGCTCTCCTGAACTAACATGTGAAGTAGAAATCAAGCCCTTCTGGATCATATCTCTAGTGTAGTTACAATCTACCTCAATATGTTTAGTTCTTTCATGAAAGGCAGGATTATTGGCAATGAACAATGCGGCTTGATTATCACACTGTAGCTGCATGGGTAGAGGTACATCAATATACAAGTCTTCTAGTACAGCTCGAACCCGCATCATTTCCGTACTTGCTTGTGTCATGGCCCTATATTCAGATTCAGAACTCGACCTAGCCACGATTGTTTGTTTATTGCTTTTCCAAGAAACTAGAGAGCTGCCCACAAATACTGCAAAGTCCGAAGTAGACTTCTGATCCTTAGGGCATCCTGCATAATCAGCATCCGCACATGCCGAGATAGATAAATTTGTTTCCTTCTAAACAATAACCCTGTTACTGGAGACGACTTTAGGTACCTAAGTATCATATGTATGGCATCCATATGTACCTGTCTGGTTGTTCCATGAACTGGCTTACCCGACTGATTGCAATGTTCAGGAAGGCGGTATGCGGTATTCAGTCGGAGGGGTCACTGCATAGAGAGTATGCGGTATGCGGGAGAGTATGCGGGGAGTATACGGTTTTATGCGGTTTGGTATTTTTTATTACTAAAAATATAAATAAATTTTTAATATCATGTTAATATCCTCTAAATATTATATTCTTGATTATAATAATAAAGAATCAAAGGTACAAGAAATAAAACTATTAGGATAATAGAGTCAAGTGAGCAAAAACATAAATTGAAAGAGCGTTAAGTCGGATGTCCGAATTTAAGTTAAGGTTTTAAAAATTGTTTATTCGAAAATCGGTCGCATAAACGGCCGCATATACAGTATACTCGACCGAATATGCGGCCTGACCCGTCTAGATGCCGATTTGACCATACTCGGTGCGCAAAGCTTCCGAGTACGAGTATATGGTCGAGTATGCGGTATACTCGACCGATTTCCTGAACACTAACTGATTGCAAAGGCAATATCAGGTCGAGTTATAGTGATGTAAAGAAGCTTACCCACCATTTCTTTATACCTTCTCCTGTCAACTTCCTCTGTACCATTATCATATAATTTCATGCTGGGGTCCATAGGAGTAGTTGAGGGTCTACACCCAACCATGCTCGTCTCGACAAGCATATCTATAATATATTTCCTTTGGGTCATCACAAGACCATGTGCATTCCTGGCAAACTCTAGCCCCAAAAAGTATCTTAGAGTACCAAGATCCTTTGTAACAAACTGACGGTCCAAAATTGCTTTTGTCATCTTTATCCCCCTGAATATCATCTCCTGTAACCAAAATATCATCAATATACACCATGATGACAACGCACCTCTAGGAGTCTTCTGAATGAACAACGAGTGATCCGTATTTGATCTCTTGAATCCTTGTTGTTCAATTAGATGGGAAAGCTTCTGAAACCATGCCCTTAGGCTTTGTTTAAGGCCATATATTGCCTTATGAAGGCTACACACCATATGATTCTCCCACTCAGCAGCGTACCCCAGGGGTTGCTTCATGTAGACTTCTTCCTACAGATCGCCATACAAGAATGCATTCTTAACATCAAGTTGAAACAAGGACCAATCACATACCACATCAATTGACAGAAGAATACGAAGAGTGGAATGACAGGCAACTGGAGAGAAGGCATCCATATAATCCACGCTATATGTCTGAATAAAACCTCACGCCACTAGCCTTGCCTTGTAACGATCAAGACTACTATTTGCATGATACTTGACAGTGAATACCCATTTGCAGCTAACGACAGATGCTCCTGAGGGAGGGGGACCAAGCTCCATGTACCCCGTGACTGCAGCCATTTCCTCCACAGCAGAACGTCAGCAATCAATCTTCAAGGCATCATGATAATTCCGTGGTATCTCCACGGAAGACAAAGCCACTGCAAACCTCTGAAAGTCCCCTGTGAGGCGATGAAATGAAACCTGGGATGCAAGAGGATATGAAGCACAAGTTCGTTTCTGCTTCCGTATAGCAATAGGGACATCCAGATCATCAACCACAGTACTAGCCGGTTCACATTCCTCCTGCAATGATGAACCATGCACATGCACACTATCCGACCCAACATTAGTAATAACATTTGGACATACATGAGGTGTGGTGGATGATTGACGTGCAGCAAGAGCAGGACCCGACCGACAGGTATAATATTTAGGTAACGACGAGACTGGTGGTTTTGGTTGTGGTGGCGGTGGTGGCGTGACCACATGAACATGAATGGATGTTTGAGGACTCAAAATATGAGGAGGAGGAACATAGACCTCATCATTAGATGTGGATGAGGCCAACATGTTACCTGCAGGTGAGAAGTACATAACATACTTAAAGAATGTAACATCAGCACTGATAAAGTATTTTCTGTTGACAGAATCATAGCAACGGTATCCCTTCTAAGTCCGAGAGTAACCCACAAAGACATACATGACAACCCTAGGCAAGATCTTGTAAAATCTAGGAGATAACTGATGAACAAAAGCAACAACACCAAAAACACGAGGGGTAAGTGAGAATAATTCCTTGTTGGGAAAAACAACAGAAAGATGAATTTTCTCACCAAGTACCGAGGATGGCATAAGATTCACAAGGGGGCTTACGGTGCAATCTCCAGACCGCCACTGGCAAACTCGGAGTCCTTGATCAGAGATTGTGCTGCCATTTGGGCCCTAGGTCTTCCGGAAAGAGTGGGGATTTTCCTTTGGCTCCTTAGGCGGAAGAGACTCATGACGCGCGACCGATGCGTCAAGCTTCTTGGGATCATTGCGAACGAATGCGTAATCTGTGACAGTGCCATTTAAACTGTGGATCACCTTTTCTTTGCTTGCCCTGTGATTTCTCAGGCATGGCTGGATATGGGGATTACTTGGTGTCGCTTTGAGGGGCTCCAGACGTTCTGGAATTCGCTTTACATGAATAGGGAAGACCGAGGAGGGATCGATTGCTGCCCATGGCCTTCCTCTGGGCGATATGGCGTGGCAGAAATGATTTACTATTCTCCGGACAAAGATTTTATAAGGAAAACGTCATTATCTTCGCAAATAGGCTGGTTGAGGACTGGGTGCTGTAATGCTTTTGTAAGGGAGGGTTAAATGTTGTAATGCTTTTGTTTTGTTTGGAATAAATTTTGATGGGAGGGTACCGCTGAGTACTACCCCCTAACCTGCGGACTTTCAAAAAAAACAAGTTGTAAGGACTGCAACTCCCCAAAAAGAAATAGGGGCACAACTCCGGATAAGCAGGGTTCGAGTAATGTCAAAAAGATGACGATGTTTTCTTTCTGCGATGCCATTTTGTTGAGATGTGTCTGTGTTGACGCATAGCTATTTTTGTATCTCTTTGTTATTTTATTTTCTTGTTATTCTCTTTATGTAATTTACCCATAGGCTACTCTCCTATATAAGAGAGCCTAGGGCTATGGAATAGAACAACTCATTCACGTTTTCCAACATGGTATCAGAGCGACGGTCCTAGACCGGAGTTCTCAAAACCCTAAACCTACCCCATCCACACCCGCCGGCCTCTCTTCTCTCTCTCCCTCTCGGCGCCGCCAGATCCGATCGGAGGCTCCTCTTCTTCTTCTCCGATCTGCGGTGATCTGAGGTGATCTGCGGTGATCTAGGCCGCAGATCCCCATCTGTGCTCGCATCGGATCTGCGGCGATCGGCTCTGGCGTTCTGCGCCTCTCGCGCATCTGGCGCACAGCCGCATCTGGCGCATCTGAGCGACTCCTGCGACTCCCGATAGATCCTGTGCGTCGCCAGATCCTGTGCGGCATAGCACCTCCTACGCATCTTCAATAAGGAGGGGCTGTGTTGTGCTGTGAACATCTGCGTGCTAGGCATCTGCGTGTTGTGCCATATCTGTGCACATCTAGCGAGCACTAGGGCATTAGATACCGCGCGTCATCTCCAGCGCGTGAGGATTACATAGTGCGTGTACATATTGTGCGCGTGCGAATTGTAGCGCGCGCAGATCCATGGGGATAGTTGCCTGAGGTCTACACAAGCAACTAATCCCGACTATGTCATTGTAGACAAATATTATCCATTGTCATTCGCTCCAGTCTTCAGTCTCCAGTATGTCAGAAAGCAAGGCAGATACCCCATCTATGGGCGCGTTTCGTGGTCCAGCGCCCATCGTCAAGATGGATGGCACGAACTATGAACTGTGGGCAATGCAGTTCATGAGTATGATGAAGTCCACGGGCAAGAAGCATATTCTCACAGAGCCCGAGCCTGCAGAGAAGACTGGAGTTCATGCCTCATGGGAGGCAGACGACGCATACGCCAAGGTGTGGCTATCTGGCACATTGGCTATTGAAATCGCCAATGACATTCTACATCAACCCACAGCCAAAGACATGTGGGATATCCTGGCAGCGACCTATTCTCAGGCGAAGAATGAGACGAAGATCCTGCAACTACAACATGATATATTCACGATAAAGCAGAATGGCCGCCCGTTACATTCTCTCTATACATCTTTGAGAGGAATGTTTGAGAAGCTTTACAGCTTCATGCCTCTTACCGCCACACCAGAGCAGCAGAAGACATACAGGAATGCAACGATGGTGGGTGTGTTTCTCGCTGCACTCGATCCAGAGTATGAGGCCGCACGTTCACAGATTTTGGCGGACTCGACTATTCCTCCCATGGAGGAGGCTTTTCACAGATTGAGTAGGATCACTGTACCTTCAGCAGCTGCCAGTCAGAATCCCTCAGCCATGGCGGTCAACAGGGGCCGTGGTTCTCATTACCAGGGCCGTGGACGTACTCCCCGTGGAAGGGGTGGTCGCACTAGGCCTACATGCTCATATTGTCACCGCATCGGACATACTGAGGACACATGCTACTCAAAGCATGGATTTCCTGCATCTGCACGAGTCGCTGAGCAGATAGAGCCTCCTTCTGCTGCTTCACTGGATCAGCGTTTTGATGATCTGGTTGCCCGCCTCAGGGGCATTATCCCACCATCTGGCCCAGCACCGACGACAGAGAGTCATACTGATGTTGCTGCTTCTGCTTCTGCCTCTACGAGTACTTCAGGTAGTACACTTGCACTTCATAGTAGTAGATCGGATACATTGCCATGGATCATGGACTCAGGCGCTACACATCATCTATGTGGCGACCAGAGTCTACTTTCAGGATATACTCAGATCCCTCCAGGACGGACAGTAGTGATTGCCGATGGCACACATTCCCCCATCACGGGTCAGGGGGAGATTAGATTGGCATCCTCTATGCAGCTCAAGAATGTTTTACATGCACCGCATTTTTCTATGAATCTTTTGTCGATCAGTCAGATTACGAAGGATCTCCAATGTCGAGCTATTTTTGATCCATCTTCTTTGATTTTTCAGGACATCCGTACGGGCAACGTGATTGGTCATGGCTATGAGCAAGGAGGCCTCTATCGTCTGAACCAGACCCCATTTGCCGAAATCACATCTTCTCCCGCTGGACAAGTATCTTCTCTCCTGTGGCATCTGCGTTTTGGTCATCTACCGCTTCAGAAGTTGCGTCTTGTCTTACCTTATAATTTTTCTCACACACCTATCCAGTGTGAGGCGTGTCAATTGGGAAAACATCACAGGTCATCGTTTCCCAGTAGTCAAGGTCGGAGTAGTAACTCCAAATTTGAGTTGTTTCATGTTGATGTCTGGGGTCCAAGTCGTGTTCCCGATCATCAGGGGCACAGGTTTTATATTGTATTTGTGGATGATTTCTCTAGAGCATCATGGGTATTTCTAATGAAAAATAAGTCTGAAGCTGGAAATATTATTATTCAATTTCTAAATGAGATTCAGAATGTTTTTTCCACAACTGTCAAAATTATGAGAAGTGACAATGCCTTAGAGTTGTGCACCAATAATCTAGCCAACTACTACTCCTCTAAAGGAATTGTTCACCAAACATCATGTGCCCATACGTCTCAGCAAAATGGGGTTGCAGAAAGAAAACACCGTCACCTTCTTGATGTCACAAGGTCACTTCTCATTCAGAGTCATGTTCCGTATTCATACTGGGGTGATGCAGTCCTTACTGCATGTTATCTTATAAATCGTATGCCCTCGTCTGTCTTGAATGAAAAGGTTCCTTTCTCACTTATTTATCCTGACAAGGATCTGTTCACTCTTACCCCTCGTGTGTTTGGGTCAGTCGCCTTTGTCCATCAGTTGTCGCCCGGTTCTGACAAGCTCTCTCCTAGGGCTGTCAAGTGTGTCTTTGTGGGGTACTCCAGAACTCAAAAGGGGTACAAGTGTTTTGACCCTGTGCGTCGGCGGTATATGATCAGTGCAGATGTTACATTCTTTGAATCCATCATGTATTTCTCAGATTCTGGGAAGATGCAGCCGCCACCTATATCCCCTGACATTGTATTCATGGCACCACCAACATCACAACCGCCACCAACATCTCAACCACCACCACCAACGCCACCACCACCGCCATCAATAGTATCTCCGTTACCATTCCATTACACCCGGAGGCCGAATCAAGCTCATGGTCCTGACCAGTCAACTAGCTCGCCTATGGTATGTAATGAGAATATTAATGTTGATGGATCTGACGACGTTTCTCAGCAGGATGCATTACAGGAGCATGGTGATACCACAGAGGACCTAGATGTTCCAATCGCTCTACGCAAGCCGAAGAGAAGCTGTGTCAAGTATCCTGTATCAGCAGTGGTGTCGTTTGAGAGGCTATCTGGACCATTCAGGACGTTTGCATTGGCACTTTCAGCTACAGCCATCCCACGGAACCATCAGGATGCTATGCAGGATGCTAGATGGCGACTAGCAATGGAAGAAGAGATGGAGGCACTTCAGTCTAGAGGAACCTGGAGTTTGGTTCCTATACCTCCAGATGTTAGCCCGGTGAGTTGCAAATGGGTGTTTACAGTTAAGCAAAATGCAGATGGTTCCATTGACAGGTACAAGGCACGCCTTGTTGCTCGGGGCTTCACGCAGACATATGGGGTAGATTACCTAGACACCTTCTCCCCTGTGGCGCGTCATTCCACTTTACGGATCCTGCTATCTGTTGCGGTTGCTAAAGACTGACCACTATATCAACTGGACGTAAAGAATGCATTTTTGTATGGAGACTTGCAGGAGGAAGTCTATATGCAACAACCACCTGGTTTTGCTGTTGAGGGGGAGTGTTCCAAGGTTTGCAGATTGCATAAGGCCATCTATGGTCTTAAGCAGAGCCCCAGAGCATGGTTTCAGAAGCTTTCAGACCTCTTTGAGAAACAAGGATATAAACGCTCCAATGCTGATCATTCCTTGTTCGTGCAGAAGACGGCGAGAGGTATCATTGTAATCATGGTTTATGTTGATGATATCTTGATTACAGGTGATGATGACCAAGGCATTAAGCAAGCAAAGGAAAGGCTGGGGACCGAGTTTGTCACCAAGGACTTGGGAGTTCTTAGATATTTTCTGGGGCTGGAATTTGCTAGAAATCCATATGGATTAGTCATGACACAGAGGAAGTATGTCACAGATCTACTGAGTGAGACAGGTATGCTAGGGTGTCGACCTGCTACGACACCAATGGACCCTAGCATGAAGCTGTATGATGATGACACAGAAGAGGTGGATCAGAGAAGGTACAGAGAACTGGTAGGCAAATTACTGTATGTCACTATCACTAGACCTGATATACAGTTTGCAGTGAGTCGTGTGAGCCAGTTCATGGAGCAACCACGCCAGGCCCATATGGATGCCATACACATGATTCTGAGATATCTAAAATCATCTCCAGGTGCAGGCTTGCTATTTAAGAAAGGAAAGGAGATTTCTGTTACAGGATGTGCGGATGCAGACTATGCAGGATGCCCCAAGGACAGGAAGTCAACATCAGGGTTTGCAGTCTATGTTGGAGATGCTCTAGTTTCGTGGAAGAGCAAGAAGCAGACAGTAGTAGCTAGATCCAGTGCTGAATCAGAGTATCGGGCTATGGCCCAGGCGAGCACAGAGATGATGTGGGTAAAATCCTTACTTGCAGACCTATGTATTGATATACCTCTTCCTATGATGTTGGAATGTGACAATCAGGCCGCCTTGTTCATTGCAAATAACCCAGCTTTTCATGAGAGGACCAAACATATTGAGGTCGACTGTCACTACATATGTGACATGATTCAGAAGGGGTTCATTGCTACATCTCACGTCACATCAGAGAATCAGACTGCTGATATTTTCACCAAGGCACTATTTAGAGGCCCATTCCAGAAGTGTGCGTCCAAGCTGAGCATGATTGATATCTATGCTCCATCTTGAGGGGGAGTGTTGACGCATAGCTATTTTTGTATCTCTTTGTTATTTTATTTTCTTGTTATTCTCTTTATGTAATTTACCCATAGGCTACTCTCCTATATAAGAGAGCCTAGGGCTATGGAATAGAACAACTCATTCACGTTTTCCAACAGTCTGCACATGTGGTTTGATGAATAATATTGTTTGACGAAAAGAAGTGTGAGAGAGAACGAGTGCATAATTCCAAAGCATTATCTGTACGAACATATTTCACATGAGAGGAAAAAACATTTTGCACTTCATTTATAAGATTTTTAATAACATCCCCTGCTTCAGATTTATTCTTTAAGAGAAAGACCCATGACAAACGAGAGAAATCATCAACATCTACCATATAAAACCTGTGTCCCTGATGATCAGGAACACAACTCGGATCCTAAATATCGACATGAAGTAATTCAAACAGGGAGCTACTGCTCCGACACTGACGACTAAGGAAGCTAGCACGATGGTGCTTTCCCAACTGACAGGCTTCACACCCGAAGGAAGAACTCGGAGAAATTTGAGGCAAGAGATGATGCATCTTCTGAAATGGGAGGTGACCAAAACATAGATGTTATGTATACGAAGAGATTGATCCAGCTGACTAAGAAAAGACGTCAGCATAAGAATTCCGGACTAAACAATAAAGACCCTCCTGCTCAGAACCACAGCCAATCACCCTACCCGTTAGGATGTCCTGAAATATAAGAGACGATGGGTCAAATATAGCGCGACAGTGCAGATCTTTTGTAATTTGACTAATAGAAAGTAAGTTCATCGAAAAATCAGGGGCATGTAAAACATTTTGTAGATGCATGGAAGGCGACAAAGTAATCTCCCCTTCAAGGAAGGAAATATCGGTATCGATATCGTTTCGATACAATGTCGATACCGATATATCGCCGATATATCGGCGATATATCGACGCATATCGCCGAAACCCGGTATCCACCAAGGCATTTTCTCATGTCGATATCCGATATCGTCCATATCGGCGATATATCGGTGACCTGTCGATACCGATATATCGCCGATATATCGACGATATATCGCGATATGGCGATCCCTGCTCCCCTTGTCCAACAATGGGTGAATGAGTCCCATCATCGATTACCACTGACCTCCCTGGTGGAATCTCCCTGTATGACGTAAGTCTATCTCTGTCGCGGCAAAGATGGTATGTCGCACCAGAGTCCATAATCCAATCTAAGACATCAGAACTATGATATGATGGAAAAGCACAAGCACTACCTGAGGTGCTAACAGAGGCAGAAGTACTGGCAGACGCTGAAGCAGCAATATCTGAAGGACCTCGTGGAGAATCTGTAGATACGGTAGGCATAATATCTTGCATTCTTGCAACAAGCTCATCGAACCTCTAATCCAAAGTAGATGCCGACTGCGATGCAACATGCTCAGCTACTCGCGTCGAGGCTGGAAATTCATGCTTAGAATAGCATGTATCCTCCGCATGGCATGTGCGATGACAAAAGATACATGGTTGGCGAAACGACCGCCTCTACTACGAGGTCCACCGCCACGGAATGAAGAAGGACCACCTCTTCCTCTGGAAGCAGCCATCGCCGAGGGTAGTGAAGTAGAAGCACTGGAGGAGATAGAGATGCACCTAAGCCTCCGGTAGATTTCCTCCATAGGAGGAATGGTAGCATCGGCAAGAATATGTGATCGAGCGGCATCATATTCAAGATCAATGGCCGCAAGCAAGACCCCAACCATGGTAGCATTCTGAAATGTCTTCTGCTATTCGGGAGTGGCCGTGAGAGGAATAATATTGTAGAGTTTCTCAAACATCCCCCGTAGGGATGTATACAAGGAGTGAAGTGGCCACCCATTCTGTTTCATTGTGAATATGTAGTGATGGAGCTGTAACATCTTGGTCTCATTTCGTACATGTAAATATGTTGCCGCTAGTATGTCTCACATCGCCTTAGCGGTCGGCTGATGGAGAACGTCATTAGCAATCTCCATCGACAACATGCCTGAAAGCCAGACCTTGGCGTATGAATCATCAGCCTCCCATGAGGCATAAATCTCAGTCTTCTCTATCGGCTCTTCCTCGGTAAGAATGTGCTTCTTTTTTTTTATTAAATATCAGGTGGACTCCCATCGTGGGGGTCTCCACCATGTTTATATTATATTAGCACGCTAAAACAAGTGTTTACAGAAAAACGCAGCTTTCCCGCACAAATAACGTGGCAGGCACAATCTACACAACACACGGCATCCATCTTAACTCATGAACTGCAATGCCCAGAGCTCATAGTTCGTCACATCCATCTTAAATATTGGCGCATGACCTTTGAACGTGTCTATGGAGGGCATATCGACCTTGTTTTCTGACATATCGCCGGAGACGAAGAACTAGGATTTGTAGACCAAAAGACAAGTGTCTGCATAAACTTCATAGGATTTGAGTGCATATGTAGACTTTACGCACTCAAATCCATTTAGATGGCAGAGGGGGCAACTGGGGTAGAGGCCGGCGAGGGCAGGGGGACGGTGGGTGGGGTCGACGGGAGAGGTCGATGAGGGAGCGGTCGACGAGGAAGCGGGGTGGGGCCGGTGAGGTGGCGGAGAAGAGAGAGAGAGAGAGAGGCAAGCGGCGGTGCCGGGGAGAAGAAGGGAGAGCGACGACAGGGAGAAGAAGACTGGGCGGCGAAGGTGGGAGGGAAAGGAGTTTAGGGTTTTAGGGTTTTGGCTCTGATACCATGTTGGTGGAAAAGAGTTATCTATTATTCCAAAGAACCCTCGGCTCTCTTATATAGAGAAAACCCATGGGTAAATTACATAAGATGGGACCGAGAAAATAAAAATAACATAAAAAGTACACCGACTACATAATTATCTCTACAAACATGTATCTTCTGTATGTCCAGGACGATGGCAAAAAGTACATGGCTGACAAACACGACCTCCTCTGCCACGAGGTCCGCGTCCACGAAACTGAGAAGAGCCTCCTCAACCTCGAGAGGTTGCCATCGCTAAAGAATTCTGACGGGCAATAGTAGATGGGATAGTGATCCGACTGAGCATGCGGAAGGCTCTTTCCATGGGAGGAATAGTAGCATCAGCCAAAATCTGGTAACGAGTCGTCTCATATTGAGGATCAAGGGCTGCCAGGAATATACCAACCATGGCGCATCCTATAAGTCCTCTATTGCTCAGGTGTAGATGTGAGAGGCATGAAGCTATAGAACTTCTCAAACATCTCACGCAAGGATATATATTGAGAATGAAGAGGTCGTCCATTCTGCTTGATATTAAAGATATCATGCTGGAGTTATAGGATCTTTGTCTCATTCTTTGCCTGTGAATAAGTAGCAGCAAGAATGTCCCATATTCCCTTAGTTGTGGGCTGATGGAGTATATCATTGATGATCTCTATTGCCAATGTCCCTGAAAGCCAAACATTGGCATATGCATCATCCGCCTCCCATGAGACATTAACCCCGATCTTCTCAGCCGACTCTTCCTTGGTAAGAATGGGTTTCTTATGTAGACTTCATCATGCTCATGAACTGCATAGCCCATACTTTGACTCATCCTCCTTTACTGTAGGTGCAGAAGCTCTGAAGGCGACTGTGGACGGAATATCTGCCTTGCCTTCTGACATGACGGCTAGATAAGACTGGGGTTAAAAACTAGAGAAATGTTTGTCTACACTGACATAGGGAGATTTGGTTGCATGTGTAGACTTATGCAACCAAGCTCATCAGGAGATAAGACTCGACGGCGTTGGTTCCTTTTGAAAAGGGAAGGGGTCGTGGGGCACCTCTTGGAGAGAGGAGGTGCAGGGATCGAGCGATGGGCCGCGGGGCATCGGGAACGGTGGTGCAGCAGGGCCCGCAATGGCCACGAACGGTGGTGCAACGAGAGCTGCAGGGGCCGAGCTGGAGTCGCGGGGGTCGGGCTAGAGTCTCGGATAGAAGCCGCTGGTGATGCGGCGCCGGATCGGGAGGCCCTAGACGACGATGGGCTTGGGACGATGATGGGCAGGGGGCGACGACGTGCCAAGGTTGGCGGCACCCAAGGCGATACGCATGCGAGAGGCTTGGGGGTGGGATCTATGGTTAGGGTTTCGATACAAGAGCTTCGGTCTAGGACTGCTGCTCAGATACCATGTTGGAAAAATAGAAAGAGTTGTTTATTCCTTGAGCCATAGGCTCTCTTATATAGGGAGAGGCCTATGGGAAAATTACATAAAGTGGACAGAAGAAAGGAAAAATATATAAACAACACATAAATATGAAATACATCTCTACAGTACGCAATCATCATTTATCATCAATCATCGACAACTAATTGGATCATAGAACTACTACTACGGGTGATTGATAAGTTAGTGGACGTGTTGGGAACTTAGTTAGGATGCTTTACACTCCACTGCATGCCTACGGAGGTACCCCAACCCTAAGGTACTCTTCACGCCGCAGAGTCATAGTGTGAGGTCACACTCAGAGCAAGACCACATACTATCCACTAGACTTGAGAAGTTTGAAGCAAGAATCAGATCGAAACCTCACCTTTCTCATTATCAGGATCCATAAATATGATCTCTAAATGACAAGAAAATAACATACAGATATGGGTCATCATCTAATACATGATATATATATATATATGGAAGGTTATGGGTGATGGAAATCATGGCGCATACAAACAAGGCAACTTGAAAACCCCTTTCCACGTAAGTAGTTTGTAAATTTTATATATCAATTCCTTTTACTTGCTTTCTTTTGGAAACATTAAATTACTTGTTATATTTTGTTTTAATATGTTGGAATGTATACAACAACCATTGACATCTTTTTGTTCCTTACATGCTTACCAGGCAAAAATCCTGCATCACAATAGCTGGTTGATGATCTAGAGCATTCGTTGCTATACCCGACAGTACAGTTGTTGTAGTTTTTGGTTCATTTTATGTATAGTTCTTTTCTCTCTTCTGTACATTTTGAGAAATATGTACACACTGTCAGCTTCTTTTGTTACATGTTATATATATGGAAATTGATGAAATGCAATCTGGTGGTGCTTCTTGTTGACCTTGTGGTTGTTTCCATAGATTGTAAATGTCATTGCAAAACACAAAAAAATCCCCTCAAACTCCACTATCTAATGATGTCGTTTAATGAATCTAATGTCGTAAGTGCCATGGAAACAGGTACTCGGATCCGAGGGCTTCACATACCATAACCGCTTCCATCAACCATGGACTTCTTTGAGCGAATGAGGTGATTTATATTGTCAAAAATCCCCCTAGTACTCCAAAATCAGACTTTAAAAATGATTGGAATCGTAGCCACATTGCCCTAGAAGGGTTTAAGGGTTGATCGGAGCTCCATAGCGGACCGGTGGCAGCAGTGGTTGCTATTGTTGCCAGCCGATAGTGATTATCGTTATTGGTGGTGACTTCTTCCACTGGTCGGCGGTGATGGTTGATGTTGTTGCTATTGGCAGTTGTGGTTACCACTGGCAGCGAGGCTCGGCAGTGGTGGGTGGGATCTAGAGTTCAAGCTCTGATCTAGGATTGTCGCTCTGATACCATGTGGATTGAAAAAGACTACTTGTTTGTTCATCTTGGCCACAGGGTTCTCTTATATATAGAGAGAAGAAACTATTAGTACTTTATTACTTTGTGATTTTAAAGATGACAGTACACACATAATATTATATCGTAGTCTCTCACATATTCTTTGTGATTGCAGGACTACGAGTATGTATCTCAGCTTGACACGACTGTGAAGAGGCGTCGCTCTCAAGCGAAGCAGAAGCTCATCTTTGTTGTTTGTTCTTGTTAAAAAATACTGTATTTGTTTATCTAGATCTGTTTTACAAAAGCTGTAACTGCAACAAGCTTCAACCAAAAATTTCCTTTACAAGATCCAGAAATCATGAACTTATCGATCATAACTTCACACTGACCAATTATCACTTGTAGATCATGTGTACTCCACTGGTCGATCAAACCTTATCGATCATTCTCTTGTAGTTATTGATCATATTTTGAATTCCATTTAAATGTTCATCAACTGATCGATCATTGTTCTTTAGTTGATCGATCATTTACAGTTGATCGATCACATTTGTTAACTTGATCGATCATATCAGGAAATCATATTTGATTTCATGCCTATTTTGTTTCCAACGGTCATTTTTCTTGAGCCACCATATAAGGGACCCTATACCATTGTTGGAATAAACACCATTCGAACTATCACTCTTACTTTCTCTAAAAAACAAGAAGCTCTCTCTGAATGATTTCCTCGATATTCTTTCTCTTTTTCATTGATTTATCCGATCTTTCAACAAGAATATTTTTGGTTGAAAACAAGTTGTTCAGTTCAGCCGAGTTCGATCGCTAGGCGTTCTTCAAGTTCTTCTGATAGCCAACAGAGTTCTTTTGGCAGCCTCTTCTCAACGCGATGATATTTATTATCTATTTAATATTGATTATCCGCATGTGATATCTGTGATATAATTGTTGTGCTATTATCTATGAATTTCCTAGTGCAAGTTATAATGTCGTCTTTTCTCAATGTATCGTCTGCTCTTTATTGGAGAATTACTTTCTTGATATCTGTAGAGATAACACTACTGGGATATGTTACTATTACAACTCTTTTTTCAGTTAACATCTTTCTGCAGAACTTCAGGTGTCTAATCCTAACAGTCGATTTGGTAATAGGGTTGGGTTGGAGTAATCTCATGTGAATTGTAGATCTTTAGATGGTTAGGAGTGTTGGAGAGGGTTGGAATGATAAATGCGATGCGATGTCACATTGATTGTGTGTTATATTAACTTTTATGACTATAATAAGTTTTTTCTATTAATTTTTTAAGTGAAACATGGTTAAAAAAATTATAACAAAAAGGTTGTGGAGTCTACAACTAATTCCAACCCAGGGATGCAGGGGTAGCTGGGGGTAAGCCAGGTTACCCCAGGGTAACCTGGCAACCAAACGAGCCCTAAGTGTGCAGAGAAGCTCTTGGGCATAAGATCTCCAAGGAAGCACGGAGAAAAAGCTCGCTTGTTCTTCTGTTTGTGCCACGGTGTCTGATTTGTAGTGTTGATCTTGGTGTTTGGTACAAGATTGTGAAGCGACAGCTTTGTAAATGATTGAGATATCTGCGTAAATATCTCAAACTTTAGTGAAGCAAAGCCATCATGGCTTCCTCCACATGATCCTAGCGGCGCACGCACAGATATGGTTCCTCCATGAACCCTAGAGGCGGTTAGCCCAGATTTTCCTCCAACCCAAATCTCCAGCGCCTTTGCATCAACTGTAGTAGCACCATTCCTAGCAGTTGGTGCTTCCTCCTTCATAATACCACTCTGATGGAAACATCCTTCTCCCTTATGCGCAACACAAAAAATAGAGCCCCATCTGACGCTTCGAGAGATGGGTTCCCTGTGGGGGAACACTAAACAGCAAGCACGTGCACATTTTAAAAAAAATTATAAAAGCCATTGGGGAAAGTTCTAAAAATACATCAAAAGAAAAGGGGGTGGGGAATCTGCTACTACTATGCCATAAAAAAGTAGAGGGAATTAGTTCAAGCCCAAAGATGGGCATCATATGATGTTTCGGGCCCCAATTGGGGTTTTTATTGAAAACAAAAAAGGAAGAGGGTGTGATTTTTGGGCCAAATTTGTGTCGTAGTGATTTTAAAGAGAGAGAGAAGCTGGAAAAAAGAGATGGCTTAAAAAATGAGGAAAGCTAAAAAATAGAGACGGCTTATTAAAAAAGAAGAGATTGATTTTTCGTTCTTCCCTCTTCAGTTCTCCCAATTTGGTTGAGCATCGTATTTCTGACAAGTATGGGAGAAAGGGGGATATTCTGTAGAGTATTCAGATTCAGTGTCTACCATCGAGGCACTCCATGTTCGAGTGACCCAATTTCTCGGAGTTCTCCAGAGAGAGACTCGATTCAGCCTCAATCTCCAGTGATCGTGAACTCTTGTACAGATATTCCAGTGCCTTTCTTCACGATCGTGAACTCCAGTACGAGATCCTTCCGATGTCCCTTTAAGAGTGACCCACTTCTCATATCTATGTATGGATATACTCAAACGCATTGGCCCTTCAGAGAGATAGGAGAAGTTCTCCCATTATTGCATTGAATTTGAAAATGTTGCGGGCCAGAGTTCTCCAACAAGGAGACTCGTTCCAGTTCCAGTGACTCTAATAGACGTAATACATAGCATACATTCTCCAAAGAGGAGACTCATTCCAGTTCACACTCCACCCATCCAATTCCCCCTCATCAACATGACATGAGAAGCAAAATCAACATGCAACCAACAAAGTACGCATTGAGTTGATATTATTTGTAGTGTCTTATATAGAGAGTGGGTCTATCTTTCTACTTGTCCAAGCTGAGCATTGCATGCTCCAACTTGAGGGGGAGTGTTAGAGTATGCATCCATAGATGGGTATTACCACATGCACTAGTCCCACATTGTTTATTAGTGAGACTTGGTCATATTGGTGGAACTATAAAAGAAGCCCCACACCCCATGTATTCAGTGAGAGAGTTCATTATACAAATCAGTCCTTTGAGGCAGTTCTCTTATTGTTTCATCCTGCTCCATATGGAATAAGATTCCAAGTGCATCCCGGTATTCTTCATGGTTCATTCTTATCTCTGATTTAGCTTCCCCGTTATCATTTTCCATGGGACAAGGCATCTTTCATCTCATAATTTGATTTCCCATATTAGATTACAATGAACATTTTCTACAATTTCTCCATCCTAACCCTATATATGTGGGTTAGCATTCTAAAAATGGTAGAGAACTAGTTCATTCTGCTCTATACACAAAGCTTAAGATGTTAAAAGCAAACTTACAATGGAATTAACATTCACAATTCTGCTTGGGGAGCCTCTAATTAGAGATGGCATGAGCAACATTGAAAGTAATGTGGGAGCTAGATGGTTCACTTGTGCATGCTCTTCGTAACCATCCTTTGAGAATTTCTGCGGTTCTAAAATAACGAAGCAATATAAATACTAAAACAACAAAAGGATTCAAATATAGATAGGATACAATCACTTCTAACAAAAAGTACGAAAAGATAATTAATTAGACAATTGGTATCATGAACTCCTTAAAATCACGCCAAAATCAGATGGTTGACAGCAATCTGGAGTTCAAAACCATATCCAAATCAGATTATTTTGGCATCAGATATTGACAAAGCGAAGGATGATCACAAAGAACCAAAATAGCCTAGTTAAGGCTTAAAATATTCATAGGTTGGAATTAAGTATACGGATTCATGAGATAGTCCTATCAAAGTAACGCTAATCAGTTGAACTTGTGCACACAAAAAATATTTGAAACTATCAAATATATATTAGTCAATTTGACATCAAAAATATTAAAATTTAGAGAAGCGCTCAAGGGAGTTGCAACAGAAAGATCAAATCTAAACCTGGTTAAAAAACTTAAAGCTTCTATGGCTTTACCTAGCTTTGAACATTTTGAAACAAAGTTTACCTTACAAGATAACATTAACTTAAAGATACATCAATCACAAAAGGCTGCCGTCACCCTTTTATTTAAGCCCAGCCAGCATTATAAGATATTAGATTAAGAAGAATATTGAATCATTTTTATGTTTTCATGCGAACCTATCCAGACAGAAATTACAGAACAAGTTAGTAGAATAAGTACTAAGACGCATTTGAAGAACCAGTGAATGTCAATGGAGCTCAAACAATAAAATGGAAAGCAGAGTTTAAGGTTTTCGTACCTCCTATAGAAAATATGCCAGCATTATTTATCAGAACATTCAATGGACAACCGCGAGAATTCCATTCTTCAGCAAATCTCACAACAGACTCTAGAGATAAAAGGTCGAGTTCCAAAACCTTAACAACACACAAATTTGAGACGTGTTAGCCACTCTGCCATAAAAGTGCAAACATAAGGCCCCCACCAACAACAAGCAACTAAGTAAAAGCAAAGAATGAAACATCTAGAAAAGATGAATAACGAGTTCTCATTGTGGGAATTCACACAAGATTATTAAAGGTTCTCAAATTGTTACAGTATTGTTATCTATGAATCATGAAAATGCAAGGATTCAACTCCATATTCCATCATCATTTCCGACCTATTGCATTCATGTTGACACATTTCTCAATGTTCTCAGAGTTGCCAAAACTGACGCACTATTTATTATTGCTACAACAACAACAACAAAGCTTTTTTCCACAATTAAGTAAGGTCGGCTACATGGATTCTTCGCCTCCATTCAGATCTATCTTGGGTCAATCCCGGACTTATATCCATAAAACTAAGATCTCTTTGTATAGTTTCTTTCCAACACTTCTTGGGCCATCATCGCCCTCTCTTTACCGGCTCAACATCCCAACACTCGAATCTCCTAACTGGTGCATCAGCTGGTCTTCTATGCAAATGACCAAACCATCTTAAGCGGTTTTCTCGCATATTATCCTCGATCGGAGCTACACCAACTTCCTTTCTGATTGCATCATTCCGAATCCGATCTTTACGTGTATGACCACACATCCACCTTAGCATTTTCATTTCTGCTACAGCCATTCTCTGCACATGTCTATGGTTCACAGGCCAACATTCAAATCCATAGAGCATAGCAGGTCTCACAGCTGCTTTGTAAAACTTTCCTTTAATTTTTAAAGGAATTTTCTTATCACAGAGAACAGCATAGGCTCCTCTCCAGTTTAACCACCCTGCATTTATTCTATTAGTAACATCTCCATCAATTTCCTCATCATGTTGCAAAATAGATCCCAGATATCTAAAAGAATCTCTCTTATAAATGTTATCATCACCAATCTTCACCTCGATTCCTTCACCATTGCTTCCATCAAAGGAGCACTCCATATATTCTGTCTTATCCCTACTTATACGAAATCCTTTACTCTCCAACTCATGTCTCCAAACCTCAAGCTTCTCATTTACTCCATCTCTAGTCTCGTCAATCAATACAATATCATCAGCAAATAGCATACACCAAGGTAACTCATCCATAATCAAAGTAAAAAGAATGTAAACCAATGTTTCCATAATCAAAGTAAAAAGAAATGGACTCAAAGATGAACCTTAATGTAAACCAATGTTGATGTCAAAATAGCCAGTCTTCCCAAACGGGATCCTTACACAAGATAAAGCCCTATCATACATGTCCTTTATGAGGTTAATGTATACGACAGGTACTTGTCTCTTCTCCAAAACTCTCCACAATATCTCTCGTGGGATAGAATCATAAGCCTTCTCCAAATCAATAAAGATCATATGGAGGTTCTTCCTTTTAGCTCTATAAATCTCCATTGTTCTCCTCAGCAAATGGATGGCTTCAATAGTTGAGCGACCTGGTATGAATCCGAATTGGTTTTCTTTTACGTTAGAAACTTGCCTCAACCTCCTTTCGATCACACGTTACCAAATTTTCATAGTGTGACTCATCAGCTTAATACCTCTGTAATTAGAACAATTTTGAATGTCTCCTTTATTCTTATAAAAAGGCACTACGATACTCCTCCAATCTTCAGCATTTTCTTGCTTCGCCAAATAAAATTGAATAGATTCGTAAGCAAAGTCAAACTGTGCTCACCTAAAACTCTCCATACTTCTACAGGGATGTCATCCGGTCCTACACCTTTCCCAGGTCTCATAACCTTCAAAGCCTCCTCTACTTCCTTTCTTTGAATCCGTCTATAGCTTGCACGATTCAAGTAACTTTCACTACTAGCCAGATCACCCAAAGTGATCTCTCGATTTCCTTCCCCAATGAAAAGTTTATGAAAGTACCTCCCATCTAGTCTCTATATCCTTCTGAGTAACAAGCACGCGACCTTACTCGTCCTTAATGCATCTCACTTGAGAAAGGTCTTTGGTCTTTTTTTCTCTTGCTTTGGCCAACCTGAATATATCCTTCTGGCCCTCCTTAGAGTCGAGATTTTTATACAAAACTTCATAAGCTTTTGACTTAGCTTCGCTTGCAGCCTTTTTTGCTTCCTTCTTCGCTATTTTGTAGTTTGTGATCGTTTCCTCTGCTTTATTCTTAGACATAGCCTTAAAACATGCTCTTTTAATTTTTAGCCTCTCTTGCACCCCTTCACTCCACCACCAAGCCTCCTTTTGACCTGGAGCTCCTCCCTTTGACTGCCTAACATCTCTTTGGCTACCTTTCGGATACAATACGCTACTGCCTCCTACATCTCGTTTACACTACCGCTAAAATCCCTAGATAAGTCTTCTAAAATCTTCTCCCTGAAGCTCGATTGCTTCAGTAGAAGATTCCACCATCTAGTTCTAGTGATCTTAGGAGCCCTCCTTTTCTTTACCAACCCTTTTATTTGTACATCCAAGACTAACAAACGATGTTGGGTTGTCAAACTCTCTCCTGGGATTACTTTGCAGTATTTACAACACAACCAATCTCTTCTCCTCAACGTAAAGTAATCTATCTGTGTTCTAGTTAACTCACTCTTATAAGTAATCAAATGCTCCTCCCTCTTCTTGAAGAGAGTGTTTGCTATGGAAAGATCATATGTTGTTACAAAATCCAGGATGACTTTTCCCTCTTCATTTCTATCCCCAAAATCATGTCCTCCATGAACACTAGCATACCCTGAAGCATCTTTTCCCACATGTCCATTAAGATCTCCACCTATGCAAATCATCTCTCTTTGTGGGATTCTTTTTAAAATCTTATCTAGATCCTCCCAAAAAGCTTGTTTAATCCTTTCATCTAAACCAATTTGTGGTGCATAAACTGAGATTATATTCAGAATTTCTTCTTCAAGCATCAATTTTAGCAGAATAATCCGATCCCCGAATCTTTGCACCTTAACCATACAATCCTTTAAATCCTTATGAACAACCACTCCAATACCGTTTCTACCCTTATCTTTTCCTAAATACCAAAGTTTAAAGCATGTCTTTTCAATCTCCCTTGCTTTCTCTCCAACCCATTTAGTCTCTTGTAGACAAAGTATATGAATCTTCCTTCTTTCCATCGTATACCGAAGCACTATTTATTGCTAATCCTAAGGAATAACCCCGACCCTCTTAAGATGTCATACAATATAAATATTATATGGCATGTTGATGCAAATAGAAAAATCAGAAGGGATGAGAAGAGAGAAAAAAAAACACGACGCGCTTCAGGTGGTTGAGAGGGGAACAAGGTGAGAGGAGAAACCCTAGAATTTTGGGAGAAGGGAGATAATGGTGGAGGCTCTCTCCAAACCAAAACACAATTTTAATTCATAATCTCCTCTCTACAATAGACTATCAACCCCTATATATAAGAGGGGAGGAATTAAAAAATAGAAAGAAATTCGTATTTAAATTTAAAATTCAAATTGACTCTAACCGACCCCTAATTGACTCTTAATTAAACTCTAACTAAAATTATCTACGAATAAAGGTTGAGATTACAATCTTAATTTAATTCAACCCTATGATTTAGTTCGATTTGCCCTGTCAATTTTGGAACAATCGCATCAATTCTCCTCCGCTTGAAAAAAAATCATCTCCTGACGAATTGCTTGATCTTTGATCCGTCGGTGGAGAATTCCATCTGGATTGGTTGAATAGATATCCCCAATTTTGCTCCTTTTCAATGTTACGTTTATAATTTATTTCCATCAAGGGGTATGGCTGCAAACGTTCTACACACCTTCACTTAAAATATCTTCATAACGTAATTTATCCTCCAATTGGCCGTTTAAATAAAGACTTTTGAGAGGAGGGCTTTCAGTACAATTATTCCAAAACAACTCACAATTCCTATTATTGTGGGATTTGAATCCTCTTGAAGAGGAACCCCATGCTAGGGTTTTGACTCTTCTCAAGTAGCAGCGGCGTTGGTCTGGATCTGGAGGTCATAGGCAGCGGTGGCAGGAATATAGGTATAGGAAGCGACGACAACTCAAGCATCCGCAGTGATAATCGTACCTGACACGCGTGCGGCGGCAGTGGGAGCTCGAGATCGAGCGGAGGCGGCACCATGGGCGGTGAGGGCGACGCAAAGGTGGTGCGCAGGCCGTATGCAAGTCGTGGTCTCCACGGTAGTTGCTCCTTGGATGGCAGAGGTGTAGGCGGTGGGATGGCTACAACTGGAGTCGAGGGCGACGCGTGACTATGACAGCCACGTGAGTTGTGCATTCGGCGGTCGTGATGAGGGCGTCTGTCGTTGGCGACCGTGAAGGGTGCATAGCAGCGGTTGGATGTTATCCACCTAGAGTCGTGGATGCATTGTATGTGTTCGTGGGGTTGTGGAGGAGATTGGGCTGGTATGGTGGCCTTGATAGGCGACGGAAGCGGTGATGCGACCTCTGGACAGCACCTTCGGATGAGAACAAATCCAGAACTTCGGGTTCTTCAGCCTCATGATCTTCGTCGAATATGGGCATTGTGTCTTCGTTTTCTTATATTGAGGTTGTATCGATAAAATATTTATCTTGCAAGAAAATACTTTCATTTTCTGGGTCAAATTTGCAAGGTATCGAGGAAGCGACGGTCTGAATTTTGTTGTTGACACATGAGTTTTCCTCGATTAATGAGTCCAACCATGCTTGTACCTTGATGCTTGATACAAGACGATGTTTGAAATTCTTTAAACGTGAAGGTGAAACTTGTCCGAGACGACTCAAATTGAATTGCAAGTGCCAACAATCAACAGGATCGTTGAATCATAAGAACGATTCAGTTGCCATGCTCTGATACCAAATGATGCAAATAGAAAAATTGGACGGATGAGAAGAGAAAAAAAACCATGACGCGCTTCGCGTGGTTGAGAGGGGAATGTGGTGAGAAAAGAAACCCTAAAATTTTGGGAGAAGGGAGATAATGGTTGAGGCTCTCTCCAAACCAAAACACAATTTTAATTCATAATCTCCTCTCTACAATAGAATATCAACCCCTTTATATAAGAGGGGAGGAATTATAAAAAATGGAAAGAAATTCAAATTTATAATTCAAGTTGACTCTAACCGACCTCTAATTGACTCCTACTTAAACTCTAACTAAAATTATCTACGAATAAAGGTTGAGATTACAATCTTAATTTAATTCAGCCATCTGCTTTAATTCGATTTTGCCCTGACAATTTGGGAACAAGTGCTGCATTGCATCACATGTCCTATAGTATGTGTAATGTAGTCAGAATTAGAGAACAGTTTGAATATATGCAAGGAGCAGCCAACTTTAAGTTAGTCTTCACTCTTCATAAATTAAATGTTGCCTCCTCATTATTCTTAGCCTCATGTCTAGAGATGAAAGCACATAAAAGTGGACAAACATATATGACTGATACGACCACTCTTGTTGAATACAAGATCTCAAGGTCAATGCACATGAAATCAAGGTATCCAACACAGGATCCATATTTTTGCCCCTACTTAGTACTATATGTTCTTCTGATCAGTTACTAATTGAATTTGAGACATTTTAGATAATGGTTGGTTTTAACATTCTCACTACGTTTATCTGAAAATAAACAAATCTAAATTGGTGGATACACGTGTCCATTTGAAGATTCGCATCGTGTTTATTGAAAAATAAATGAACCTAAATTGATGCATGCATGTGCAGTCACCTATGAAACCATGTGTTCGCCATCTAGGCAACTGTCTTTTTTCTTTACATGATGGTATCCCTGAGAATACAAATTTTCGCTCAAAGCTCACAAACATCTAAAGAACCTAGTCAAAGATCGAGTCTTGTTTAGAAAACAAAGACAACTCATACAAACTTATAGACTATCATGTCAGTCCTATTGATTAAAAAATAAAATATAGTGAATTTATTTGAGCTCAGTTCAATCGCACAACCCCCATTAACTGCACAAGAACACCTCACTCGAACTAGAAAGAAACTAGAAACATATCAATACATCCGGTCTCATACAAACCTCAACATCAAGTGGATGTGCCACTTCAGTCTCCTCATTCTGCCACTTCTGAATCAGCTCACGAGCGAAATTCGTCCTTCTCACAGCCATAACAACATGTGCTCCGGAAAGCGCTAATTGCCTGCTCCCAACAGCCAAATACAAGACTTATAATTCCCTAAATGGTAGAAGGGCATCTTTGGATCCAATCAGAACTTCAAAACATTTTCATATAAAACCTTTTTCTTCTGAAATGCTTGTAAAAAAATCAACTTTATTTTTATTCAATGCTGATGATGTCTGAAATTAAGTCATTTAATCATGTTTATAAATATAAGTGTTGGCGAAGTGTGTTTAAGTAGGAGAGGGTAAAGGAACTCTGAAGAAGAAGAGAAATGTTTACCGGGCGATTTCAAGACCGATGCCACTGGTGGCGCCGGTGACGACGAATGTGAGACCGGAGAGGAGAGGGAGCTCGAGAGCGCTCTCGAGGTGGCTCGCGGAGATCCGCTGAAAGAAGAACTCGCCGATAATGCTGCACCAACCCCTCGCCCACTCCAACCATCCCAGCCCTTCCTTCCTCCCATTGGAAGGAAACGCCATCGAGTCCTTGTCGCGCTGGGAATCCCTCTCTCTCTCTCTCTCTCTCTCTCTCTCTCTCAGGTGACGTAGAGGCAGCCGGAGGTGGTTGAGAGTTGGTAATATCCGGAACAGCCGTGCTCCAAATGTCTTGTCTGATTTTAGCGGCGAATAGGTTAGCCTATTATATTTGTCGATCAATATTTGCTCTCATATTTTGGTTAATGGTTCGTCATCCATCCGTTTATATATGAGTTTAATGGGGTTGGCTGCTCCACTTTGTTTTCTGTCATTTTTTTATTTTTTTTTTGAAAAATATCATCATGTATATTCATCTCTATATCTCTTCTATATGTCATTCGAATTTCGTCTGAAACAGAGACTCCTACGACCTCTATCCAGACAATCATTTTTTAACGGTAACAACATTTTTTAAATCGACACCATTTCGATGGAGGTCGTAGGAGTCTCTGTTTCCGACGAAATTCGAATGACATATAGGAGAGATATATGGATGAATATATATGTGGTGATATTTTTCAAAAAAAATGCCGAAAACGGCGCGGGGACAGCCATTGTTGGTTGCCCCATTAAACTCTTTATATATACATACTTTATATCAAATCATTCGTCGATTGATTAATGATTTATCGAAAATGTCAGCCAAAATATTGATTGCCAAATGATTTGTCAATCGACGAATAATTCATCGATCGATACTATGTTAGGAAAATTATAAAATCAGATGTCCTGACAATAAGGAAAATCACTCGTGGAGTGTCAAAACTCGTCCCAAAATAAAACAAATGAATGAAGAGGATTCACCCATCATTCCAAAGATAAATGAATAGTGTATCACATGCAGCATACAGCCATGCAGGAGACTTTGGGTAACTTCTTCCTCTTTTTACTATAGAACTTATTTAAGAAGTTTATATATGTATTTGCCTGTTAGATTTGGTAGACTGCATCTTTTTTAATAGAAAAAAGTTGTATAATTCCAATATCACCTCCTCTCGGTCATTTTTGTAAGAGTTTAATGGGGGCACTGTTTTTGATATTTTTTTATTCTTTTTAAAAAATATCATCATGTATATTCATCCTTATATCCTTCCTATATGCCATTCAAATTTCGTTAGAAACAGAGACTCCTACGGCCTCCATCCAGACAGTTATTTTTTAACGGTAACAGAATTTTTTAAATCGACACCATCTCGATGGAGGCCGTAGGAGTCTCTGTTTCTGACGAAATTCGAATGGCATATAGGAGAATATAGGGATGAATATACATAACGATATTTTTCAAAAAAATAAAAAAAATGCTGAAAATGGTGCGGGGGCAGCCATTGTTGATTGCCAAGGGGACAGTCCCATTAAACTCTTTTTGTAAAGGAGAATAATTTTTCGTCATTTAAGCGTCATATTCCCAAATTCATGTAAAGAGGGTTGTGAATAGTAGCTCTTGTTATCCTTAGAATGTTACTGGTGCACACACTTACTGTGTATATAGGTAAAAGTCCCTTATTCATGATCACATCTGAAATGGATATATTTGCATTGTACAACATATGTACTAAAGAATTTTACAGTCAAATCTGTTGTCTATCCTTAAAAACGATATTCACATGTGTATTCATAATTGAAAAAAAATGGAAAATACATATCTTTATATGTATTCTTATCTGAAAAAGATAAAATCAAATATCGTATATCTGTATTTGGAAAAAAAATTGTATCAATATTTTGCTTGAAGATGGATACAATAATAGATTTTAACATTTCATGTATTGGATTGCATCTCTCTTGAACCTGTCCATATCGATATATGCAAATAAATTAAAGTCCATGATGTCCACAAAAAATTTAAAAGGAATTATATTTATCAGTATGTGTATTCGCTAATGGGATTGAATAATATTTTTTTCCCTTTAAAATGGATTAAAAATCAAGCAAATTAAAATATAGTCGTATCCATTGTAAAATCTGAAATGTAGCCACATCTATATTCGCAAGAAAATTAAGCAACTATATCCTGTATTTATACACAAAAATTACAAATGATTTTTGTGTTCTATCCGTTGCTTAGAAAGAGATAGTGTATATTTCATTCATATACATTTCTACAAAAAAATAAAAAAATGACTTAAAAATAAAAATGGTATCCATGTATACAATTGCACTTGGAAGAAAATGAAAATATGTATCCTTTTAAGTACTTATGCAAACATTTATATTCATATCTAAGTAAAAATGGTATTTACAAAAATCAACATCGAATTACATCTTCAAAAAAATATATTAATATTTTGTTTGAAAACGATTATAACTAGTAGGAGCCCGTGCAAAAGCACGGGCAATTGTTTCCTCTGTCGTCATAGTATTAATTTTATGATTTTTTCATTATTGTAAATTAGCAATATGAATTATTTATCTGAATCTTCTGTCATAATTAATTCTATAGCAATTGAGGCAGCTACAGGAATTTTAATAGCATCGCTATGAAATTGGATGCCGTGCTTCAATAACATAGGTTTTACAAACTTTTATCTCAAATACATATATTGCTATTTCAGATATAAAATATGCATCTATTTTTATATGCATTTGAGATAAAAGTTGGGGCATCTAAATGGGTTGGCCCGACCCAATAATCTCCGGGTTGGGTTCGAGTTTGGGTATAAATTTTTAAAAATAAACGGGCCTAGGGCCCGGCCCGTTAGCCCATATACCAAAACGGGTTTTGGTCGGGCCAAGGCAAAAACCAGCCCGAACCCGACCCATGCTCAACCCTAATCTAAAACCTGCAATTCCATCAATATGTTAGATATGCGCAATATTTTCGCACTATCAAGTTTCTATCAATTCTAGAATCAATTCCCTCGTGGTAAATGTACTTTCTGTTCTCAAAGATTATATTATCGAGTTCTTCAAATCAGATAGTATATGGTAGGAACTCAACTAATATATTTAGGAGAAAGTCAACTAATATATATTTTAGCTCAACACAAAAATCTTTTCAATTAAAACAAAATAATAGTGTAAGTGCATATTAGATGTAATCGACAAATCAGGCGAGCGCGACGCCAATTGCGACGTGGATCTTCAAATTGAGCGGGATCCCGAAGTCCCTGATCTCGCATACGAGCGTGAGGGCCTTCCACCACACGCAAGCCAAGGTGGTGTCTGATTTTGAGATGTCTCGACTGCACGAATGTGTAGGCAGTGGTCGAGTGGATCATGGCCCCATCGTCCTTTCTTGTGATAACCCAATTGATAGTTGGGGTAACTCTACAACCAAACACATATACAAGAGCTCAAAAGGGGTGTGTCGACTGCACGAATGTGTAGGCAGTGGTCGAGTGGATCATGGCCCCATCGTCTGAGCGGGAGGTGAGCAACGGAAGAGGGAGGAGCACCTCCTGTGACGGTTGCTGTTATAGGGTATGGATGGCATAAACACAGAAAGGGGGAAACGTTAGTAATATCTTTGAAAATGAGGGTAAAATGGAATGATGGTTGGATGCCGACAATTGAAAATGGCAAAACTGGAATTGATGGGCGGACGTGGGTAATATCTTTGCAAAATAAGGGTAAAAATGGAATGATGGTTGGATGCGGACAATTGAAAATGGCAAATTCGGAATTGATGGGCGGAAGTAATAGAATTGACGCTGAATTGATGGGCGGGCGTGGGTAATATCTTTGGAAAATAAGGGTAAAAATGGAATGATGGTTGGATGCAGGCAATTGAAAAAATGGCAAATCCGGAATTGGTGGGCGGAAGTAATAGAATTGACGCTCTTTAATATATACTAGTGCACACCCGTGCTTGCACGAGCAAAGCTCGCAATACACACCTACACGTATACATACATACACACACAAATTTTTATATGAAGCATGTTAACAATATACATAATTGACATAATGCATGTTGACGTAACATTGAGTCAACAGTAGAAACACATGGTTTGCACAAGAAACAGAAATTATTGACGGTCAAATTTAGAGTGGTATGTCTCTGTGTGTAGCTCCGATCAAGGATAAGATACGAGAAAATCACTTAAGGAGATTTAGCCATTTGCCAAAGGAAGTCGGCTGATGCACCGATTAAGAGATGTGACCCGACCAAGAGAGAGCACGGAAAGCTCAAGAAGTTTCGAAATGAGACTATACGAAAGGATCTTAATCTTTTGGATTTAAACCCAAGAATGACCCAAAATAGATCTGAATGGAAGCGAAGAATCCATGTAGCCGACCATACTTAATGTGGGAAAGGGCTTTGTTGTTGTTGTTGTTGTTGTTGTTTTTATGTCTCTCTCTCTCTCTCTCTCTCTCTGTGTGTGTGTATGTAAAAGAGTTTATGCATAATATATTTTATGATCATATCACTATGCATGTTTTAAGAAATTAAGTAAATTACATAAAAATCTGTCAATTGTACACAGAATTAAATGTCCTATGTAGATTTTTAAAAAGTAACACGGTGATATCCAATTATTAAGAATTTTATCAATTTAATTTTAGATTACTGAAATTTACTTATTTGTATCGTCTTTCTAACCATAAATCATATAAACTCGATTTTCAAGTAGAGAAGAAACTTAAAAGTTCAGTATGACCCGATTGTTTTTTAAAATTCACGTATGATATAACAATTGTGAGTAAGATTTAGAGATTTTCGTATTTGCTTTAAATATTTTTCGAGATGTGTATCCGGATTTGTAAAACAAATAAAATCTATACATATGTATCTATATACGTATAGATCATGAAATGAAGAAGTTTTAACTATTCTTGCATATATCTATGAACATGTAGATACAGTTATCATTAATGATGATATCTATCTATATATTGATGTATATTCCTTTTGCACATGTAGATATGAGATATCAATATTCATATAAAGAAAATATATCCATATCCATATCCGCATTTAAAAAAAATAGAATGCACAACCATGTATAGCTGCAACTAAATGGGTATACAATGATGTTTCTTATAAATCATTTTCGCAAAGAATACTAATGTTACTATACATAATAGTGGATGATATAGTGATGGGTGTAGTGTATATATCCATATCATAAAATGAAGACCATATCCATACATGTTTACGTATCTACGAAAAAAATGTGATCCTTAGGACCTTAGGAATTAATATATATACTATTGAAATGGAAATAGCAAGAAATTAGAAAATTTGATGTCGATCATATTACCATCCATATGCAAATCTATTTATCATGAAAATGTTAACATTGAGTTTCGAACCAAGCAATATTCCCGATATCATCACTATCGCACCATTGCGAGGAAACGTGGCTTTTTGCCATAAGATGATTAATAAATAATTTAAGAGCAAAATGGTCACACGGAAAATAAATGGACAGTGGGTTTCGGACGGTAACGTGACATTTAACTAATGAAGGGCAAAATCAGAATTTTAATGCTAAAAATTAATAGATGTCGTTGAATGAAATTTGTCTGCCGCAAAAGTGCTACAGTGCCATCCCCACGCGCTATAATATATAGTAAGATATATATATATATATATATATAATGGATTACAAACAAATACACATATATCAATATGGAATTGCATCCCTATTGAAGCACGATCAAGTTGAAATACATGTATGGCTATCCCTATTTATTTTGAAATATGAGTATGTATTAATATGCATATCCAAAAGAAAAAACATACAATCTTGTCATTATCCATATTTTCAAAATTTCAAATCCATAGCAACAATACAAAAACCGGTATTGTTAATTTGTATCTGAACCTGGAAGAAAGATAAAAATAAATATCCTTATTTTTATATTTATATCCAAAAAGAAATTTCATATCTATATCTTGACTGAAGGTGGATACAATAATAGATGGATACAAGTATATATTTGTATTTCAGATGGGACTCCTCCAATTTAAAATCCGGATACTTATCTATTTATATCCATAAACAAAATTTACAACCATATCAATATATATTTCCTCAAAAAATGAAAATGGTAATTATATATATATATATATGTGCAAATGTGTGTCGTTGTTGGTATCCAAATCGGTAAGAAATTAAACACAAATATTCTTTGTTGATCATTCCTAAAAAAATTGTATATCATATTTTAGTTGAAGATGGGTATAATACATGTGTAAAATGGGGTTGTCTCTAGGGGAGCTAACTTGGTTCCTCCTTCATCATTTTTTATTTTTTAAAAAAATGAAATATGTGGATTTTCATCAAGTTTCGTGCGAAATAGAGATTCATATGGCCGCCATCACGACGGGGTCGATTTCAACAATTCTGCAATCTTTAAAAATGATTGTCTACATGGAGGCTGTAAGAGTATATGTTTGGCACGAAACTTGAATGATATAATATATTTTATATAGTGATGAAAATATATTGATTTGTTTAAAAAAATAATAAATAGAAAAAATAAGATTGGAAAGTTAAGTTAGCTCCTCTAGGGGGCAACCTAATTTTACCCATAATGCATATAGATACAAAATTTTTCTTATCTGAATGCACCATAGCCATAAAAAATACACGATCATATACATATGGGTAAAATGTATATGCCCCCTAGGGGGAGCTAACTTAGCTCTCCCCGCCCCTTTTTACAATTTTTTTTTATTTTTTTTGAAATCTAAAACCGTGTAAATTCATTATTAAATTCCTATATTATGTCATTCAAATTTCATTCGAAACAGAGACTCCTACGACCTCCATCCAAACATGGTCGATTTTAAAAATCATGTTACCGATAAAAAATGACTGTATGGATAGAGGTCGTAGGAGTCTCTGTTTCACACGAAATTTTAATGACACAATATAGGGATATAGTGATGAATATTCACGGAAGAAATTTTCAAAAAAAAGTAAAACATGGAGAAAATGGGGCGGGGGTAGCTAAGTTAGCTACCCCTGGGGCAGCCCCATTTTACCCTATACACACGCGCGCGCGCGCGCGCGCACACACACATATATATGTATATATATTCTTAAAAAATGAAAATTGTATCCATAATTATATCCGCAAGAAAATGAAAATGCATACCTTTATTTGAATTTGCAAATATGCATAGCAATATCGTCCAAAAATGAAAATAATATCCATATATATGCCTCTCTGGAAAAAATGAAAACATATATCTTTGTACATAATTATGCGAAATGAAAAATGGATCGAGTATAATAGTATGCCGATATGAATAATATTCATATCCAGTCGTAGCTCGATTGAAAGGATGTCCATTTATAAAATGATACAATTTATATCCATGAGAAAAATATATCCTTAACCATATCCTCAACAGAATAAAAAATGTCACAATATATGTATCCATAAAGAAATAAAAACCTATATCTTTTTTCGTGTCTACAAATATAGGTATCAATATCCTAAAAATGAAAATGGTAATCATATCTACTCTCTATGTGCAAAACCCTATATAAAACTGCGTACCTTTATACATATTTTTATCTACAAAATACATTGCATTCCCTGTTAATTTCATAGAAAAAAAAGATAAAACCAACCTCACAGGCTAAAAACTGATGACGTTCCCATACCGGTATGTGCACAATACTCATAATACAAACCATCCTCATCTATTCTATTACTATTTATTAAGCGGGGCGCTCCGCCGACCGTGCAATATTTTTTTGCCAGAAAATGCCACAATTACCCCTTCATACAATCTATTACTACATATTAAGCGGGGGCGCTCCGCCGACCGTGCAATATTTTTTTGCCAAAAAATGCCACAATTACCCCTTCATACAATCTATTACTACATATTAAGCGGGGGCGCTCCGACGACCGTGCAATAATTTTTTGCCAAAAAATGCCACAATTACCCCTCCATACAATCTATTACTATATATTAAGCGGGGGCGCTCCGCTGACCGTCCAATAATTTTTTGCCAAAAAATGCCACAATTACCCCTCCATACAATTTTATTAAGCGGGGGTGCTCCGCCGACCGTGCAATAATTTTTTGCCAGAAAATGCCACAATTACCCCTTCATACAATCTATTACTACATATTAAGCGGGGGCGCTCCGCCGACCGTACAATAATTTTTTGCCAAAAAATGCCACAATTACCCCTCCATACAATCTATTACTATATATTAAACGGGGGCGCTCCGCTGACCGTCCAATAATTTTTTGCCAGAAAATGCCACAATTACCCCTCCATACAATCTATCTATAACATCTATTATGCAGGAGGGTCACCGACCATCCATTAAATTTTCTCCCACGAATTCCAATTTCACCCTCCTTTGTCCTACGATTGTTACAATTCTGCCCTTCTATTTCCGTAAAATCGACCCCTCCTCCCCCCTTTTCCAGCGACCACTCCAGGCTAGGGCTACCGCCACCAAATCCGTTCCCCGCGATGCCGCCTCTCCAACTCCGTCCTCTGCCTCCACCACCACCCCTATTCACCTTCTCCAAGGCCACATCTCCAGATCCTCCACCCTCCACCAATAATCTTTCCAAAACATTCCACTATTACCCTTCCGAGCATCCGTCAACGATGTCCTGCTCTCCTATATCATATATCCCACTTTCCCCTTTAAAGCGACGAAGATGTCCTTCTTCCCTCTCCACAACCGCTCGCCTCCGCATCTTCTCCGATCTCTCCCATTGAAATCGACCCCTCCTTCAAACATCTCCGTCGGCACCTAACTTCCATCTCCCACTGCCGTCGAGCCTTATCTCCAATTCCCGTTCCCCCATTCTTGCTATTTCTAGGGTTCCAAGATGGGCTATCTAGGAGTGAAGACATCCCGTGGCTGAATCTCATTCCAATTTCCATCTGGGAGTCAGATCTGCCGAAGAAGGCTAAAGAGTACCTCCTCGCGATTATTGGAGACAGGCTCCCGCTGTGCATACATATAACCCATGATCGTAATGGGTATGTCTGCAAGGGGAGACCTTAAGGGTTCGTTTGGTTGCAGGGTTGGACAGGGTTGGGCTGGGCAGGGGTACCCCTGTGAATAGTAAACTGTGAGGAGGAGAACCCTGTTTGGTTGCAGGGCCAACCCGGGTTGGATCAAGCCAACCCTGTCCAACCCTGCAACCAAACGAGCCCTAAGTTTTTTGTTTTCAATTTCCCATGAGTTGGGCAACAAGATAATTCATTCAACATAAATAAAATGCAAAAAAACATTCAAATTTGAACATCAAGAACTAACGGAAATATGAGAAATTCAAAAAAATGCAAATAAACGTTACTAGAGTGCTATTAATTACTTGAATGCTATGAATCTAAGGAGAGAAATAACGTAGAGAATAGTAGGGAGAAAAGACAAGAACAAAGTAAAGAAAATAAAGACAAGTGCATAGGGAAGAGTCATCCTTTCCCTTAAAGTTGGAAGAACCGAGGGAGTAAGACTTCAAGACTGCAAGGTGCTGTGCTTTTGTTCTTTTTGGTGAAGAATTGGTGTAATTTCTGGATCCTGATCCCATCGTATAATGTTAGGATTTTAGATCGAATGTCTACGTAGATCAGATACAATAAGGAGTATTGATACATTGTAAACCAATTATTTTCATATTCAGATAAGAAGGAACTCTTCCCTATATCCCTTCCAAGTTCATATCCCCCTGCTAATCCTTCACTGCCATCTATATCCTGAACTGCACTCCTAATGTAAGGGGGCTAAATTATCTGTGATGGTGCAGAGGCTAAGCATGACTACCTTAAATGGCGACGGATAGTCGAGGGGGTCTTCGCTTAAGGATGATGGTGGCGTTGGTCGGCTAAGGATGATCGTCAATAGTCACAATGGCTTACCTTTAGAATCACCAAAGGGTAATGTTGGTGACGCTTCACAATAAGGGGATCTAATAATTGATCGTAAGAGGTTGCAATTGAGGTGCACTGCTTTCGATTTGCAGATGAACACTACAATAAAATTGACCTAAGATAAAGAATAATTTGAATATTTGTTATCAAATCTTTCAATGTCAACAATATAAAAAAATATTATTCGTTGCCGAATTAACTTGCGTTCTTGTAATTCGCAATGGAAGTCATATTCATTGTTAGAGGTGTATATAATAATGATATTTCCATTGAATTATTCGTTAGAATTTGTATTAATCGTTGTTGAATTAACAACGAATAAAGTCATGAATAGTCATTAATATATGATTCATTGCGGGGAATATAATCGTAAATATGATATTAGTTGTGAATTAAATAATCAAGCAACTAATAATATTTGTTCTATATTTAACTTCAAGAGTTTAGCCAATGAATGTTAAATTTTAATTACCTTAGGTTAATTTGATTGTAGTGGAGGATGGTAGTTAATGTCTTAGAAAAGGTCATAGATAAGTTTAGGCATATTGCAAGTACCAAAATTCATTTGATCTTAATATTGTTGGTGGGTGCTTTGTTTGGGACAAGGAAATTACTCAAAAGGTTGCTTATTATTTTATATGCTATATGATGATCGATAAATCAACCTCACTATAATAAAACGAGTCTACGGTGATATTTTTTATATCTATCACTATATTGTTTGTTGTTAAGTATATAACAATGAGTACTATTCACTGTGATCATTCTTTATACTAAAATTATCAACGAATGTTATGTGTTTCCCTATTTCATTAGCAACAATCCATATCAATGATTTTCCCTTACTACTTTTTAACTTTTAAATTAATCTATAGTTCATATAATTATTTGTGGACATGAGTATTAAATATACAATGGCGACGTAAAGGGGCGGGACTAGCATATAGTTGAGGGGGTCATGGCCCCTCCTTAATTATTACATTTCACTTATATAATGTTGTTAAATTTTGATATGGCCCTTACTCAAAATTTAAATATATAATAAATAATATCGAATATTATCACTAAATGCTTACTGTTTTATTGGAAAAGTGTTGTTCCCTCCCATTAATGTACATGCTTGTATTTTTTTAAAAAATAGCTCTATTAAATTTTGATATGGCCCCTACTCAAAATTTAAATATAGAATAAATAATATCGAATATTATCACTAAAAGCTTACTGTGTTTATTGGCAAAGTGTTGTTCCCTCCAATTAATGTACATGCTTACATTTTTAAAAAATAGCTCTACTCACTTTACCTCTCTCCATCCTTTCTTTTGTTTAATAAATTAATTCCATCCTTTCTTTGTTAAAAAAATATTTCTACTCACTTTAATATACTAGCATTATAAGTATAATTTGCTATAAAATGATATTGGACTCATTTATCTCTCCCATTATTTCCAATTCTCTTTGTAAATGAAATAAATTTTGTTATTTTATTTTTATTATGAAAATTTTTAATTAAAACTATTAAAAAATCACCATTGGAAAAAAACTCTATATCTTATTGAAAAATTCAAATAAATTTATATGGTAAGTTTATCAAATTTTAAAAATCGCATTTAAAATTATTAACTCTATTTAAAAATATATTTGAAAATACATTTTTTTCATTTTTTGCTTGCCCCCTGTATAAAATTCCCGATTCCGCCCCTGGTGATGTCTGACATAGGGGTTAAAGTACAATAAAATGGGACTATTGTGATGCTTTTTTTTCAAAATCCATAACTGAATCAACTATTGTGAAATATATACTGACGATATTCTTCGTTGCTATTTTTTATACTTGACATTAGCGAAGAATATCATATCTATCTTATATCATTAACGAAGGTCCATATAGTGAAGCTTATCCGTTGTTATTTTTCAAAATTTAAATAATCGTCGCAAACCTTTGAACTGAAAAATAACAACAATTAGTTGAAATTTTGAAAAACAGAAATGGATATGCATTGCTTTATGGACTGTAGCTGATGATATAGAGATGGATATAATATTTGTTACTAATTTCAAGTATAAAAAATTATTTCACAATGAGTAGTATTGTTACTATATATTTAACAACAACTAATTTAGTGATAATTTTGAAAAGAGCACTACTATAGCTCAATTTATTGTGATGGTTGTATGGTTGATGATTTGGTTGATTAAAATCTTACCTTTTACTTCACATTTATTGTTCATAACTTTGGATGGGGTGTCGTTGGTCGGAAAGGGTAACATGGTGGTTGGTGGAAGAGTAACGACGACTTCTTGATGGTCACACTTACAAGTTACAATTGCACTATGTCCTTCCATGTAAATTAATTACACATAATTTTCAAAAAGTACATAAGTTGAAAAACATATCAACTTAGTTGCGAGGAAGATATTATATAAGGATAAATACGATACCAAAAATGTTGTCACATTTCTAATGTAATAAGTGCCTAATATGTTAACAAAGTAAATGGTACTCTGCAACGATTGTTATTGTAAACCCAATTTAAGTGTTAATCATTAAATAGCATCCGTATATCCATGAAAAATTACTAGCAATAACTCCCATGAAAAGTCCTAAATTTTATGCAACTTGGTCAAAAGTTTGAGTGCACTTTTGATTCATTATTCTTTAATAGAATTTTGTTTGGTCAAAAGATGTTTTTTGTACCTATGCTCGATTGAAGTAGAAGATTTGTCTTTAACTTTGTTGGTGATTAGATATACGCTACTTTGATTTGTGAAATAGTCGATGATCTATGAAAAGAGTCCATTTGGAAAGGAGTCTCTAATTTCATAGAATTCTTAATTCGCGGGGATAATTACATTTTAAAAAATAGTAGCTATGTAATCAACTTTCAAAGACACAAATAAATTTCTTCAATGATGCTTCCTCTCCTGCATGAATCACAGTCTTTCAAAACTCAAAGAAAACAATCCTCATGCTAAAAAAAACAAGAATCCTATTGCAATTGCTTTAGACAACTTAATGAAAAATAGGAAAGTCAAAATACTAATGATGAACAAAAAATTAAGAATGATTATGAGTACCAGAAAGATGGATGGCAAACATAGGTAAAAGATCATATCAGGAAGAGGTGAAAAATAAAGTGAGGTTTAGGAGAAGAGAAAAACAAAAGGAGGAGAAGAAAAAACTAAGATAGTAGTTAAGAATGCAACTTTAGATTAATTATATAATTACATATTTTCAACATGCGGTTCACAAAATATTTTCCCTACTGCAAGAGGGTTTACCATATGGTTGGGAAATGTAGGCTTCACGAACACCCAAAAATAAATCAGCCGAAAAATATTACCATGCATATCTAATGTTATTTGCAAATACAATTAGATTTTTTTTCGCATTTTAATGCAATTAACATGCTTCCAAGAGAATCGTATATGAGACGTAGTATCCATCATAAGCAACATTTCAAAATAAATGCAATTAAGAATTATAACGTGGGCCGATCCTTATAGCTGGATGTAATGAAAGCAAGCAATTATATGAACAATGTAAAATCGTGAATTTAAGCATGTTACATCTCATGTCCATTGCCTTAAGGTTTCAATATGACCCTACTTAAACGTAAAATATATAATGTATTAAGAGAAAGGTCGTAAATGTATTTATTAGTCAAGTGGTAGAATAACATAGCAATTGTTTTGGAGACAAGGCTTGAATCTTACCCTAACCCCGTCCTTTTAATTTCTTTAATAAATTATATCTATCACTTTCAAAGTATTAAAATATAAATATAATTTTTATATAAAATTGTATTCGAGTTCATTTATCTCTCCCATTATTTCTTGCGCTCATTGGAAATGAAATAAAATTTGTTGTTTCTTTTTAACCATGAACTTTTTTGTTTTATAATTTCACTTGATAATTTATCTTATTATGATGGTGCAATATTTTTCCTTTTTTAAGCATACATGATAGTTGTATGCATGAGCCCCTCCTTAATAAAATTCACGATTCTGTTCCTGCATGTAGGCATGCTATAAATAGCCGTAATGCACACATAAAAGCTTACAATTATAGCAGGGAGTGAAATTTTTCAAAGATTACTCCTACGTTTTACGTAAGGAAATTAACTATCAAATTGTAATCATATCTTTTTATTTTTTATTTGATGAGACAAATTATGAAATTTATTAGTATAGATGAAGTAAATATACTCTATCTAACAAATACTATACTTATAAACAATTATCGTATGGATTATACTTTGGATGAAATAAATAACAGTTGCTACAAAATTATACACAATTATACTTTACTTGTATTATACACACTACTAGGAACTTGGTGGTTGACCATCAAAATTGTTATTTTTTAAGTGATTGTATTTTTAACTTTTTATCTAAGTTACAACATATTGTGAGGCATCATGCATCTATGCTATTGCCTTTCTGAGAATACATGCTTTCCAAGAGTTTTTTATTTACTTTACATTTAATTTCATATATCATTAATACAGTTATGAAACCCGTGCATTGCACGGGCCAGGCACTAGTGATTATATATTAAGCGGGGGCTCCGCCGACCGTGCAATATTTTTTTGCCAGAAATACCACAATTACCCCTCTACACAATGACTACGGATATGCAGCTTGATGCCGCCCATGCTCTTCTTCCCTCTCAAATTCTCTAGCCTCTGCATCTCTTCTTATCTTCTCTCCCGTTACTCGATCCTGGAGTCGGCACCTAACTTGTATCTGTCACTGTCGTTGAGCTCTAACTCCAAGTCATGTTCTTCCTCTCTTGGAATTTCCAGGGTACTAAGACGAGCTATTGAGGAGTGAAGATTTCTCGTGACTGATCTGATCGCGACCCACCCTCTTCGAGGGATGAAGACTGACTGTGGTCAAATCTCATTCCGATCTCCAATTGAGAAGCAGATCTACTGAAGAAGGTCGAAGATACCTCCTCACCGTTATGGGAGACTTTTGGATATGGACAACTAATGGGAATATGGGAAATTCAAAACATCAGATATGTAATCCATGGAAACAAACGTTACTGGAGTGCTATTGATACAAGGAGAGAAATAATGTACAGAACAATAGGGAAAAACGACATGAATAACTTAAAGAAGCAAAGTGCATTAGAGAGGGAATAATGATCCTTTCACTTATCTAAAGGGGTGTTTGAGTGTTGTTGAGGTTAGGACTGTGATCCCCTCACAGAATGATTTTAGATTGAATATCTATGCGGATAAGATACGATCAAGAGTATAAATGATTTGTGCTTTGTGGTATAATCCTGAGATAAGTGCAAGGAACGATGTATATAGGTGCGCTCTTATTGTTTTATGTGATGTAAGGATCGATCTTCATGATCTTATATATCGGATGCATGAACCTTGATACGCAATGCATCACCCCCGAACAAATGCTTAGCATAATATCCAAAATGAGAAGCTTTAATTGGTCTGTCGCCTAATGTCCTTATGCCAAGCTTTCATGATGCGCCACACAATGTATTTATGAGATTTTGTGTAGTCTATCTTATATATATCTTACATATATGTTTAGATATAAATTCCCCATGTAACTATATTTTTTATACAATTATATTTAATGTCGTCATAGAATGTTATCATTAAAGTAATGTTTTATATTGTCATTATTTTCATTTTGTGATAAATTTTACTTCCACCTAAGACAACTTGCCCATGCATTACACGGAACAAACACTAGGGAATATATTATGTAGGAGGGATACATTGACATCTATTAATCTTTTTTGTCAAGATATTCCAGGTGTATCCTTTCTGAATTCCACCAATTACGTTGACATCCGGATTAGGAGAAATCCTCCCCCATCCCTTCCAAGTTCATCTCCCCCTTCTAAGCCTCCACCTCCTGCCCGAAGGGCACCCCTCACATATATTATGCAGAAGGGACACACTGACATCCATAATTTTTTCAGGATATTTCAGATCGTAGAACTCTACCAATTACGTTTACATCCAGATTAAGGGAAGTCCTCATCCATACCTTCCAAGTTCATCTTCTCCTCCTAACCCTCCACTGCCCTCTATCTTCCCTCCTTGACACTACCATCTATGCTCCTCCCGAAGTGAACCCTAGAGGACTGTAAGAAAATCAAATAATCGATGATGGTGATGACAGTGGAAGGGCTAAATATAACTATCGACGATACAGAGTGGTGGAGGCCTTCGCTCAAAGATAGTGGTGGTGTTGATCTTCTAAGGGCAGTCGTCAATAGTTGCGATGGACGAACATAGTCACCAGAGGGTGATGTTGGTGGTCCTTCACCATCAGGAGATAATGATTGGTCATAAGTGGTTGCACTTGATGTTCATATTTTAGGTTTGCATTTAAGGATGGTAAGTTCATTTCTTAGATAAGGCGACATATATGTTTAGGCATTTAACAAGTATCAAAATTCCTTCGAGCTTAATGTTGATGGTGGATGACTTGTTCAAAATAGCGAAATGCCTCACAGAGTTGTTGGTTAATTTATATTTTAATTATATAGTGATCGGGAAATCTCCATATAACAAAATAAGTCTACAGTGGTGTTTTCCATATCCGTCATTATATCTACAGTGGTGTTTTCCATATCCGTCATTATATAACAAAATAGTGATGAATGCAATGGCCATTATATTAGTAGCGGCACATCAAAACTTTTCCATTGTTATTTTTAAAATTTTAAATAAACGATTGTTCATATAGATAAAAAATTAGCATTGATTGCTTTAAAACAAATAAAAAAGAAATTGAATAATATTACTATTTTTTAAATATATTTATACACAAACTAATATGCACATAAACACAAACAGACACACAATCTACCAATTACTTTTTACCCGTGCATAGCACGGGTGTGCTCGCTAGTTGGGTATAATAGTAATCAAAGAAGCCTGCTTATTTAGACCGTTAAAATATTCCTGGAATTTGTGGAATCGACATATAATAAATAATATAGTAGGGACCCGTGCTTCTGCACGGGCAATTGTGTTCGGTGTGTCTTCATAGTATTAACTTTACTTTTCATTGTTGGAAATTAGCAATATAATCATGAACTACTTATCTGATTTTTATGTCAGTGATCGGGTGTATAGCAATTGAGACTATTACAAGAATTCTAACAATTTTAATTCAACATCTAACACCAGCAATTTCATCAATATATTAGATATGCAAACTCTTTGCACATTATCAAGTTTCTATCAATTCAAGAACCAATTCCCTCCTGGTAAAAGGTATTTCTATTCTCTGAGATTATATTATCAAGTTCCTCGAATTAGATAGTCAATTAATAAATATTTTAGCTCAACACAAAATTCCTTTCAATTATAATAAAATCATAAAGTAAGTGCATATTAGATGTAATCAATAAATGGATTAATATCTCTTATTCCTAAACAGACTATCCACTCATTTCCAATTGTTTCAAATAATCAAACTTTCAGGACTATGCGCTACATGGTATGATGGCCATTCTGTTATAACCCCCCAGAAATTTGATGAACAATATACTGTAAAGAAAACATTTGTATACAACCTAAAACTTAAATCTGATTGATATTCTTCGCATATGTTATGTTGCTTAAGCCGGCAGGGTGCAGGTGAGGAAGCGGCATGCCAAAGGGAGGGACGATGACCTCAACAACCGAGCAACAATATGCCATTGTTCCTTACTTTGATAGAGCACATTTGCTGCCAATTGCTGAATTTGACGTACACAAATGGGTTTTGGTGAATTGCGGGATGAAGCAGAACGACAGTATCTTGGCAGATTGGAGGAAGTCAGACCACTTCAGCCTGTCGAGTTTGACCTCGAAGGCGAGGTGTCTGGTTGGCGGTTTGGTGCGAATTGACGCCAGGGGAACACCAAGTTGTGGATGAAGTTTGTGCTGACTTGCAATTCAATGTTGTTGTTGGTTGTAATTCTGTTGTTATTTCTTGAGGTTACAATCTCACAGTAATGAACTCCGTTGATTCCACATGCACATGTTGAACTGGATGCCTTCTGAAGGAGCCTTTCCATGTGTTGGATCTCGTAGAATCTGTCAACATCGAGATCGAAACCTGCGGATGCGTTGATGATATCGACCTGCAATCTAATTAACGTGTCTGCATCATGAAAAGTGTTCCACATCAGTTTGTGTTTTGTTGCCTCTGAATTGACAGGCATCCCCACTGTTGAGGCCCTCGTTGATGATGATGACCGACATCTTCTCTTGACGAAGGAAGGGATTTCTCCTTCATTGGTCCTCTGCCGCCTCAAAGATCGTGGTCAACGTTGCTGCAAAGCCCATGAGGTTGATGACTCTGTTAGCTTCAACAACAGTAACATGGAGGAAAATCCCGTCACTGCCAAAGCTTTCTGCTCAGACCTGATCTATGTGCATTCAAATAGAGAAATGAAATAACTGTCTTCCTAAATATACTTACAAATGAAATCATTTAGTTAAATAAAGAAATGAAACAATTTTGTCTCCTAAATACACTTACAAATGAAATCTTCTCAAAAATACTAAACGATATCATGGTGGTTATGTACCATTGAATTCTCATGATTTTTTTTACGTTTTTGCAAGTAGCTTTTTTATATGCGGCCAAAGAAACCTTTTCGGTACTTATATCTCGATGATGTGATTATAGTGGCAAAAATGTTATAATAAAATCATAAAAATAAAAAATGAAGACTTGTCTCTCACAAGGACAAGAACAATCAAGAATGTCAGTCAATCATATGATACTGAAGCAGCAAAGTCAATAGACGAACAACCACAACAGACAGAACCCGCCCATGTACCTTCGTTTTTGAGTCTGTCACCTATAGGGCCTGTTTGGTTGCAGGGTTGGGCAGGGTTGGGTTGGGCTGGGTGAATAGTAATCTGTGAGGAGGAAGTACCCGTGTGAATAGTAACCAGGGTTGGGCCAACCCTGCCCAACCCTGCAACCAAACAGGCCCATAGTGTTAGGTCGAAGAGGCAATTCGGGTGAGGGGAAGTGGGCTCGAAGGAGGATCCGTTGCGTCGCCTCGAAGGCCCCTGCCATCGACTCCAACTCGATGTACCGTGCAAGCGCGTCGCCAGTTGCGACGTCGGTCTTCAAATTCAGTGGGATTCTGGAGTCCCTGATCTCGCGCACGACCACGAGGGCCTTCCACCACATGCAGGCGAAGGCGACATCCGATTGGGAGATGAATCGGCTGTGCGTGGTGTAGGCGAAGGTGGTGGTCGTGTGGCAAATGCATCAGCCGTGCTTGTCGAAACGGGCGGAGGTGCCGAGGGTAGCGCACTTGGCACGGTGGTGGGGAAGCTTTGGGGGTACGGCAACAATGTTTGCCCTAAATGGGAGTAGGACGGGATTTCTACAAAGTGAAAGGGCAAAAGCAGAAACATAGGCAGAGGGTAAGGGCAAAAATAGAATTAACGTGTGGAAAATTAATGTCAGCTGAAGCAGCTGATGCCTTTTAATATATGTTATAGATTTGCAAGGATAAATTTGAAATATCTTGACAGAAAATCTTCTATAACTCTATCTAAAGCTGAGTTCTCCTACCCAGCATCAACACGTGGCACACTCTACCACGAACTATCCCAATCTCCCACACTCTCGTAGCCTCGCTCTATATCTCTTCAATAGCTACACATGGTTGTCTCCAAAATTTCTTTTGATACTTCTCTCCCCCACTGACATCACCATGACCTTTTCTCTCTCCCTCTATAGTAATATCTCTCTTCCTTCCGTATTTTCCTCTCATGGTCTGCTTACTTTCTCTCTCCCTCCAGCAATCTCTCCCCTTCTGTTGCCTATCTATTTTTCTTAACATAACATATATTCTATTAATTATTATCAAGAGTCATAAGAATATACTAAATTTGTTATATATAATTGTGATTATATATAATTTTATACACTTATTCATATATTTAATAAATAGTTATTTAATGTATTTCTTTTTATAATATTACCCCATATAATTAGATATAAAATGTTTATCATATAAGAATAATATATATGATTTACCGTAGATATTATTAAAATTGGTAATTAATACAATGATATAATAATATATTATCACATATTATTATATATATTATTACAAAATCATAAGAATATTGTAATGTTAGTTTGTTATGTTATATTATTAGTTTGTTGGTTATTGTGTAATAACCAATACAAACTCGAATACTTGATTATGGTGATATGATATTATATTATTATTAAGATATATAATCATATTTGGTGTGGAGTAGGGAGCCTTATATTTATTATTAACTGAAATGTAATATTTAAGTATATTAAAAATATAAATATCAACACTTTTTCTTGATGAAAGTTAGTTATTGCTCTACTAAATACATAGTGATTACATTAATCCTACTATGAATATCAATGAGCAATATATTTGAGTAGATTTATATTAGTGGGTGTAATAGTTATCACCGTAATTGTTATCTTGGGTATAAATATGCATGTATTTTATAAAATAATAAATTATATGCATACAAAATTTTCTTTTCATACCAATGGAAGTTACATAGAAATTGATGGGAGACGGGCAACAAGCTGCGCCGTCAATCCCTTTTGAATGGTAAATCCAATCCTTCGAAATACAATATTCATAGACTTAGGAACCATACCATTGCTATGCATTATTTTTTGAATCCTCTTAAGGAGCTCCACTACTTCACTTGCCAAGAACCCAAATGTATCAAAACCAAAGGGGATGAATACATATTGATTGTCAATGCAGGCCTTCTCATGCTTAGTCACTTTAGCTAAGGCAGCTTTTTGTGCAGCGCATCCCGCAACAAAATCACTCTTTATCGGACCCACCAATGGAGAAACTCCAGTCAAATCAACACATGCATGCTTTCCTCCAGCCCATCCAAATATCAAAACATCTGCCGGTCTAAGTGTCGATCTCCCCTCTTGTGGATCAGTTAAGAAATTCACCGGTGCTTTTTTTTGAAGCAACGCCTTCATGTCTGAGTATATCAAATAGAACATCTCTGACAAGATCATGTCTGTATTTAAAACCTTGAAGTTCGTGACAATGAACGGCATGCTCCCCAAAAGCATCCAAGCAGGATTTGTGGCATACTGGACAAGCCTCATCTGGGGGAAAAGAGGAATCATGAGGCGGTACTTGAGAATACTACGATATTCGATGGGTGAAATATGCATTCCAAGCCCCTCAATAGGATGGCAAGTAGAAAATCTTGGGCATGTTAAGCTTGTAAACAATGGAAAATTGCTTTTTGTCGAGCAGTAATGTCAAACTCAGCTTCCATATCTTTTACGATTTTGCTAAAAAAAGAACTCGCCAAAGCATTCTGGGCTTTAAGGGGGATGGTATCCTTACTAGCAAAATATGTAAGATCAATAGATGGGAATGCGACACGTAGGCCTTCCAAAGCATTAAGAAAATCAAAATCCATACCATGTATCCCGCTGTCTCGTAGCATGTGGTCGTGGAGCATCCAGGATTGAGCTCTGGAGGCCACAAAAGCATATGAAGAAGCCTCAATAGCTGAGTAAAGACCTAAACCGGCGAGTCGGATGGGTAGCGATGCCACTCTCCATTGAAGGTCACAAAAGAAAGGACCTCCATACACCACAATATCCTCAATAGCTCCACGTAACCCTTTGTCAAACCATGTAGCGGCCCGTTTCATGTATGTGGGTTGGCATGTCCGTAAGCCAAACATAAGCTTGGTAGTACCCATACAAGAACGTAATAGAAGTAGCTCACTTTGTGGATCATCCAGCTGAGGAAGTAGATGCATTAAGTCAATAGCCTTGGTAGCCCTCATCATAGCCAAATCTTCAATAAAGTCTTTATCTCTACTCACAGCTCCTCCAAGAACTTCACACCTAGCCGCGGCCTCCCAATATCCATGGGAAACAAACCTTCACGGATCTTCTGACCATCACATGAAGGTCAGAAAAGCTCTGTTTTTTTTTATATTTAGAATAAGCCCCATCTTTGGATCCCTGCATTGAATAATGTCAAGTGCCTTGGCCACTTCTACAGTGTCCCCAATAATTGTCCCATCATCAAGATACCAAGCATGAAGTAGGAGTTTACAATTGTCTCTGATCTCATGAATAAGTGGGTGCAATGTCAGAGAAAAAAGAAGGGGGCCTAAAGGGTCACCTTGCTGCACTCCTGTTGATGACCGCAAATAATTGTCTCCAATATATAATCTGGCGGCTTGAGCATAGATAAATTCCACCCATGGAGAAATAGAGGGGCATCTCCTCCTAATTTCTCCAAGCATCAAAGATCTATCTATTAAGTTGAACGCATTAGAGAAATCCACCGTAAGCATAGAAAGAGACCCTTCTCCGTGAAGCTTGCTCAAAAGATGATTGGTGCTATGTAAGATGGCTTCCGCTCCTCCAGATACACCAACTCCAAATTGAAAGTCGTTAAGATTTTTAGATGTCTCCTTGCTAACCCCTGCCATAGAAACTTTAGATAGAAGGCGCCTCCCTATAGTACCTACAACAATAGGGCGAATGCCGTTGTCCGGTTTGAGCAGTGGAGTGAGAGGTGCAGAGGCTATAAACTCAGCCAGACTCAAGGGGCATCTCCCACTAAGACACAAATTAACTACCAAGGAAATAACATGCAAGAGATCATTGGCAACCGATGATCCCTCCCCACAAAGGGCATCTAAAATATGTTGAGCCCTCGGACCATCTCTCCCACAAGATATCTCTTTAGGAAAGGATTTGATAGCTCGCAAAATAACATCTGCATCAGCTGTAAGAGGGGACTCTGAAATCAAGATGTCCGATGTGACAGGAGGCAACTTATAAGGATGTTTAGCCTCGAAGGCCTTTAAGGTGTCTCCATTAAAAGGTGCCACTCCTGAAGAGCACAAAACCTTTATGGCTATAGTAAAATATCCATCTGACACTTTGCGAAGACATTGTCTGATGCTAGAGCTTTAATATTTATCCTCCTCCAAAGATTTATTCTGATTAAGATCTGAAATCCCTGAAACATCCCCCTTCAAAAAATCACCCACCCAATTGGTGAAGCCATCTGTACTGCCCCACTTAGTGAGTGAGCTCAAAAATAAATTATAGTTACAAGAACCTTCTATTACCAGATCTTTTATCCCTCCTGTTCACAAGTCTGAAAACCTGTAGGGTGCAACAAGGAAGAAGCAGCAATCTCACCCAAGCTTGTAAGGATCCTGGCCCAGCTACAACTTGATGCAGAGCTGCTTTCAAAGCATGAGAGAAAGCGAGCCGACAACTTGGAGGAATGCTCTTAACAGTGGTGATCGGATGCTTGAAAATATAATCAAGGAGCGCATCATCAATAATCACACCATCTTTGGCAACAGGTACAATAGGTGTTATGTGTAGGGTGGGTTTCAGGATACCGATAATGTGTCCTGGGACTACTCCTGCATCATCTGTGGCACGAACAAGACCATCGTCATATGCATAATAATACTATTATGATCTAAATATACATATAATTTTATTGATAATATTAACTAATTGTTGCGCATATCAGAATAATCATATGTAATGTTATACTATTAGGATAGTCTATTAATGCGTTGAATACACATTAATAGATTATTATAAATTAATAATAGTACACACCATTAATATAATATTAGATATCATCACAAGATTATTTCTTTTTTTGAAATAATATTACGATAATATCTAATATTATATTATGTATAATTATGGCATATAATATAATAGAATCATATTATAATAATCTACGCACAATCATATTTTATAATATTAGATTTATACAATAATATATTTTAATAATATTACTTAGGTGGTGCCACTTGCGCTAAGAAGGGGTTGCAGCATTTGTGACTTGCAACGAAGGGGTTGTGATGTTTTGAATCACGAGGCATGTGTAGAAATGTTGTAAGGGAGGGTCGATTGAGGCATTGGGGAATTAGGAAGACACGATTGAGGCATTGGGGAATTAGGAAGACAGATGCTTCAGAATGATATGAGAGGGAGAGGGTGTAGATAAGAGGTGGTATATCTACTGTTGACATGCTAAAGGAAGATGAATTGTTGATTTATTGCCTTATGTGCAAATAGGATTGGTTGCAAATGGATATATGCATGTCTAATGGCATATACATCACATATCCGGGATCAAGTGAAAACTCTAGATTTACAATAAGTCATTGTCGCATCTGTTTCCTTAAGAATTGATGATCATTTAATAATACCTTCTAAGGGATGGTTAGTCCAAGATGATGAACAACAAAGTTTGATTTTGGACAAACACCATCATTGTGGGAATGTACACACTTTAGAAAAATTACGTCAATCCATCGAGATATGGTATGCTAAGAATGAATATTTGAGATAAGAAATGAATCCTAATTTTCAAATGACCAATCCCTATAATCCAATCTATTTAATGTCCTTTTCAGGAGCTAGAGGAAATGCATCTCATGTACACCAATTAGTAGGATTGAGAAGATTAATGTCGGACCTGCAATGACAAATGATTGATTTACCTATCTCATAATATGATTTGGATTCAGTTACCCCATCCATGACTTGGAGTTGGAGGTAGTTGTCTTCGCTTTGAAGATCTGGTGCCACTATCTCTATGAGGTGAATTTCGATATTTTCATAGATCGCAAGATCCCATTATAATCACATTAATGATATATTTATTGAGCACGTTAATAAATAGTTATTAAGATAGTAATGTATATATAATTAAAAATAAGCGAAACATTGCGTATTACTTATATTATTTTACTTTAATAATATTACAAGGGAATAATGTAATATACACATGATTTTTTTATAAAACATATAATATGAATAAACGTTATCCCACATAACGTTTATTATATTATATGTTAAATAGTATAATCGTCACCAATAATGTTTATCATATTATATGAATATAAAATTTGTATATAATACACCATAACTACGTATATTCACCACATATATGGGTGATGATTATATATTATAATATTTATTTTATTATAATATCATAATAGCTAATGTATTTATAATATTATGTACTATAATATCATAATATTTAATATATTATTAATTTAATGCAAACTAATTATTAATGTAATTATCTAAGTTGTGTACCATAAGTTTAAGGTTATAATAATATAAGTAACATGTCAATAAAGTGTATTAGGCACTTTATTGACGTTAATCCTAGGGAACATTTTTTTATGATCTTGACATTTTACATTATTATGGGAAGCTCATTGTATAATTAAGAACCACCCTCATCTGGAGCGAATATTGACGATACATTATCTATTAAATAATACGACGTGACTACAATATTTATCAATGTTAAAAGTTATTATGCATATACAAAATAATTAAAACGTATTTTAATTATAATTACATAATTATAACTAAAATATCATAGATAATAATATAAATTTTAATTTTAATATACAATCTATTTAAAATATTTAGTATACAAATAAATAAAATAAAATAACAAATTAATGAAGAAAATAAAATTGAATATACATAAATAAACAATAAAAAACATCAGCAAAAACTAAAATAATTTACACAAGATAACACAATGTCACATGGCCACCCGATTAAAGTATTAAATATTTTCATGTCAAAATTAAAAATAAGCAATGCATGTTAGAACGACAAATTTTTTCGATACATACAAAGATACAACTGAAAAAAAAGATTACTACACAAAACAACTGAATATACAAAACCGATAGCACAAATATAAAAACCATAAGGTAAATATGCATCAACATATATAAGTAATTAAATAACAATACACAACCAATAGATCAAAGAGAGAAAATATTTCATTTTATAACCACGGCAATCTGATAAGAGGAGAACATAATGTTTGATGCAATTAATCATATATGCATTTACGATCATACTCGGTGGAAAAGACATAATCAAAAAAAAATAATTACACCCAGTAAATATATTCAACCTATAAGAAACAATGGCTTGAGTATAAACTACCTATTTCATTTTGTAAAAAAATTGAATACATATGATAATTAAAAATCATGTATATGACCTGACCAGAGGATATCATAATATTTCATGCAATTAATCTCACATACTTCTACAATCAAACATAATGGGAAAATCGGTCAATCAAAAAAATTTTGGATGATGTACAAAAGACAATGATGATCACATCAGACTATTTATAGATTAAATTATTGATTATGCAATAATAGTGATCTGAGCCTCAAATAGTATGCTTAATAAGAATGCAATAAAAAAACCTATTACATCTTTTATATTTATGATGGTTGCAAATTACTTACTGTCAAATAGATTTATTTTTACTAACCAGCAGCTGCAAGGAAAAATATATAGATAAATTATATAGGTATATTCTTTCTGCTTTCTTTTGTATCACAACTTTTTGTATTTAATTTCAATTGATTTGTCTTTACTCGCTCTAAAACTCAGTTATTATGGTTTCTTATTTATGTATTTCTATATTCATTGCAGGAAAACATCCTCTGAAGAGGAACAATTTTTAAAATCAATAGTTTTACATAATTGCATAATTTCATTAGTTTGTTAAGCTTCTACGATAATATTATTGTGTCTACGTTCTTAAATATATGGAATACAAATATACCACAAACACTCATGTATTAAATCTCACAGTTATTTTTTTGGTTTCGAATGTCTATTGTTGAATGCAATAATATTTTATATATTATAATAGCATCTATTAACTAAAATAAATTGGGTATTTTAAAAATACCGGACACCGATACATTGTATGGATTAAAAAAGAAATAATTTGCTCATATCAATTTTTACTAATTATTTTTTACAAGGAAGTATTAGACCTTAATCTACTCCGCTGCGAAGCGCGGGTAACATCCTAGTTAATTCGATATCGGTGTAAGCTCCTCTCTTACATGTTTTGTAGTATGGATGGTCTGTTAGTTTTCTTGGAAAACAATCAACATTTCATTCATCAAAGTGATAACAAAAAGACGTGATTTCGTGCCAACAGTTTGAGACCAAAACAAAATATGGCTATAGACAGCCATAAACCAGAGATAAGAACAACCATTGCTCAGTGTTACCCCAAAAGAAACCATAAGGATGCGTTTGGTTCGTGGGTTATCTGGGGGAGGATAGTCCGTTTTTGTGTTTTTGTGTTTGGTTGGTGGGTTAAGGATTGGGAGGGTTTATGTGATGTGATTGTATTGAAATTTGAAAAAGTGAGTAGTTATTATGATATGATTGTATTGGATTTTAAAAAAGTGAATAGTTGTTGTGATGTGATTGTATTGAAATTTGGAATAATGAGTAGAAGTTGAGTATTTTATGATTTTTAGATGATATAATGGTATAATATATATTTTTTAATAGAAAGAAAGTGTGCCCCATTAGTGAGTTAAAAGTGTGGGTTTGAGGAGTTACCCACCCCAAAGTGGGGGTATCTATTAACCCCACTTTGGGCTGTGAGATGGGCTGAATCTGAAAACAATTTTCTTGTTACACAGCAATGACAGAAGATATGATTCATGCTTTCCTCATTTTACACATGTGGCATCTATTAACCCAAAACATCCCTCTTTGTATAATCGATCTTGTGTTTCATGTTTATGATGGAAGATAAGCCCCAAAAAGTAGGAGACTGTGAGTTAAAACGATTTTCCCCCAAAGTCGGGTATTAAATGATGAAGCTACACCTCCATTGACTAGCATGTTTGGTTGTTGGGTTGGATTGGGTTGGCTTGAGTTACCCCTGTGAATAGTAATCTGTGAAGAAGGTTGGGAGGGTTGGAAGGAGGGGTACACGGTGTACCCCACCCCAACCCACCAACCAAACATGCCCATACAGTTGTTTGTTTGAGTGCTTTCCTGTAGTACCTTTTGTTGGGTAAATGAGTTCACCATCCATCAATGTGACATGTAAGTATGCCTATCTCCGAAACTTTACTCCAAAGCAGTGTTTAAAAAACCGGACTGGATCGGTCAGTCGGACCGGGAACCGGCCCCGACCGGTCGGTTCGGCTAGTTTTTTGTAATTGATTTCAAGAAAAGGAAAAAAATCCGAATGGTCGGACCAGGTTGACTCGGATTGACCTAGCTTTGATGGTTTGGTAATTATCAAAAATAAAGGTTTAAATAATGAAATAATGGGATTTTTATCACTTGTTCCCTCTTTAACTTCTGTGATATAAGATATGACCCTCTCTTTTTGGAATATACGTCGTGCCAATACTTTCTTAGAGTAATTTTCTAGAAGCAAGTATAAATAAATGATTGCAATATTATATTCATATATCTAGAAAATGTGACTAACTTTTGTGTAGTTTTTACTCGAAATAGGCAATCATGCTATTCTATTAAAGATTGACATTCTAAACGAATATTTCATTGATATATGAATACATACATATATGTATCTAGTTTTATTGGTTCAAAAAACCAGTTCGACCGGTCTGACCGATAATTAAGCCGGATCCAATTTTTTCCGAGTCGATAGGAATGATGACCTCATGCTGACGTCATCTCCGGTTCGATCCGATTGGACCAAATCGACGGTCCGATCCGATTGGACCAAATCGAAGACTGGTCGATTCAATGTCCGATCCGATTTTGAAACCTAATCAAAGCCCAAGTGGGACCCTCGTTACAAGAGTAGATAGCGGTTATTTGGTGTACAAGTTTTACAAATCGTGTTGCACCAAGACCTTCTACAAGTGAAGGAACCGATCTTTTTATCGATCGTCCATCTAGAATCGGATCAAGCCAAACTGTGAGTCATCTCTCGAGATTAATTTTTTTATACGATCTCCCCCTAATATGTCTTAGATCCCAGTTTAGTGATCCTCAAACCATGGAGTCTCTCCTGAGTCAGTGGCAATTGATGTCCACTAAATTAGATAGACCGTACCATGTTCTATATAAATGGTGTTTCCCATCAAAGATGTTTAAAAACTTTTTGGAGAGCGTCGAGTTATTAAAAGAGTGTAGATCCGAAATGTGAAACCTTTGAAATGTTAAAAATACTAAAATCAATTATTGTCCTAATCCAGTATACAAATTGGACAAATAAGGACTCTATCTTATAGTACTCTTATGACCTTTCCAACGAGCCCAAAAACATCAAAATGAACATTGTATGCGAAGTTACATACGAAATGCGGCTTTTGAGCCATGAACCCAAGCCTGTATAAAGCTAAGCGGTTGAATCACTTAACCATTATATCCAAGCCCATCATTGGAGCTCTGTTTTGTCCACGCCGTGCTAATGTGCGTTTCACGCTAAGCACCTCCAAATCGTAAGATTTCTAGGTGGATGAGATATCTGAGAAACAACCCTAAAGGTACGGATTTCAATTTTCTGCCTTGCAGTTGAGTCGCATGTCTTTTCAAGATCGTGCATGCAAAGTCGGATTTCAGACCATATCGTCGACTTCAGTCACGATTTTCGAGAGATCTGGTGATTCAAAAAATATGAAACTTAGATCAGATTTATCCTTGTTCCATGCTTTATACATGTGTATAATTTTATTTCAAATCGGTGACTAAAATCGAACATGAAATCAGACCATCCACCGCATTCAAATGCGATTTTCGAGAGATCGAAGATCCAAAAATATAAAACTTACGTCAGATTTTCCTTGTTGAATGTTATATCTATGAATCCAATTTAATTTCAAATCTGACACAAAAAATTAGTTACCAAATTAGAGCAGCAACTCACCGTTTATGGCTATGATCGACCACACAAGCGGCATGATCGATATAATGAGTCATTGTCTTAACAAATACTAGTCATCTAAATGAGTTAATTACCTAAATATAGTGAGATATTTCATAATAAATCCTAAGTTGTTAAACGAGGAATCATGGTGATGATCTAAATGCTAATTGGATAAGTTGAATCTGTATGACATATGGTTGTGTCGCAGTTGGAACCCTTTTCCGCATGCCTTGTGCTTTGGTCGTCTCCACGGTCGATGTACTCTCCCATGTTGTGGGTTGTGGTGCACACGGTGGAAGTTTCCTGTGTCATCATGGGTAGAGGAGTTGGTGATGCCAAGGGATGGGCTAGTACCCTTAGGGCCACAGGTAGAAGACTAGATGGTCGTGACCCCGATTATGTTGATTGGGTGACGTGTAGTTCTCAATGTTGCCTCGAGGTTCTTGTCGCGTTGCCTCGAGATGTCACCTTCTGAGATGCATGTGTGTTAGTTTGATCTTCGCTTTGCATCATAGGATTAACATGAGTGGATAATGAGGATCGATCACTCGAGTTGGATACTTGTCTTGGTTCTATGAGGGGAGTTCCACGATGTAGTTAATGAAGGAGGTGTTCTTACCAGTTTGCCATGTATCCAGAGAAAAACAAAAGATAGTTGTAGGTCTGACTATGGTTTGAGTTTAAAATAATATCTTATAATCCCATATCTCACTTGATTTGTGCCTACGGTCGAGGCTCTTGCTGACGCGTAGGGGTTATCAAATGAGTTGCTTCGATCGGCCTCACTATAATAGTACTAGATTACTTCAAAGAGAATCATGTTGGACATTAGACCGATCCAATTGAAATGTGATTAATTCTGGTATACAAGAGTGAATGGTCGCTAACTGGTTAATATGATATGGTCTCATTGTGATATGACCGATTAACAACTGATCAAAATCAAGCTGTCAAATTCTTTGAGGCTCGATTTAATTTATCCCAGATAAGTACAGGATCTAACACAAGGACATTAGTGTATTATTTTACTTAATTAAGTTCTAGATACCCAGGTTCGGTGGATTAAAGTGATATACAGGTCAATTATGCAAAACAAGATGAATACAAGCTTCTTTTATGGATTTAAATGCAAGTCAATTAATTTGAATGCTAAAAGATGTTTAACATTACATAAATCAAAATAATGCAATTCAACACAATATTAAACTCCCAAGTATGCTCTCGAATCAAAGAATTAATCCCAACCTAAGTCATTGATTCAGTAAGCTCTAATGTGATCAACACATGCTTAAAGTTCAACTAAAATTAATATGTACATTTATGTAGTAGAGCAATAATACTAATCAATAAACATTAATCATTCTATTAGTTTTTTAATGATAAGATATTGATGATTATAACCCATTTAAGTTCCAAGTTCCTTTAAAAATGTAATAAAAAATTGTTAGGTCTTATCTTATAAAATATCCCTACGTAGGGGTATTTCTGCAAATACTCGAAGCCAACTATACTTGGGCGCAAAAATCCTAGACACATGCGAGAGAAAGTGCATGATGCTCTAGGATCAAGTAGCAAGGGAGGCTTGGGGTCGCGTTTAAGCTTCAGGTTCCTCGAATCTCAGCTCAGGTCCACCGAAGCTTCGGCTTGAAGCAGCAATTCGGTCTTCTATTAGGACAGTAGGATTAGATCTACAAGATCTCATCGAACGGTAACTGTTATATGAGTTTCTTTCCCCTCTGTCATGACACGACCAAGATGCTTGGGCTCCCGCAAGGGGGATTCACCTCCTCGTTCTCCTTAGAGGCTGGTGGAGGTTAGGGAAGCATGCCAATGATCTTCCGAAGAAGAAGATGATGGTCTAGAGAGGTTGTTGCACAACATAGAGTGATGTATCGAGGCTAGTCTATTGAAGATGGAGGAGCTCAATGTTGCTCCATCGAATTTCTAACCAGTGAACAAAGTCGGTACCTACGGTTGTTAGAAAAAGTAGCTGAAGCGAGGGGATAAAGTTCAAGGTAATTTCACTAGGATGGAGGGCTGAATGGATTGAAAAAGAGGAGCCCTAGTTGGCTTCTTCCTCAGTGCATGAGAAAGAAGTTGTTCAGAGTGGAAGGGAATTTGAAGAAGGGACTGATGGAGTCGAAGGTATGTGCAAGGATGAAGGTGATGTTATGGAGATGTACGAAATATTGGAAGAGAATAAAGGTATGTGTGCTTATGTAAATAAATCAGAGAAATCTAAGAAAGGAGGAACTGGGTAATCACATGGAAAATGGAGAAGATCAGAGGTAATGGATGGAGGATCGAAGCTTGGACATACTCAGAATCTTCATTTGACAAGCTTGGCTCAAGCTTGAAGCTCGACCAACACTAGAGTATAGTTGCGTCATGGTCGATAGGTCGTGGATCTCACCAGAGTCTAGGGTTCTATCTTGTCTTAAACCCTCACCCACTCTCTGTTATAGAGGGGTTGGAGAAGCTCAGAGAAGACTCGCATGAAGGTGGATACGATGACAGTTAGGTGGAGAAGGACTTTTATTCGCTCTCCAGGTGGTTACAAGGAGGTAGTTTCAAGCACTTCCCTAAAACACGCGTGAGGGAGATGATGAATTGTGTCAGTTAGGGTAAATATGAGGAGAGTTAGTGCTACGCAGAGATACTAGAATCATGCAGAGAGGACGTGTTGATCGATCGAAGAAAATGAGCGAAAGGAGGTCGACGAAGAGTCGCGACCTTTAGGGGTTCAACCTCTGGAGGTTGACGAAGACCACGGCTGTTGGATCTTGAGATCCAACAACTTAATTTTGAGCATGATTAGGCATATCTGAGAAGCTTGATAAAGAGATCAAGCGACCACAACAAGGCTGGATGGAAGGCTTAGTGTCGTTTGATCAAAAGATCAAACGGTCCTCGATGAAGGCAGTTAGTCGAGAAGGCCGGGTCATGAGGTGCACTCAGATGTGGCCACATAAAAAGATTTGTAAAATAAAAACTTAGAGAAAAACAATCAAAAGAAAAGGTGTTCAACATGAAAGTTGCTTATTGTTTTAAGATCTACAACTTTCATGTAGAACTCAAAATCAAAATACATTATATATACATACTTATTATTGGTATTAATCAGTATGTCCTTCAAGAATTCTGAATCATGACCCTGGATAATCGTGAATTACATAACAAACCCCAAATAGTCACTCCGTCTCAATCTCATAACCCTCTGTTAGTTTTTTCTGTTAACCCAACTATATCATGGGGTTAATTTAACCCATCATCGTACAACTAATTTTAGAAAAATAAAAAGTAAAAAAAATCAGTGGCAGCATCCGGGGGCTGGTCGTGGGAGGGGGCTGCTTGAGGCCGGGGGACTGTCGGTGGGCTGGAGGTCGTGGCATGGAAGCTTCGCCAAGTGGTGGGCTAGAGGGCGGGGCAGGGAGGGGGCTTCCCAGACGTAGGTGATGGTTGGGTTGGGGGGTGGGGCGGCACTGCGTAAGACAGGGGGACGGTGCTGAAGCTTGTGGATGTCGGCGGCGCGTGATGCGAGGGGAATGTCGGTGACTGGAAGTCGGGACAAAAGGGCTTTGTAGGCGGTGTGTGGGACAGGGGGGGGGGGTGCGGCGGCAGCGGCAGCGGTGCGAGGTGGGGGGACTATCCTTGGATTCGAGGTTGGGGCAGGGAGGGGGCTTTTACAGGCACGGGAGATGGCTAGGTTTGGGGGGGGGGGGGTGCAGCGGCGGCCCAAGGTGGGGGGACTATCCGTGGGTTGGAGTTCGGGGCAGGGTGGGGGCTTTTGCAGCCGCGGAAGAGGGGGGGGGCTCTGCGTCTGGAGGTCGCCAGCAGGGAGGGGGGCTTTGCAGGCACAGGAGATGGGGGGATGTGCTGGAGCTCGCCAACGACGGCGAGGAGCCCTGCAGGCGGTGGCTGGAGGTCGGGGGCGGCTCGTTGGGGTAACCGACCTGAGCTGGAAGAGGTGGGCGGAGGAGCTTGACCAGGGGCATAATTGTAAACAAAAGATAGCAAAAATAACACAAAATGTTACATAAAGGTCCCTAGAGGGACTGAATTGCAATTTTTAAAAGTCACACTCATCCTTTCATAATTAACCCCTACGAGCGTGCATCTATGCAATATTTGAGAACTTGGGTGCATCTCTGCAAAATGGCAAGCTCTGCACACGTGAGAAATGCGACGAGGACCCAGATGCAGTTCTAGAAAACTTCGAGCACAACATTGTAAATATCCCAGATCGCATGTGTATGGCACGCGCTTAGTCTAGGCTCAATATCAAGCTCGTGGCTTAGGCCACATGGAAGCACTAGATGCTTCGGTTGGTGGTTTGGACGTCTCCAAGGTTGCAGGCTAGGAGGCGTGCACGTGGCTTCAATTCGGATGTTGGATTATCCCTAATTGGGGCTAATATAACGACACATGTACGTTAGTGCTCCACCACCTCCTCCTGATCATGGTGGAGTCGACTTGGTTCCGGTGAACCCAAACATCCTCCTCTGTGCTGCTGCACCTCGCCTGATGATCAGGAAAAATCCTGGAAGTGCGGTGAAGGTCTACACCACTCGACTAAAGCGTGGCAGTGCTTGGCAGGGTTTGATGGTGATCGATCATCGTAGGCAGAGCTCCATCTCATCCCAAATTCTGTTCATTGAAGGGTGGCATAACAGGCATGCGTTAAAAACACATAGTTGAAGCAATAAGGAGCGCTTGTGCATGATTTGTGAGTGAAATTAAGACCTAAAATATAGAGAAGATGGATGTCATCGTGGGTCCTCCTCCATTACCGGAGAAGATGGATCAAAGCGGTAGGGATGATAGGACAATGGTCACGATGAACAAATCCTCTTGCGTGAATGAAAAGACGAGTTTTGTGAGGGTCGTACAGTCTCACAAGGCGAGACCGCAATCGATGTAATGACCACTCACAAAACTCGGCTAATTTAACAATTAACCCACAACTAAAAATCGAGCAATGAAAATAAAATATGGAATTAAAATTTATTATAACTCTACAATGGATGTGTATAGGTGTAACTATGCAGAGTGTGAAACATAGGGAGCAAATGGTAGATTGGGCAAATTAATGCGCAAAATTTGTGTTCTTCGTGTCTATTTATTGTTTTTGGTGTGGGTTTTTTATTTTATATTTTTATGGGTTTTAATTTTTATATTTTTTAATTATTTTGGTTTTTCATTTTCTTTTTATATTTCTGATTTTTTATTCTTTTTTTAATATATATTATAAGAATATAGGAATATATATACAATACAAGGTAATATTATTATAAATACTAATAAAAATAATTAAAATACAATAAATAAATGTCTTGGGATTTTCTACAATATATTTACTATTTTTTGAGATTTTGAAGTAATTTTGCTAATTTTTAGGTATTTTTAAAGTCAATACATCCCAAATCAGGGATTAAATAAATAGGGTGGATTAAGTTGAAGGTTAAAAATAACAAACAATGTCCAAAATTGTTCAAATCAATTTTAATAAATAATATATAGAATAAATAACATTATAGAATAAAAACTAATATTTTGGAGTTTTTGATGATTTTTTATATTTTTATAAAGGATTTTAGAGCCTTTTAATTTTATTTATTTTTCTATTTTTAGGATTCTCTGAAATCTGAGTTGTAAAGTAATAATACAAATAAAAAATATATTTTTTGGAATTTTCCAAAAGGTTTTATATTTTTTTGGAAATTTTTAATGCAAATAGGGCAAAAATGTGCTCTTTTTTGTCTTTAATAAAAAAGATAAATGCCTAAAATGCAGATATAAAAATATGTCATAAAAGTAGATCCTATAAGGCACTTAATCCTAAATTTCCATATTTTTCTGAGCACGGATACTATTTTTAATAAAGGAAAAACAACCACAAAAATTAATGTATTGGCAAAGGCGGTGATGTAATTAAAATAAATTACGAGGTGTGTTCTACAAAATACCCAAAAATATATATTACAAATGAAAATTTTTATATTAAAACAAAATACAAAAATTTGAAGGGGCTTACAGGCAAAATGCTCAAATCATGTGGGGGACCATGTGAGCTGAGCTGGACTGGACTAAATAGTAATATCACTAAAGTTCAGGGGCCTTCGTGCAAATATTACAGAAAATCAATTTAAACATCCTAAATAGTTTACATAACCAAAATACAAAATGCGCAAAAATCATTGGTCAAGTATGCAAATTGCCCCCTAATAGCGCCAGATCCAACGGTGGTGGGCGCTTCACTTAGACGCATGGCACGACCCCAGCGCATGATACCCCTTCGCGGATCAGGGGTCACAATTAGAGCCTGTCCCGGATTTGACGGTTGGAAGAGGTTTGGATCGAACAATTGGTGTCTAATATGGGCGACTCTCAAAATCCAACGGCCAAGAGATGCGATGGACGAACTGGTGAAGAACAGCTACCCGACGACTTTAGCTGAGGGCTAGCGAGCTTCTCCGACAATCCCCCATGCAGCTGATGGGCTAGGGGTCTTCCTGAGGTGATGCGGAAGGTGGATAATGGTCGAAGAAGGATCAAAAATTCAAGGGATGGGTTCTGGTAGCTGGGAAAAAGCATGCCGGACCTGGAACCCTCTTTTGGACTTCAAACACCTCATAGGGGGTTCGTCAGGTCTGACAAGGGCTAAGGTGCAGTTCAGACAATTGACCGATGTCAACTATCACTACAATCTGGTTGGTCTACGTGGACCAACCAGGAAAAACCTTGACCATAAAATTATTATAAAATCATCAATAAATACTAGATCATTTCATTTAATTATAGTTATTGAATAAAAAAATCTTTGTTATTTTTAGTATTTTTAATATGATTTTATTTATTTTTAGGAGCTTATTTATTACAATTAATTTACGGGGTTTTATTTATAGGTATAATTACCTGTATAATGTACATTTTATTTTTATTTTTTATTTTATTTTTTTATTATTTTTATATATAATTAATATATTTATAACTTAATTTTATATACATAAATATATATATATATATTTATATTTTTATGATATAATATATACACTTAAATAAATATGAATATTAATTATATAGGTATAAGTATAGGTATTTCATCTACGTATTTTTGTTTATTATTTTATTTTAATGTTTTCTCTACAATTTTATTGTATTCTAAATATGGACAAGTGTTATAAATAATATTTACAAAATTATAAAATTATAAAATTATAAAAATTATAAAGAATAAACAAAATGAATATTTTGTTCAAGTAAATTATACAATAAGGGTCCAAAATCTAACTTTCACATCTCAACTCTAAATTAAGTGAAACCCACATTTATTAAACAACTTATTAAAAGTTATATGCAATTAAATGTGATTTTGTTGAATTTGAGTTCATATGGAGAAGATATGGGTCTAGGAAGTTTTGGTTTTGGCTTTTTATTTTCTGCGTAGATTGTACAATATGTATCATTTTTGTGTGAAATCAATTTTGTATTTTTATTTGTATTTTTATCTAAAACTATCATGTATAACGTTTCTTTATTTGATGAATAAATAATAAAGAATAAAATAGTTCCAAAAAATGAAGTATATATGAATAAAAAATTGGTTTTTATTGGATTTTGGCTCCTATCTCCCCTACTTTATTCCTTGTCAACCAAATCAATTCTTGACTTGGTCTCGAGGTCTAGGGAAAGGTATTTTATTCCTTTTCTTTTATTTTTTATTCTTTATTTTGGCATTAAAAGCATTATTTTATACACAATCAATAAAATAAATAATGGGTGTTAATTTGTACAAAATAATGCTATTTACATGCATTAGCTAGGATTTTTTTAGGCTAAAATGATAGAATAAAGGTGATGAAATGGAGATTCATCACTCCCCTATACTTGTGTTTGTTAGTCCCTAGCAAACACTTATTTAATAAGTGCATAAAATAAAATATAGAAAAGAAAAAGGAAAATTGGATTGATTTTAAGCCTTAAACATGTCTTTACAAAATCAAAGTTTGGAGCTTAGATGGACCTTTGGACATTTAGGTTTGGCCAAAACCTTATTGGAATCAGATTTGAAACACAACAATCTTTGAGAGTTACAAAAATCTTCTCCAGTTTCCTTAATAGCCATGTCAGAATACTTCAACTCATACGCAAACACTTATGACTATGAATCTATCTTGGACAGTGCGTGTGATAGATAGTTCTCCTCAGTTGAAGCGGTAAAAGCCAGTCTTCTCCAACATGGTGAACCTAGTTCCCTAATCCAACAACTCTTTCCTTGAGAAGCGGGGTATTCCCTTCTAAGTTCAAGCACAACTAACTCGAGAAGAGGAGGTGGAGAGAAGAATGGACGGTAGCCAGTGTAGCTACATATCCTAGAATGCTTGACTAGTGTAGCCAAGTCATCTGGCTGCAGGCTCACATGAATATGACTTTAAAGCTCAAGTTTGCTTATTGACTATACAAATATGTACACTTCGACAGACATTTTATTTTCAATCAGACATGTCCATTTTTTGGAGTTTTTGATTTTTTTTAAATACTATATATGACAACATTTACATATGGACATTTTCCTCTCGAGCCAATGGACCATCCCTCTTTTGAAACATTGTTGCAACCAACAACTTCTGTCTTCAGACCTCTTCGCTACTGGATCCGATTGGGATACAATGGCCACAAATGTATGACTTATGATGTTTCCATTAGCTCGTGTCTCATGCCAGCAAATCCAACCCTCTACAAATTCGACTGAGGTGAGCAAAAGTGCAAGGTGCAGGTGTGCAAGATAGGTCACAGTTGACAAGAGTCGTGCGTGTGCTCTGAAATACTCTACTTAGGCAGTCAAGACGACACAACCAAGTTTTGTGATCTCAAAGAATTAACTCTGGTAGACCTGAAGAACCTCAATTCTAGTTCTTATAAGGTTTCTCGTGATTAAGTGGATTAAGGTCCAATGAAGCTCCAATCTTTGGATTTTACTCATATTAGTTCAATTATCAACATCAATCCAAAAAATGCAAATGCTATGTACACTACAGAAAATACGTTTGTAATGAATTTTTTCTAATTTTTGAACTTTTTATTATTTTTGAAAATATATTGCAAATTTTTTTAGAATTTTAAAAATAAAAGAAAAGGAAATTTCACAAACATTTACAAAAATTTGAAAATCATTTTACAATGATTTTTCAAACATTATATAATTTTTTTTTCAAATATTTTTGCAACCATTTTCAAAAACTTTTGCTAACAGATTTTCAAAATAATTTTATTCGTAAAAAGAAAATTTTTACAAGTAAAATATTTTTTAAAAACTTGAAAACATTTTATAAAATACTTTTCAAACAATTTTCAAAAGATTTTTCAAAAGGACTTTCAAATCATTTTCCAATCATTTTGCAAAATATTGTCTACTTACAAAAAGAATTTTAATGAATTTTATACAAGTATATTCTATATAATTAATTAAGTGTATTTTAGCCATACTTTTTGAAAATACGAAAGTACGAGTTATGGTTAAAGTATATAGGGAGTATATATGACCCATATACTTAGCTTGACCCATGTCCTCATTGATCAGAGAAAAAAGAGAAGACATAACTCTTATTGAAAAGTCTAAAAAAATAATGAATGAAAAATAAATGAATGAATGAATGAGAAGTCGATCATTCCCCTATACTTAGGATCAACTAATCTTAAGTATATCAGATTGTACATAGGGTAGGTATAGTCGAGGGTGGGAATGAAGAAATCACAACTCGGTCTGTCTCCCCTTGTACTTAGGGTAAGATATCCCTAAGTATATACAAGAAATCAACCAGAGTGGAGATAGTGGAAGGGATCACTAAAAACTGAATAAAAGAAAAATACGGTGGGTGCATGTATGCATCACACCCCCTATACTTAGGGTAAAAGAGCCCTAAGTATAGGAAACAACAAGATTAATGAAACAGAATGAAGAAAGAACACCTGGCTTGTCCACCCCCCATACTCAGGACAAAGTACATCCCAAGTTAGGCAAACACATGGAATGGGATGGATGAGCAAAACGGAAGATGGAAGGAAGTAAACGATAACGAATATACAAGAGGTGGATATACAAAGGTCTAGAAGATAGAAAGCGAACCTTCTTACGAGATCGCTGAGGAATTGATCTAACAAAGTGCATGTCGATAGTAGGGTCCTCAGCTGACTGGTGAATCCACATTTCATCATCTTTATTCTATCATTTTGGCCTCAAAACCCTAGCAAATGCCTGTAAATAACCTTAAATATAGCATTTTAGCATTCATGCATGTACCTGTAAATAGTGTATAAAATACTGTAATTAAAGCCAACATTATAAAATAAATAAAATAAAAGAAAAAGAATAAAATATTGTAAATATTTTATGACCCGAAACCCTGAGACCTAGGCATCTTGATGAATAGGTCGACCAGGAAGAAAGTAGGGGGAGATAAGGGACAAAATACAGATAAAATACCTATACCTTTTATTCATTCTTTATTCATTTTGGGACCTATTTTTGGTTCCACTTTTTATACATCAAATAAAGAAACTTTGTACATGAAAGTTGTAGATAATTTTATATAGAAAAATACAAAATTTATTTCACTTAAAAATAATGCACAGATAAAAAGTTATGGTCTGAATAAGAATCCAGAATCACAACTTCCCAGACCCGTATCTCACAAATGAGAACTCCATATGCAGCAAACTCACCTTTAATTGTATATAGAATAAAACAATCTATTTAATGGTGGTGGTTTCGCATTTGGCGGAGCTACGGTTTGAAAGTTGAGTTTTGGACCCTCATTGTATACTTGTACAGATTAAAATATTCAATTTATTATTTATTCATTATTTTTATATTTTTATATTTTTATAATTATGTAAATATTACTTATAATAATTATGTACATTAAAATCAGAAGAAAAATGCAAAGAAAATCAAAAATAAAAATACTTGTATATACAAATACACATGTCTTATACTTATATCCATACCTATACATACACACTTATATTTTATTTAATGTACAAAACACATCAGAAAAATAAAATAAAAATATATTTGTGTATATAAAAGTATTTTATAATTTTAGAAAATAATAAATAAAAATAATAAAATTAAAATACACAAAATAAAAATAAAGTAATAAAATACCTAGGTATATGTACCTATAGGGAGCTAAAAAGACAACTTGTAAAAATATACTCAATAAAAATAATTAAAAATCACTATAAAACAGTTTATAAAATTTTAAACATTTTTTATTTTATAACCAAAAACTAAATAAATCATTTTATATTTTTTTATATATTTAATAAGGTTTTTCCAGGAGGTTTTTCCTGGTTGGTCCATGTAGACCAACCAGGTGGTCGGGCTCGTTGACCGAGGTCAACAGCCTGAGCTTCCCTCCTGGACTGCGTCAGAGGTAGCCTTTGACCCCTATTTTGCCCAATTTTCTAGACCACACCTTACATCTTTTCACGATACTCTCTTCTGCAAATCTCTTCCTCGAACCTCCACCTTGCCCGCCCCATGCTTACATTGGGCCGAGGACCAGCGATTGCTCCAATCTTCGTCGATCTTTGAGCTCCTGTCACCTCGGGTCAAACCAAATTTATGGCACCCTCCTCTTTCCATTCGAATTGGAGTCCCTTCGGTCCACCCCTCTCCGCCTCTCCTGTGCTCTGAAGCTCCCTGGAGGTGACAGCTCCACCGCGAGCTCATTAGCCAAGGCGTACGAGGTCGGAGGCACTTCCACCACCTCCCGCAACTCCGACGGTCGAGGTACAACTTCTCCTCTGGTTCCGGCCATTGAGGGCCCTCTTCCCATTATTTCTCATTAGCATTTTGTTCCTGTTAGCTCTAGGATTAAAAACCATCAAAAACATCTAAGGTCCATCGCTAGAATCACCCGATCATTCATCTTGGCCGGAGCGCACCTCCGTCCAAACACCCCCAAGTCGTGTCACGCCTTGCCGCCACCATCCTGAGGTCCAGGTAGTTTTCCATGGACCTCCTAACCATTTTTGCAGGGTCAACGCGCTTTGACTATCTCCTGGGAGCTATTTTGGCACTCGTCGGAGCTCAGCCGAGCCCCCCAGCTCCGTCTGCCACCCGCGAGCACCCCGACCTTCGCCGTGGTATTTTGACGCCCCCAGGAGGAAGAGAAGACCCCCAGGAGCCTCCACGTCCATTTTGACGCCCAACCGCCGCTGGAGGACGGAGATTTAGCGCGGCGAAGCTCGCCCTCGCCGGCGCTCATCGCTGTTCTTGGTCCCCGCCTCAGCACTGTTGGATCGTGGAGAAGCCCCAGATCCACCACCAGCCGTTGGATCATCGAGAGCCTCAACCGTCAGATTTGTCGAGATCCATTTAATCCAGGACGTCCATCGCCGAACTGTCATCGCGAGCTGAGAAGTCGCCACGTGTCAAGTGAAGACCCCCCGGCCGTTGGATCTGCCTTGCGAGGGATTTTTGCTAGTATACCCTCGCTATTTTTGTAATTTTCTTTTAGTCCTAAAATTTTGTTTAGTAGTTTAAATATTTGTAGATTTTGCAACTTGCCCCTAGAACTTCAGATATTTGCACTTCGCCCCTCTACCACGTCACCTCACGTGACCTGTTCACGTGAGGATTGGGCATTTTGCGAGGAGGCCCTCGTTCTTTGGGATATTTTGTTTGAGTACTAGAAATTTTAGTTTAAGTGTTATAATTTTGGGATAATTTCATGAAAGCCCTCGGGCTTTGTGGAAATTACAGTTCAGTCCTCGCTCGGCGCGTTCGAGTCACGCGTCCTGGTGGACATTTTGTGTAGACACTCCTGTGGGTTTAGGAATTTGTATTTGGTCCTGGAAATTAAATATTAAGTGCAATATTTTGTGGAAAAATTGCTTGTATGCTCCTGGACTTTTGGATATTTGTATATATACCCCTGCCAGGTTGTGATATTTTTATGCACTTGATTCATTTATTTGGAGCCTCATTTTAAATCGAAAAATTCTCAAAAATTAAATTCATTTGTATGCTTGTACTTTAAAGCCATATTTTTAGTTTTTGATTTTATTGCATTGTAATATTTATTAAAATCAAAAAATTCCTTTTTGCCTACTATCTAGTTTAGAAAATACCAAAAAAATATTAAAAGACCTCGAAAAATTCCAAAAAATCCCTACTGTCTATTTTATCATATTTTAGTGTCGATCACTAAAAATCTCGAAAGAAAAACCTTAAAAATTCAAAAATACCTAAAAACTTCAAAACATTATAGAAAATTCTAGAAAAGTCCAAAAATTGCAAACTCAGTTCCTATGTCTTCCTTATTTTATTACCTTTGTTCCAAGACTAATTTGGAAAAATTTTGAGATCATTTGATATTTTTCTTTTCTAGTTTAGTCTCGGCCAGATTGTTGATTCATTGTTTGCTCTATTTCAGTATTTAAAAATACCAAAAATATTTTGAAAAATACTCAAAAATCACAAAAACAGTAGAAAATCCTAAAAATACCAAAAAGATTTTATTTCTGAATTTTTGGCTATTTTTGTGCATTTTTATAATTATTGTATCACCCTTTTTATTACTTTGTTTGTATATTCCAACATTGAAAAAAACATAAAAGATAAAATATAAAAATCAGAAAATTAAAAATCAAAATACAATATTAAAAATTTATTAAAAAAGGAAAAAAATTAAAAATTAAAAACCCAAAAAAATATTTGCTTGCATAGTGTAGACACACTTCACACTCACACACGCACATTTGTTTGATCTACCCTGTTTGCTCCCTGTGTTCGAACTCTCTGCATACTTGCTTGCTATACATCTTTTGTGCAGAGTAAAAAATAAATTTTAACTCCACATTTATTTCTAATTGTTTGATCTATAGTGTGGGTTAATTGTTGATTAAATACAGGATTTTGTGTGGTCAACACACCGACTGTTGACTCGCCTTGTGAGTCAATACGACCACACTCAATTCGGTGTTTATCAAATGGCGCCGTTGCCAGGGATTGACAGCGAGAAGTTCATCTTTTTGTCTGTTTGTGTTTATTTGTCTACCATTGCTTGCTATTTTATCTCTCTTAGTTTTGACATATATTGTTGAGCTTTCTGACTACTCTTTTCTTGTCTTCTTGCGAGGGACCGCGGAGCGAGGCGGATCGCCTAGGTGATCCGAAGCATCCTTGGGAAGTGGAGCCGGCTATTCTTTAGCCAAGCCGGCAGGAGAGAGCAGGAGGAGTGAGAGAGAGTGCTTAGATTAGTTGAATTTTTATTTTGTGAGAGAGAGTGATTATTAATTTGTAATAATACAGGGACTTAGACTCTTGGACACTTCGGGCCTAATTTCCGGGTGTTTGTTCACCCGGGGGCTCACCGCGGCTCTTCATCGCGTTTTCCGTTTGTCATTTTCCGGTTTTGTTTTCCTTTTCATTTCTTTTGTGTATTGAGCCCTTAGCTTTAGGCCTGCTTGTTCGATTAGATTAGGTCCAAACACACTAATAACCTTTGCATGCTCCTATAGATCTTACTTGGACTTAGACTAATTAAATAGTTAGTCATTAGCTTTCGATCCGCGCGCCACGAGCTCATCCCGCCAAGCGCTTCTCCTAAACTCGATGTGTCGAGAGAAGGAGGGGTGAGCCTAGACCGGACACTAGGATTGGAGGTTAGTGGTTAGCTTGTGGTTCTTCACGCTAGCAGTTGCCTATCTTAGGACGATTTCCGCATTGCATACCGGCATGTAGATTAGGTTTATAAATTCTGCTTTGCATCCCGCATGGAGAGAGCTGGGATTCACTGTAAGTCTTCTCACTTTGCATCCATCATCTAGGCACAAAGGTGAGATTTCCACCTTGGTGTCGACTTGCAATGGCTTTTCCGACTCTATTCTCCCTCTGTTTTTGGACAAAGTAGGATCAAAGAAGCTCTCCTTCCAAGTGAGGTGAGTGCTTCGTAAGGATTAGAGCCCAAAACCCAACTTGTGGCTGCCTTGTGTATCGCCTGGATTTCCGAAGTATTGGCGCTACTATCGTACGTAGGCGAGTAGGGCTTGGTCACCATTGGTGACTCACTATTGTGTGAGCATCGACCTTGTCCGAAGTACCGAGCATAGGCCATGCCTTCACGGGTGTGTCTGTCTCACCGTCTGCGTCCGAGTAGGATCTTGCACGCTCACGGGTGATTCCGTTGCGAGCGAGGTCCGAAGTATCGGTTTCGCCTATCGGCTTCCTCCCTCTATTTCTTTGGCTGAGTAGGGATCCAGGAAGGGTTACAAGGACCTTAAAAAGCGCAAGTTACAGGTTACATAGGAGGAGGACAAGTACGGGAATACTTTTCCGGCAGTACTCTCTCTCTTTTAGGCGTAGCGCTCTAAGGACTCGTGAAAAGATTAATTCCTGAATTCAAGCTAAAACCGACAAGATAAAAGCCGAACCTTCACGGCTTCATGTGTTGAGTTGGTGAACTCACCCTTGTTTTGTGTTTGATTGCTAGTTCTATTAAGGTCAAGATCAAAAACACAACACAATTGTGCGCAATTTTGCTTCTCCTTCATTCCTATTCTTCTGAATTCGCCCTGCTCTTCCCAATAATCAAGATGATGGGACGGAGATCTCTTAGGCCGACTCTGTCGGCACCGCTATCCAGCACCCCTCCTCATTCATCTAGGAATACCTCGGAGAGTCCGCTCTCCGAGCCTGAGTTTACCTCCACCCTATTCCCCCTCGACTACCCTTCTCATTCTCCTTCACTCAGTCCAATAGTTTCAGAATTCAGTGCATCACAGAGTTCAGGACATTCGACAGCACTTGAGATGGCATCTTTTGCTTTTTCAGAGAATCCAGTCATGGCAGACAGAGGCGAGCATCCTGACGATCATGAGCACCCTAAGTACTTCATTGATCAAGCCGCCATCAACCATTCACTTCTTGCATCCCTAGAGACCATGCAGAGGCAAATTCGTGATCAGGGTACATTCATGGGTGATCTCATGAGAGAGATAGCACAGATGAGAGAAAAACGAGCTGGTGGCGGAGGTAGAGGCGGAGGAGGAGATGGACCTGATGCTGGAGGAGGTGATCCCGACGCTGAGAGACCACCACAGACTATTATGAGGGAATTGCACAATCCAGCCGCATCCCTCACTCATCGTTGGATCAGACTTCCGCCTATCCATGGAGATTTCGAGCTTCGGCCCCATACCATTCAGCTTCTACCCAAATTCCATGGGTTGCCGACCGAAGAGACACACCTCCACCTCCAAGAATTTAAGATGATATGCTGCACGATCCATGATAGGCTGATGACTGAGGACACGATCAAGATGATCGCCTTTCCATTCTCCTTGGTTGACAGAGCCGCATATTGGCTCAAACACTTGGGGCGATTCATCGATACATGGGCAGATCTCCGGACCACATACTTGAAGAAATACTACCCTCTCGGCCGGACTAATGCAGCTAGAGCGATGATCAGGAACATTGTCATGATCCCAAATGAACAATTCCATGATGCCTGGGATCGATTCAGAGAGCTCATCGACCGGTGCCCACATAACGATATCTCCAAGCCCAATCTAGTGCAGAGTTTCTTCTGTGGGCTGACACCGGAGCTGTAGGGGCTAGTCAACGCCTCTTGTGGTGGATCATACTTTTCCAAGGGTAAAGACGACATTTGGACCATCTACGAGGACATGGCAGAAAATTCCACAGTAATGGCCCAAGCACGTGTTTACACACACCAGAAGCCCCCGCAAGGAGCGGGATCATTCCAAAGGATTGCCCGCATCGATGCCAGTCCTAACACATCGTCGACAGTTGCAGCTCAAGCAGAATCGGCCGCAACCGACATGGACAACATTAGTGAGAAGCTGGACCGCCTTGAGATCCTCGAGAAAAAGTAGATGCAAGGCATGGCCCAGATGGACCAAATTGCCAAGACGATGAGTGACCTGAAGATGCAGATCCTTTGCGTACAGGAGGCACAAACTCACTCCCAGCAGCCTCCCAGGTCACGGGCTAACCCCAGCAGTAGCAGTTCCAACCAACCCTCTACCTCATACCGCCAGGTGAATCATATTCAGGCAGAGCCGGTTCCACTGTTACAGTACTACCCAGCGCAGCCGCCATCTTCGGACACGCAGATGGTGGTCTACCAGCCGGAGCAGCCACTGGCAGTTCTTCCTCCACCCTCCTTCGAGTAGGAACCATTGATGGAAGTCAATGGGATCTGGTACGACTGGTACCCTCAGCCTGGGATTCGTCGTGATCACCCAGGATTCCGTTGGGGCATCGGTGGCTCCTCATCCCAACAACAGAATCCAGCTCAAGGATAGCAGAGCAGCCAGCGGCCACTGCAGCAGCAACAACCCCAGTATGCCCATCAACAGTAGTACCATGGTGGTCCTCGTCCGGCCTATCAGGGACAACAGTGGAGGCAGCGATAGCAGCCTCAACAATCTTATCCCCATCCTCCCCAGTATCAACCACAACAACAGCAAAAGCCTCACTTCCAGCAGGGAAACCCATCTGGTTCTCAAGGTCCCGTTTTTGAGAACCCAGCTCTCGATGATCTTGCCCGCTTGCTCTCCGAACATCGAGCATCATTCAGGCAGGAAATGGATGAATTCCGGTAGGAAATGAGGGAAATAATAAAAGGCAAGGCCGCCATACCCGCTCAGATTGAATCTAACCCGAACAATCTGAAAAGGAAGTCTGAGCAGGTAGAGTTTACAGAGGATACCTCTCCTAGTGACTATTTGAGTGATATGTCTTATTCTTTGTATGATGCTGATTTTGTGACTACTAGGAGCGGTAGGATACTAGCCGACGGTGCCTCTTCTGAGCGACAACCAGATGCAGGACCAGGAGCGCCAGAGGAGCAGAGTAGCGGTGCTGATGCCGCTAATGATGGTGTTGAAGACGGTGGTGCTGAGGCCACCAATGATGGAGATCCAGACGACGGTATTGATGCCGTCGTGATACCAGATGCAGATGGTGGTGCTGATGCCACCATTTTGGATGTCGATCCAGAGTGTGGTGCTGATGCCGCGAAGACAGGTGCCGGTGGTGGTACTGAGGCCACCACGTCCACTTTTGTTGAGCTTCCCTCTGTGATGTTACCCCCTTTTGTATCTATGGACTGTGGTAACAAAAAGAAAAACAAAAATATGAATAAAGGAAAGGTTTCTGTTCCCATTGCGGATCCATATGTGTTGAATGATGATTATTGTATGGATTCTCCTCCTTCATAGGCATAGGGACCTATTCCTAGTCCTCCATCTGAGGAGGCCCCTACCATCCCCTTCCCTGAGGCACTCCGCCGGGCGAAGGGGAATAAAAGAGAAAATCCAAAAAAGGATCAGCAGGTAGAGTTCAACAACCAGATGATTGACAGGTTCCATATTCAGCTGACTCTACAGGAAGCACTTGAGCACATCCCCCTCTTCAAAAAGAACTTGAAAGAGAAGACTACCGTCCGCAGGAAGAGGAGGAACCACAGAGATCAGATCCATGTGCTCACTCATTCCACTTGTTGCACCATCCAGAACAAGCTGCCAGCCAAGCGACCAGTCGCATGAGCTCCCTATGTCAGATGCGAGATTCAGGAGCAGCAGTTTGATCGTACTCTATTAGACAGCGGCTCTTCAATTAACCTTCTTCCGGCAGCCTTACTCGACAGATTCGAGTTTGGTCCTCTTCTTAGGAGCAGGACAGTCCTTCAGTTTGCTGATAGGTGGACTAAGAGGCCAAAGGGGTTATTGAAAGACATGGTCGTTACCATTCAGGGCCTGAAATTTCCTGCGGACTTCGTTGTGTTGGACATGGAGATCCCTGAGTCGGTAACTGATGCCCCCATCATACTCGGACGTCCATTCTTTGCCACAGCCAAGGCGGTGACCGACCATGATAGCGGGAAGGTATGCTTTCGCGTAGAGGGCGAAACCATACAAATAGAGACGATCGAGAAAACCAGAGCCAGAGAGTTAGAATGCTCGGAGCAGTCAAGCGAAGCTGCGCAGATGATAGAGGAAGAGCTAGACATCCACCAGGAGTGCAATTTTGTGATGACTGATGATGAATTCAATTGGCAGACCCTGTCGCACCGACCCTCGCCCTACCTACAGACTCACTATATCTAAGGCTCATGGCAGTCGAGAGCCAGGAGAGCACACCCCTGGATGACGATACACCAGAGGCTGACAGTGTTGTGATGAGTGGTGCCGATGATTTTCATTCTTGCTCATCTTCTTCTGATCCCTCGGATTCAGACATTGACTGGGATGATTTTGGTGAATATTTGCCTTGTCTGATCCCTTCTGATCCAACAACCATGACAGAGTGCGAGCCAGTACAATTAGTTGATGATTCAACAGGCTGCTCTTCGTCAGAAATTCATGCAGAGCGAGAGTTCTCCCATGCAGACCTGGTAGCGTTCACACAGACATATCAGAAGCCAGATCTGCCACCTCCCAGTTGTCCAGAACTAAATCCTCTGCCGCAGTCGCTGAAGTATAGATTCCTTGCGGGTGAACCAGATATGCATCCAGTCATTATCTCAACAGGTCTGACTGGAGAGGAAGAATCTCGTTTGATGGAGATTCTTGAAAGAAACCGCAAGGCGATAGGTTGGAATATAGCTGATCTCCAGGGGATTAGTCCGGCTCTGTGCTCCCATCACATTTATCTTGAGGATAACGCTAGGCCGTCGCGTGAGTTCCAACGGCGGCTGAACCCGAATCTTCGAGATGTAGTCATGAAAGAAATTTCAAAGTGGTGGAGCGCCGATTTTATCTACCCCATCTCCGACTCCAAATGGGTTAGTCCACTACATGTGGTACCCAAGAAGACGGGTATCACTACAGCTGTTAATGAGTCTGGAGAGGAGATCGCTACCAGGGTGCCTACTTCTTGGAGGGTCTGTGTGGACTACAGATGACTGAATTAGGCCACCAAGAAGGATAACTTCTCGCTACCTTCATTGATCAGATCATCGAACACCTAGCTGGGAAAAGTCATTATTGTTTCCTTGACGGGTACTCTGGATACAATCAAGTAGCCATTGCGCCCGAAGACCAGGAGAAAACGACATTCACATGTCCGTTTGGGACTTATGCTTTCAGACGGATGCCCTTTGGTCTATGTAACGCTTCGGCGACATTCCAAAGGTGCATGTTGTCCATATTCTCGGACATGGTGGGTGACTGTTTAGAGGTCTTCATGGATGACTTCTCGGTCTATGGCGATGGGTTCGATGCTTGTCTTGATTGCCTAGACTGTGTGCTTCAGCGCTGTATAGAGGTCAATCTTGTATTCTCTTGGGAGAAGAGTCACTTTATGGTGACTCAAGGGACGGTCCTTGGTCATATCGTCTCCAACAGGGGCATGGAGGTCGATCCGGCCACGGTGGATATCACCAGAAAACTCAATCCACCGTCTAACTTGCGTCAGTTGCGGTCTTTTCTGGGGCATGTCGGTTTCTACCGACGGTTCATTCAAGACTTCAGTCGAATTGCCCGACCGCTTACTAATTTGCTGACAAAAGACACCGAGTTTATTGTCAATGATAAGTCTCTGGCGTCCTTCGAGACTCTCAAAGATATGGTTGTTTCATCTCCTGTCCTTCAGCCACCTGATTGGTCTCTCCCATTCGAGATCATGACGGATGCTTCAGATTTTTTCGTTGGGGCTGTGCTTGGACAGCGGAGGGATGGATTACCTTTTGCCATTCACTATGCCAGCCGCACTTTGGATGCCGCGCAACGGAATTATACTGTGATTGAGAAAGAGATGCTGGCTGTAGTCTTTGCTTTGGATAAGTATCGATCTTATATTCTCGGATCTAGAGTGACAATCTACACTGATCACACCGCCATCCGGTACTTAATGGCTAAGAAGGATGCCAAAGCACGTCTCACCAGATGGATCCTTCTACTCCAGGAGTTTGATATTGAGATTAAGGATAAGCCTGGAGTCAAGAATGTGGTGGCAGATCATCTCTCCAGATTGGAGAATCTTGAGGAATCTGAGCCCATCGCACCTATCACAGAGACATTTCCAGATGAGGCGATCTTAGCTGTCACCTCGCTCCCGTGGTACGCCGACATTGTGAACTATCTTGTCGCCAAGACGGTTCCACAAGGTTGGCCTAGGCAGAGACTCGAGACTTTCCTAGCGAAGGCCAAGTTTTACCATTGGGAGGATCCCGTCCTTTATCATGAAGGAGGGGACAACATCTGGAGGAGGTGCATTCCTCAAGAAGAGCATCATAGCATCCTCACATACTGCCACAAGCTTGAGGCAGGAGGACATCATTCTGGAAAAAGGACAGCACATAAGGTGCTTCAATCCGGCCTATGGTGGCCTACTCTCTTCAAGGATTCTGATGAGTTCATGAAGAGATGTACAGACTGTCAGAAAATGGGAACCTGCGGACAGAGAGACATGATGCCCATGCAACCCATTCACTTTTGTGAGGTTTTTGATGCATGGGGGATTGATTTCATGGGCCCATTTCCTAAGAGTCAGGGATTCGAGCATATTTTGCTCGCTGTGGATTATGTCAGCCGATGGGTTGAGGCCATCCATGCCCGAGCCGCAGATGCTAAAACCGTGTGCAAATTTTTGAGGAAAAATATCATTTCACGGTTCGGGGTACCTAGAGTGTTGATTTCAGACGGGGGGTCTCATTTCATCAATGACAAGGTTAGGGCCCTTGCAGACGAGTTCAGCATTGACCATCGGGTTGCCACACCGTATCACCCTCAGAGTAATGGTCTTGCCGAAGTATCGAACCAGGAGATAAAAACAATCTTGCAGAAAGTTGTCTGCCCAGACCGAAAGGATTGGTCACAGCTTTTGGACTCGGTCTTGTGGGCTTATCGGACTTCTTTCAAGAATCCATTGGGGACATCTCCCTTTCGTCTCGTCTATGGCAAGCCGTGCCATTTGCCAGTGGAGATCAAGCACAAATCCTTTTGGGCAGTCACTGAGTTACTGTTAGATCCCGAGAGTATAGGAGAACAGAGAAGAGCAGAGTTGGCAGCCCTGGAAGAGTTGAGAGATACAACCTTTTCGAACAGCCTACAGTACAAAGAGAAAGTGAAGACATGGCATGATTCCCATATCAGCCATAAACACTTTGAGCCAGATCAGAGAGTATGGTTGTTTGACTCCAGGTTGAAATTATTTCCAAGGAAATTACAGAGCAAGTGGAAAGGTCCCTACGTGGTCAGGAAGGTACATGACAATGGCAACATCGACATATCCGAACCGTCATCTTCCTCTACCTTCCGCGTCAATGGTCAACGCCTGAAACTATATCTGGATCATGATCCGCTGACCATTGACGTTGCCCCCATTCTTCTGGTATGAGATGTGTTCTTTGACTCACATCATCTGCATCTCATACATGGTGATCAATTCCATTTTCCGCTGTACAGATCCATATGTTCATATCACTCTTTCATCTATTGATTTGTTTTCTTCTTTTCTTCTTTTCTTCTTTTCCTTTCCTGTCTTCTTTATCTATCAAAAAGGTGCCGCCCTTGTAGACAACTTTCCATACTTAGGATGTACTTTGTCCTAAATATAGGGGGGTCTGCACCCGAGTTCTTTCATTTTCATTTCGATCCTCTCCATTATCTCCTCGTCTTGTCTATATATAGGGATATTTTACCCTAAGTATAGGGGGAGACAATCTGAGTACGATCTGTTCATTCCCACCCTTGACCCTCCCTGCGTTGTGTACAGTCTGCTATACTTAGGATTATTTGATCCTAAGTATAGGGGGGACGATCAACTTCTTATTGGTTCAGTTCTCTATTCTTTAGACTTGTCTATACTTACTATGAGTTATGTCTTCTCGTTTCTCTCCGATCTACGAGGACATAGCTCAAGCTAAGTATAGGGGGGTCGTATATACTATGTATATACTTTAGCCATAACTCGTACTTTCGTACTTTCTTAATAAATATGGCTAATCATTCTTTAAAATTCATTAAAAACCTTAATAAAAAGGTGTTTTGTTCCTCAAATTCTTTTTCTGTATACTGATTGATAAATCAGGTGAAAATGTTTTTTGCAAAATGTTTGAAAAATAGTTTGAAAATCTTTGTGAACATTTATTGAAAAAACTATTTTGAAAATGTTTTGTTACATGTTTTCAACTTGTGTAAAAATGTGTGGTTTGTAAAAATTTCTTTTCTTTGTGTGAAATAAAATGTTTGAAAAATGATTTGCAAATGGTTTGAAAAATGGTTGCAAAAATGTTTTGAAAAATCTATATATACTGTTTTGAAAAACCTTTGCAAAATGATTTTCAAATGTGTGTACATGTTTGCAAAAATGTTTGTAAAAATTATTTTGGACTATAGTTTTCAAAAATTGTGTGAAAAGCTTGTGTCAAATAAGTTTGAGGAATAGCTACATCACACCAAAATCCACTATATAGATATCTATAAAATTGACCACTTACCCTTGTAAATTCTTAAAATCCACTTCTTGTAAATATAAGAAGCACTCCCGTGTACATATTTTTCACCTAGTTTTCAGCCAAAATCTTTTTATGTTCAAAAAGCCCAAAAACATTTACAAAATTAAAATCCAAAAACATTTGAAAAATCTTTTTGAAAAATACAAAAAATTGCATATGCATCATCATCATCTTTTCAAAAATCCAAAAAAAGGTCAAAATCTTTGAAAATTGCATCACAAAAATATTTCTGCATTGCATTGCATATCATGAGCATTTTTCGGATTGAGTTTGATAGTTGAACGAGTCTAAGTAAAATCCGAAGATTGGAGCTTGATTGGACCTTAAAATCTACCTAATAACAGGAACCTTAGAGGAACTGGGTTTGAGGTACCTCAGGTCCAGTTGACTTAATTCTTTGAGGATCACGGGACTTGGTTCAATGGATTCTTGAATGCCTAAGTAGAGTATTTCGGAGCACATGCACGACTCTTGTTGATAATGACCTAACTTGGACACCTGCACCTTTCACATGGCTCAACTCAGTTGGAGTGGTGAGGGGATTGGATTTGCCGGTATGAGACGCACACAAGTGAAAACATTTGTCCTCCTCTAGGGAGGGAAGTGCACCCCAACCCATCCAGTGATAAGGAAGTCTAAAGACAGGAGGCCGTGGGTTGCGATAAAGCTTCAAAAGAGGGATAGTCTACTGGCTCAAGAGGAAAAACTCCTTATGTAAATGTTGCTGTATATAGTATTCAAAAAAAATGTTCAGGCACGTACAAAAATAAAAAGCCTGCAAAATATGTACATGTGTTGCAAAGCCAATAAGCAAGCTTGAGTTCCAAAGTCAAATATGTGAGCCTGCAGCAGGATGACTTGACTACACTGGTCTTGCATCCCAGGATAGGTAGCTACACTGGCTACCGTCCATTCTTCTCTTCACCCCCTCCTCTTGAGCTGGTTGCCGCTTGAACTTAGAAGGGAATACCCCGCTCCTCGAGGATGGAGTTATTGGATTGGGGAATCATTGGGTTGTCGTACTGGAGAAGTCAATTTCTTTGTCATTCTAGTTGGGGAGAGCCACCATCACTTACACTGTACAAGTCAGACTCATAGTCGTAAGGGTTTGCGTATGAGTTGAAATATTTCTGACCTGGCTATTGAGGAGAATTGGACAGAGTTTTGGGATTCTCAAGGACTGTTGGATTTCAAATCCGGTTCTCACTAAGGTTCCGCCCGCACTAAATTCCAAAGGTCCGACTTAAGCTCCAAACTTTGATTTTGTGAAGACAAGTTTGATAATTAAACTAAATCCAAGTTCTTCTTTTTCTTTTCTTTCTTTTTCTTTTTACACTTATTGCATAAGTGTTTGCTAGGGACTAGCAAAGGCAAAGTATAGGGGGATGATAAATCCACATTTCATCATCTTTATTCTATCATTTTGGCCTAAAAAACCCTAGCAAATGCCTGCAAATAGCCTTAAATATAGCATTTTAGCATTCATGCATGTACCTGTAAATAGTGTAAAAAATACTGTAATTAAAGCCAAAATTATAGAATAAATAAAAGAAAAGAAAAAGAATAAAATATTGTAAATATTTTATGACCCGAAACCCCGAGACCTAGGCATCTTGATGAATAGGTCGACCAGGAAGAAAGTAGGGGGAGATAAGGGACAAAATACAGATAAAATACCTATACCTTTTATTCATTCTTTATTCATTTTGGGACCCATTTTTGGTTCCACTTTTTATACATCAAATAAAGAAACTTTGTACATGAAAGTTGTAGATAATTTTATATAAAAAAATGCAAAATTTATTTCACTCAAAAATAATGCACAGATAAAAAGTTATGGTCTGAATAAGAATCTGGAATCCCAACTTCGCAGACCCGTATCTCATAAATGAAAACTCCAAATGCAGCGAACTCACCTTTAATTGTATATAGAATAAAATAATCTATTTAATGGTGGTGGTTTCGCATTTGTCGGAGCTACGGTTTGAAAGTTGAGTTTTGGACCCTTATTGTATACTTGTACAGATTAAAATATTCAATTTATTATTTATTCATTATTTTTATATTTTTATATTTTTATAATTATGTAAATATTACTTATAATAATTATGTACATTAAAATTAGAAGAAAAATGCAAAGAAAATCAAAAATAAAAATACTTGTATATACAAATACACAGGTCTTATACCTATATCCATACCTATACATACACACTTATATTTTATTTAATGTACAAAACACATCAAAAAAATAAAATAAAAATATATTTGTGTATATAAAAGTATTTTATAATTTTAGAAAATAATAGAAAAAAATAATAAAATTAAAATACACAAAATAAAAATAAAGTAATAAAATACCTAGGTATATGTACCTATAGGGAGCTAAAAAGACAACTTGTAAAAATATACTCCATAAAAATAATTAAAAATCATTATAAAATATTTTATAAAATTTTAAACATTTTTTATTTTATAACCTAAAATTAAATAAATCGTTTTATATTTTTTATTGATTTAATAAGGTTTTTCCAGGAGGTTTTTCTTGGTTGGTCCACGTGGACCCACTAGGTGGTCGGGCTCGTTGACCGAGGTCAATAGCCTGACCTTCCCTCCTGGACTGCGTCAGAGGTAGCCTTTGACCCCTATTTCGCCCAATTTTCTAGACCACACCTTACATCTTTTCACGATACTCTCTTCTGCAAATCTCTTCCTCAAACCTCCACCTTGCCCGCCCCATGATTACATTGGGCCGAGGACCAGCGATTGCTCCAATCTTCGTCAATCTTTGAGCTCCTGTCACCTCGGGTCAAACCAAATTTATGGCGCCCTCCTCTTTCCATTCGAATTGGAGTTCCTTCGGTCCACCCCTCTCCGCCTCTCTTGTGCACTGAAGCTCCCTGGAGGTGACAGCTCCACCGCGAGCTCATTAGCCAAGGCGTACGAGGTCGGAGGCGCTTCCACCACCTCCCGCAACTCCGGCGGTCGAAGTACAACTTCTCCTCTGGTTCCGGCCATTGAGGGCCCTCTTCCCCTTATTTCTCATTAGCATTTTGTTCCTGTTAGCTCTAGGATTAAAAACCCTCAAAAACATCTAAGGTCCATCGCTAGAATCACCCGATCATTCATCTTGGCCGGAGCGCACCTCCGGCCAAACACCCCCAAGCCGCGTCACGCCTTGCCGCCACCATCCTGAGGTCCAGGCAGTTTGCCCTGGACCTCCTAACCATTTTGCAGGGTCAACGTGCTTTGACTATCGCCTGGGAGCTATTTTGGCACTCGCCGGAGCTCAGCCGAGCCCCCCAGCTCCGCCAGCCACCCGCGAGCCCCCGGCCTTCGCCGCGGTATTTTGACGCCTCCAGAAGGAAGAGAAGACCCCCAGGAGCCTCTACGTCCATTTTGACGCCCAACCGTCGCCGGAGGATGGAGATTTAGCGCGGCAAAGCTCACCCTCGCCGGCGCTCGTCGCTGTTCTTGGTCCCCGCCTCAGCACCGTTGGATCGTGGAGATGCCCCAGATCCACCAGTCGTTGGATCATCGAGAGCCTCTTCCGTTAGATCCATCGAGATCCATTTAATCTAGGACGTCCATCACCGAACCGTCATCGCGAGCTGAGAAGTCGCCACGTGTCAAGAGAAGACCCCCCGACTGTTGGATCTGCTTTGCGAGGGATTTTTGCAAGTATACCCTCGCTATTTTTGTAATTTTCTTTTAGTCCTAAAATTTTGTTTAGTAGTTTAAATATTTTGTAGATTTTGCAACTTGCCCCTAGAACTTCAGATATTTGCACTTCGCCCCTCTACCACGTCACCTCACGTGACCTGTTCACGTGAGGTGTGGGCATTTTGTGAGGAGGCCCTCGTTCTTTGGGATATTTCGTTTGAGTACCAGAAATTTTAGTTTAAGTGTTATAATTTTGGGATAATTGCATGAAAGCCCTTGGGCTTTGTGGAAATTACAGTTTGGTCCTCGCTAGGCGCGTGTGAGTCATGCGCCCTGGTGGACATTTTGTGTAGACCCCCCTGCGGGTTTAGGAATTTGTATTTGGTCCTGGAAATTAAATATTAAGTGCAATAATTTGTGGAAAAATTGCTTGTATGCCCCTGGACTTTTGGATATTTGCATATATACCCCTGCCAAGCTGTGATATTTTTATACACTTGATTCATTTATTTGGAGTCTCATTTTAAATCAAAAAATTCTCAAAAATTAAACTTAAGCTCCTGTATGCTTGTACTTTAACGCCATATTTTTAGTTTTTGATTTTATTGCATTTTAATATTTATTAAAAATTAAAAACTTCCTTTTTGCCTACTGTCTAGTTTAGAAAATACCAAAAAAATATTAAAAGACCTCAAAAAATTCCAAAAAATTCTCTACTGTCTATTTTATCATATTTTAATGCCAGTCCAAAAATCACTAAAAATCTCAAAAGAAAAACCGTAAAAATTCAAAATACTTAAAAACTTCAAAAAATTATAGAAATATCTAGAAAAGTCCAAAAATTGCAAACTCAGTTCCTGTGTCTTCCTTATTTTATTACCTTTGTTCCAAGACTAATTTGGAAAAATTTTGAGATCCTTTGATATTTTTCTTTTCCAGTTTAGTCTCGGCCAGATTGTTGATTCACTGTTTGCTCTATTTCAGTATTTAAAATACCAAAAATTTTTTGAAAAATACTCAAAAATCACAAAAATAGTAGAAAATACTAAAAATACGAAGAAGATTTTATTTCTGAATTTTTGGCTATTTTTGTGCATTTTTATAATTATTGTATCACCCTTTTTATTACTTTGTTTGTATATTCCAACATTGAAAAAAACATAAAAGATAATATATAAAAATCAGAAAATTAAAATTCAAAATACAAAATTAAAAATTAATTAAAAAAGGAAAAAAATTTAAAAATTAAAAACCCACAAAAATATTTGCTTGCATAGTGTAGACACACTTCACACTCACACACGCACATTTGTTTGATCTACCCTGTTTGCTCCCTGTGTTCGAACTCTCTGCATACTTGCTTGCTATACATCTTTTGTACAGAGTTAAAAATAAATTTTAACTCCACATTTATTTCTAATTGTTTGATCTATAGTGTGGGTTAGTTTTTGATTAAATATAGGATTTTGTGTGGTCAACACACCGACTATTGACTCACCTTGTGAGTCAATACGACCGCACTCAATTCGGTGTTTATCACTGACACGAACTGATCAGAATTGACACGGTAAAGATACTCAGTGGTCTCAAAGCAGAAAGGTACGAACTCATCAGTGGAAGTAGTGTGGTCGTGTTTGGCCTATAAAGTCTCGTAGATATTAAAGTAAAAGGCTCGAAGTCATCAATGGAAGTAGTCACGTCAAGTCCAGCCTGGCGAATCATCTAGGTCATCCTCGAAAGGCCTGATTCACTTATGAAAGAAGTAAGATCAAATTTGGTCTCTGCGGTCTCTACTAAGTCTGCCCTACCCTCAAAGGTGTCTATGGTGTAAATCCCGTGGATGTCACCAATACATCGTCACTCATCGGAAGGAGGAACTCGAAGGTCTATGCTTTCTGAATCTTCCTCACCAAAGAGGAATCTTCAGGTCTCAGAATCATCCATCAAAAAGCAAACCTCTCTGATATCTGCATCAAGTCATAGTCCTCAGGGTCGGTTAACATTGGTACACTCTCGTCAAATGCAGGTCTTTGGTATGTGGTGGATGTGGTGATCAACAGTAAACTCTCATCAACAGAATGAAAGCGAATCTCTCCAGATCCATAAACAATGATGACTCTCGCAGAGGCGATAAAGGGTCATCCTAGGATGATTAGAGCATGCTCCACGAGGATGGAAGTCTCCATGGGAAATACAACAAAGTCTGTAGTGAAGCCCATGCCCTAAATCTGGATGGTGATATTTTATAGAATACCCTTCGGTTTTGTTATTGAACCATCAACAAATTGAACAATCATCCTGATTTTCTTGAGAGGCCCAAGATGAAAAGATTGTACCGATGAGAAGGGTATTATGCTAATCAAAGCACCACCGTCAAGGAGAGTGTTATCACATGTATGGTCAAAAATGGTGCATCTAACAAGAGGTGAAACATTGTTCCCTTTCATAGAATGTGGACGGCGGGTGATGGCGTGGGAACTGATCATGGTCAGAATGTGTCGCTCATATCTGCTCCTTCGCTTTCTCATCTTTGATTTAGGAACAAAAAATGGGTAATGGCCCGGTGAAGTGGGGCCTCAATAATGTCATGAATAGCTACCACCACTTCAGGTTCAGTCAATATTCTTTTTAAAATTTTGGATGTCCTCCATACAAGGGAGGGGATTGGAATCATCATATGTACAAGGATGACTAAGTGCAATCTATACAGTGTCGTCCTTGGGGTCAAAGGTGGGACATGGGGTGAATGAGTGTGTGGGCAAATGATCTGGCATGGGTGCCCTATCCTCACAAACCGATTCGGCTAGGTGTCTCTCAAATTATTTTTTGTTGAATTTTTCTCATTTTTTGTATTTTAGGCGACTGCAAGATCTCATAGGCATCCTCAATGAATCCATATCCTCAAATCGTGAAGCGGCATCCGGGCTCTTATTCATACTAGTGAGATCATTAATCCTCTGGTTCACCTGCTTCATTAATCGGTCATGTACTCAAGAGCGAGGTCTATGAGAGGTGACTTCAACAGGTCAGTATCACATGGGTGAGATGAAGGAAAATGTAAGGGTGGTGGCAGATAAAAGTATAAGGCCCGATACTATTGCGAAGGCGGATATGTACAAAAAGAAAAGCCAGGAGCAAAGTCCTCCTGATAAAATGGAGGTGGAACAGTTGGAGGGTACGAGGGATCCACAAAGTCTGGATGAAAATCTCTCCAGCCATCCATCTCCGAAATAAAAAAAATGATCAGGAGATCGTGATAATCAAGTCAAGATATGCAATGAAAAAGACGCGAATGCACATAGAGATCGAGTATTCACACAAACAATCACAAACAATATACACAAAACAAACCCCTCAAATTCACCTACTCAACACACTGAAGACCGTGAAGGTCCGATCAATTTATCTTGTTAATTTTTAGAGTTAGGTGATACTCACAATGTTGTACAATCACTTAGGTTGGCCTGGAATTGGGGTACTGATCCTTAATGTGTACATTGACAATTAAATGCTAATACAGTGAGGGGGTTACTCTCCCCAAGACAAAGATTTTTCTTTTTGATTTATTTTAAGGCCGAGTAATCTTAACAATTACAATTTATTGATTATAATTTTTTGTATTTTTAATAAAAATGCATGAGTCTTATCGAGGTATCAATTTTTTAGCTCATGGGAGATCAAAATCATAAGGAGAGAGTCAGAAAAGCAATGCGAGGAGAAAATGATGATGAATGCCAAGTAGAAATGCTTACCTAGCCTCCATCTCTCTTCATGCAAGGATGATAAGCAGAATTAAAACATATCTATATGCAATGCAATCCGATGAAATCACCCTAAGATAAAATATGCTATTAGCGTGAAGCACAGAATGCTAAACACCTAGAAAGGAACCAAAGGGTCCAGTCTTGAAGCCTCCTCGATACCCACCACAGTGGGTCCTGTAAGTATTGTATGGAGGGCTCTCGCGGCGCGAGGTTCCAAAACTAAGTGAAGAGAAATTAAAATTTTACTAAATCCAAATTATAGGCACATGTAATGGTAATTAAGTGTTTGGACCTAAATTATCATCAAGCAAATCCTAAGCTAGGGCTCAATCACATAAAATACGGAAAAGTGAAAAACTCGGAAAACAAATGAAAAGAAAGTGATGAAAACTCGATAAAAATCGATGAGGCCTTCAAGGGAACAATCCCTCGGGCAGTGGACCCCGTGAAGTGTGAAGTGTCCTGAGAGTCCTGAATTTATTACAAATTAGTCTCTCTCTCTCTCTTTAAATTACAAAATAAAGAAAGAAAATAAATGAAAATGCAATTGTCTTCAAAGTCCTCCAAGCCCTCCTTTTTTGCTCTCTCCTGAGCGCTAGGTCAGAAAATCGGCTCCTCATATCGAAGGATGCACTAAATCTCCCAAGAAATCCATCCTTGATCCACGATCCCATGCAATAAAGTTAAAACAAAGAGAATGGTTAGATAATTCACATATAATATCAAATAAAATGGAAAATAAATAAAGATATAATTATAAACAAGAAATAAGAGACAAACAAATATATCCAATCTAAATGACGTTGCTCCCCGACAACGACACCATTTGAAAATACGAGTTTTGCAAGGGTCATACCGTCAATCGATGTAATTACCGCTCACGAAACTCAACTAATTCAATAATTAACCCACAATTAAAAATCAAGCAATGGAAATAAAAGTATGGAGTTGAAATTATTATAATTATACAATGGATGTGTATAGGTGTAAGTGTGCAGAGTGTCAAACACAGGGATACAATAGATTGGGCAAATTAATACACAAAATTTGTGTTCTCTTCTTGACTATTTATTGTTTTTGGTGGGGGTTTTAAATTTCTTTATTTCCTTTTTTACACTTGTAGGAAATAAGTGTTTGCTAGGGACTAACAAAGGCAAGTATGGGGGGGGGGGATTGAGAATATCCATTTCATCAAATTTATTCTTTCATTTTGGTCTAAAATCCCTAGTTAAATGCATGTATATATCACGAGTTTGTCAAAATAAACATTCTGTAATAATTCAAAATATTGTATAGAATATTGTATATTTATTGTATTTAATTTCAAAATAATAAAGAAAAAAGAAAAAGAAATGAGATACCATAGCTATTGAATGACCCTAGACCCTCAGACCTATTCATCACGATGATTTGGTCGATAAGGAATAAAGTAAGGGGAGATAGGGCAGAGAAATTGTACAAACAAGGCAAAAAATGCCTAATTTTTAATTTATCTATAATTACTTTTTAGCGCATATTTTATTATATTAGTTTTACATCTCAATAATAGACCTTCAATATTGTAGATAAAATTATAAAGAAAAATACAATATTGAGTTTACATAAAAATAATGCAATGTGCACAGAACGCACAAAATAAAAAAACAAAATAAAAAATTTGCAGACATGTATATTCTCCTAATTGTATTAAAATATACCAAAATCACCTTTATTGTATATAACTTATAATAAGCTATTTAGTGAAGGTGGTTTCATACAATTTGGAGATAAGATGCAAAAATTAGGTTTTGGGCTCCTATTGTGTAATATACATGTATATAATATTCAATATATTGGTTTTTTTATATTTTCAAAATCTTTTATTTTTATAAAATTCTATTTATTACTTAAAACATGTGTAAATAATTAAATTAAAATAAAATCATAAAAGGGAAAATAAAATAAATACTAATCTAAATGCATAAGTAAAGTATGCATATATACACATATAATATATATGTACATAATTATTTTTGTATACATACAACGTCAAAAAAATACTATAAAAATACCTACATGTGTACTTAAATAAATTAAAAATATATAAAATACATGTATAAAATAATAAATATATAACACAAAAGAAAAATAAAAATCAAAATACAGGTATTTATACCTATATTTTACATGTAAATAATAACTCATAATAAAAAGACTCATAAAAATAAAAAAAAGAATAAATTACTATAGAAATTTGCAAATATTATTCTGTTTTTCACAAAAATTAATAATCATTTGTTATTTTTATCGAATTAATAAGCATTTCTGCCTTGAATTATTCTGGTTGGTCCATGTGGACCAACCAAGATCTTTCCCACGTTGACCTCAGGTCAACTAACCCCCTTCTCTCTTCCTCGAGCGTCGGAATGTCAGAACCGACTTTTATTCCCTTTATCCCACTCGAGCTTATGATGAATCTCACATTCATCATGCTAAAATTCACTAATTAAACCCCTGGCTCAATTAAACAAATAAAATCCACTAATAATTCATTCATTTTATCTTGTATATATTATGTAAATTTAACATATAATTAATTGTATTTAATTACTATTATTTACTTTTTAACTATTTTCTCATAAAACCCCACTGAAAAATAGGTAGATTATCTACATGTTCATGACCCATAAAAAGACTAAAAAATACAAAAATAATCTAAAACAAAATTCCGTGTTTTTAACCCCTTAAGAATACCCCCCAAAACTACTTTATGTATAAATGACCTCTTTTAGCTTTTTGTCCAACATGAAATTGGTAGACCTCATCGATACAATCAACTTTTATGTTTTGACTTTTTCCTAATTTTGCTTCTAAATAATTCTTTCATATTTTCCTTTATTTTCCAATTTCTGATTTATCTGATTGGGCCACGTGGCACCCTCTGCACCGCCCACGTGGCCCGCTCTCCTTCCGCCACTCGTCACCTCTCCTGGATGTCCATCTCGACCATCCATCTCTGCTCCATCCCCATCCATCTGATCTGATCTCAGATCGGATCTGAGCCACTCCCCCATGCCTAAGTCTCAGCCACTCGATCCCTCCTAATCCTATGGCCACCATCTCGCCACGTCAACTGCCTCATATCCACCGTAGGATGGAACCATTGGTCCCATCTAAGTTGCTCCACACCGCTCACCTCGCCACCGTTGGATCTGATCTGATCGATCAGATCATGGCCCTCCAACCGTGCCAGCATCTGGGCCATTGAATCTAAAGATCCAACGGTCCATAACCCGTCATCTACCTTAGTAACCCCCTCCTCTTCGTCCGTTACACCTCGTGCCAGCCACACCCCCTTCTTGTTATCACCACCACCTACGACCTTCCTCCCTCGTTGTAACGTCACCTACACGTCGAACTTTCTTCCGCCATCCTCGTGCATACCATTACTACACCCCGCCATCACTCCTCCATTAAACCTACGGCCGTCGAAACCTCCCCCATCACCACTCGTAACGACCGGACCACCATCTATAAAACTCCTCCTTCCGCCATCGTCACCGCGATCCACCAATCGAGGGTCTCCTTCCTAGCTTCCTCCGCCCTCCGGTGACAGCAGAGGGTGGCTCGTAGAGGCGATAATGGCAGCAAGTACTCTGATGAGATCCATGGCATATGCCATGCTAGCTCCACCTCCGGTGGCAGCTGAGCTCCTCGGCCAGGCTGACCGAGTCCGAGCAACGACCCCGGGCTTCCTTAAAGCCCAGCACAAGCCACATCATCCGTCATCGATCAGGTATTCGACTTTCCCGATCTTTTTCCTTTTCTTCTCATAATTTTCCCGACATCATCACTCGACGTCACCTCCACTCGATCATCCGACGACCTCCACCAGTCACCCATCATCCATGCCAACTACTCCCGATCACCCTTCTCCTTCTACAGAACCCCCATCGCCCCCATTTCCTTCTTCTCGGGTCCGTCGGAGAAGGAGCACTTGGCCACCACCTCCCGTCACCTCCACGGCCTCCACTCACCTCACGTCACTCATGCACATCACTCGCACGCCACGGCTACCCATCTCACCCCTACAGGTCTTCAATGGATGAAATCCATGCCCAGCCTCCGATCTCGAAGCTCATCTCCGGCAGATATGCATCGACCAGCCATCACCGCGCCACTGTCGTACTCTCCAGCCCTTTGCCTGCATCGCAACAGCCTTCCACAAGCCCCGACGAAGCCTCCAGAGAACGGTGGAGCAATTGTTAGTTCGCCGGAGCCCCACCTCGTCCGGCAGCCCACGGTGGGGCACGAAGAAGCAATTACCGTTCGATCAATTCGATCGGACGGCCCTTATGAAGACACATGGACAACCAAGCCTCCAAACGAACCTCCCAGCTTGGATCTTCCAAGCCTCATTCCAAACCTTCGCCTGACGCCACGTGGCCCGAACCGATAATGCCTCACGAGCCTAGCTCCTCATGTGCCTAGCACATGAGGGCCTGGGAAAATTGCAGAGAAGACTCAGTTCTTTTTTAAAATAACATCTTGATCCCCAGGCGCGTGCCTCACATGCACGCCTGGGTATTTTACAAGGAGACCCTTGATACTTTTGGGAATTGCATATATACCCCTACGCGTATGGAAGAATTACATTGGGACCTAGACGGTTTTTGGAAATTCCAAATAGGTCCCTCTATGGACCTATTTGTAATTATTTATCTTTTATTTCTTGCATTTTATTTACATTTATACCCTTGCATTGTTTTTAGCATAACTTGAGCATCGTAGGTCCAAATTGCATGATTTTAGTGTCGTTTTGTTCCTTGTTTCATCATTTACTTCACGACGTTTAATTTTCTCATCTGTCACCAATTTAAATGAAATGAATTTTTAATAATAGATGATGACTCTTGTTCTAATGCCTTGTCACAAAATAGATGTTTTCTCATGATATTATGCTCAAAATGACCTTGATTTCAATCTACTTTCTGTTGCTCAATTTATTGATCTTTTTAGGGTATATTTGTAGTAGTCAATTGCATACATTTAACCTCGCATTGTTTTCATGCACACTCATATATTTGCATTGAAAAATAACTTAAAAATTGCACGCATCATATCTCTGCATTGTTATGCATTTTACCTTGTGCATCTGTATGAAAACCTGAAATTGAGAAATAATTATCACTTGCTCTTAATTGTTCGGAATTCGATAAATTGATAGAGTAGCTCGTGTCCCTATGTTCGACCTTCGTAGACTTGCCAAGTAAAAGTAATATGCAGCATTCAAACGATTGTGGTTTTTGCTGAACAAAATTTGCCTCCTATACTACGACATTCTCTGATTATTAAAGAGACAAATTTGACATTCATCAGCTTATCATGCTCTTCCATGGCGTGCCACAGGATTCCTATAGATTAGATCTCCCTCATTCACGCCATGGCCAAAGATCTCATCGATCTCCCTTGATCTGAGCAGATGTCTCGATCGAACCTCCCTCCTCATTCAATTGTTAAATAGACCTCCCCTGCTCCATCTCCAAGTTTGATCGCCCTTGGTTGGTCTTAGTCCCTCCGATCTACACCATTCTCATCCCCTAGGTCACAGTTTTGGTTTGAGAGGATTTGCAGCGAGGAGGAACAACTTTGGAGTTGATCCACTGTTGAATCGAGAAAATCGGGGGTCGTACGGTTTCACAAGGCGAAACCGTAGTCGATGCGGTGACCGCTCGAAAATCCCGATTCAAACAACAATTAACCCACGACAAATATATCAAGCAATGAAAGTAAATGTGCGGAGTTAAAATTTATTATAACTCTACAACAAGATGTGTATAGGTGCAAGTATTGTAGAGGTCGAACACAAGGAGAAGACAGGTAGAACGGGGTACCAAGGCACCAAAATGTGTGAATGTGATCAAGAGTCTACTATGCAATTTTTTTGTGGGTTTTTAATTTTTTAATTTTTTATTTAATTTTTAATTTTATATTTTTGTATTTTGATTTTTAATTTACTGATTTTATATTTTCTTTTTTTATATTTTATATTTTTATATTTTCTTTTTTTTTAATATTGGAAAATAAAGACAATGTAATAAAAGGGAGAAAGAGATATTTATAAAAATAGATAAAAATGTCCAAAAATTAGCAAATAAAGTCTTCTTGGTCTTTTTATACGTTTTTACTGTTTTTGTGATTTTTGGGGAATTTTCAGAATATTTTTGGTATTTTTAAAGTCGAAAATACAAGGAAACAGTGAATAACATACAAGGCTGCAACTAAAATGGAAAAATAAAATAGAAAACAGTAACAAAAATTCTCTAAGTTAATTTTCACTTAAAGATAATGAAATAAGGAAAATTTAGGCACCAAGATTATATTTTTAGGATTTTTGTAGAATTTTTAATATTTTTATAAAGGTTTTTGGAGTTTTATGATTTTTTAGAGTTTCTTTTGTATTTTTTTATGAATTTTGGACTGAAGTTAGAACACACTCAAAGAAGCAAAATATATTTTTTTGGGATTTTTCTGGAGTGTTTTTATATTTTTTTAGTATTTTAGGAGCGAGACAGTGCACAAAATGGATGTTTTTTTATTTTTAATAAATATTAAAATGCAATAAATATGAAAACTAAAAATATGCCGTTAAACTACTGTGCAACAGAGACTTAATGTGATTTTTGGGGATTTTTTTGGGGATTTAAAGATGCATGCAAAAATTAAACGAAGCAAAAAGAAACTACTAGCAGGGCAAGGGCATCGATGTAAATATGGCATAGTATTAGGGCTGGCACGCAAAATGTCCACAAAGTTTATAACTTAATAAAAGACTGGCTGGACTAATGTTCAAAACAAAGAGCCGTAGGGGGCTACCCCGCAAAATGCCCAAGGCACGCGTGCTAAGCACGTGCGCCTGACGGGGCTATATGTGTAATCCATGCAAGTTCAGGGGGGTTCTAATAATTTTTACAAAAGTTAAAAACTGCAAATGAAAGATTCGAAATTACTTTCTAAATACAAAAACGCTGGGCCTAAGTGCGCAAAATACCCAGGCGGGGGAGTGATCCAACGGCGGGCCGAGAGATTACTTATGCCACGTGGCGTCTTGCTGCGTGCCGATACCCGTTCGCAATCTAGGGCCGAGATTAGATTGAGCTTTGAGGATCTGACGGCTGTAGGGGGCACGCGATCAATGACACTTGTAGCCTCTGGAGGATGTGCGTGATCGAATGGCACAGGGACAGGGAGGAAGAACGGCCGAAGATCCCGCGTGGGGCGAGGTTGAAATGCTCCTCCGACGCCCTTCCGACGACCTCCTTCGTTTCCAACAGCACGCAGAAGCACCTGGAGCACTCCTTTAGCAGGTGGCGGCTTCCAAAATTGGAACACACCGAAACACCGCTGCGACGTAAGAGACCAGGAGCTGCTCTAGGCCGTGTGTTCTTCTGCGAACTCGACAAAAATCGAGCCCCAGCGAGGCTCTCCAACACCTGGATCTGCAGAGAAAGCACACGGCCAACAGAAAAGAGTTCCAGGGCTAGTAAAATGTGTGGGTGACGACGTGGAGAGGTTGGTGGTCGCCGGAGCTCGTGAGCTCCGGCTAGGTGTTCGAGATGGATATCTATACTAACAAGGGCTTGCACAGCGATCTAAGTAGACGAAACGAAGTACGAAACTAACAGCTGGCTAACTACGAGAAAAACAAGAAGAAAAACGACCTCGTGTTGGCCAAAAGACCAACGAGATGTGACCTCGACGACCGGAGCCGGAGGTGGGTGGTGGAGCGCCTCCTGGCTTCGCGCGACCCTCTTGGATGGTTGGAGGAGGCCCTGTCACGGCCTCCAGTCCAGAACACAAGAAGATGAGGGATTTGCTAGGTCCAAAAGGGTTCAAAATGAAAATGGAGGTTTGGGGTCTCTTTTGAAACATGGCCGAGGCGTGACATTCAAGGGAAGATTGCGAGCAGGCGAAGAAGATCTGGGTGGATCTATTAGGTCGACGAGCTAGGTGGTTGTACAGGGTACAACTTTCATGAAGGATCAACTCTTCCTCGAGCAACGCATCATGGCGAAAAAATTCGAGGAAAAGCGGGTCACGGGCACTCTGGCAAGGGTACAGGGCTATGGTCAGGGAGTTGACCGGCTGGTCAACATCCCAGACCACCTGGTTGGTCCACGTGGACCAACTAGGAAAAAGCCCCCAAAAATGTTTTATAAATTAGTTTTAAAATAATAAATGAATTATTTAGATTAAAGTTATTTAATAAAAAATATTTATTATTTTATAAATTATTTTATGGTAATTTTTATTTATTTTTATGAAATATATTTTTACAAGTTGCTTTTATACCCCTACATAGGTATATTATCTATATATTTGACTATTTGATTTTTAATTTGTGATTTTAATAATATTATTTTTATTTCTTATTTTATAAAATTATAAAATACTTTTATATACACAAATATATTTTTATTTTATTTTTCTGATTTATTTTGTATATTTAATAAATTATAAGAGTATGTTATATAGGTATGTATATAAGCATTGTATCTATGTATTCTATATACAAGTATTTTTATTTTGAATTCTCTTTGCATTTTTATTCTAATTTTAATATACATAATTATTATAAGTAATATTTATAAAATTATAAAAATATAAAAATACAAAAATAATGAATAATTAATAAATTGAATATTTTAATCTGTACAAGTATACAATGAGGGTCCAAAACTCAACTTTCAAACCGTAGCTCCTCCAAATGCGAAACCGCCATTAAATAGCTTATTTTATTCTATATACAATTAAAGGTCAGTATGCTGCATTTGGAGTTGTCAGTTGTGAGATACGGGTCTGGGAAGTTGGAATTCTGGATTTTTATCCAGCCCATAACTTTTTATCTGTACATTATTTTTCAGTGAAATCAATTTTGTATTTTTCTTTATAAAATAATCTACAACTTTCACGTACAAAGTTTCTTTATTTGATGTATAAAAAGTAGAACCAAAAATAGGTCCCAAAATGAGTAAAGAATGAATAGAATATATGGGTATTTTATGGTATTTTGGCCATTATCTCCCCCTACTTTATTCCTTGTCGACCTATTCATCAAGATGCCTAGGTCTCGGGGTTTCGGGTCATAAAATATTTACAATATTTTATTCTTTTTCTTTTCTTTTCTTTATTCTATAATTTTGGCATTAAAAACCGCATTTTATACGATATATATAAGACAATGCATGGATGATAAAATGCATGAATTACGCCTATTTACACGCATTTACTAGGGTTTTTAAGGCCAAAATGATAGAATAAAGATGATGAAACTGTTGGACATGTGAGCCCACGGCGAGCCATTATGCAATAAATGTTATTGCAAATATCATTCCCTGATCTGAAATGAAGAATAAATAATTTGCATAATAGGTCCCTCTGTACAATTAGGGTTATGTACCATGGCTATCTTAATGATCATACAGCTGTTGATTCAATTATTGAATCATAGAGGCTGGTGCTTGGATGAATATCTAAAGAGTTAGATTGAGGACTCATCAAGCACCGTCAAATGATTGTTAAGATGTGATCTCCAGCCTGAGTAGGAGATGGCAATCCTTTCTCACATAGGTTGATATCTGACCGACCTCTTGATGCAGGTCCTCTGCATAGGAATAGAGATTCGGAGGTGTCAGATTAGTTAGGTCAAAGAGTTGACTTAACGAGATCGAGATAACCAAAGTCCTATGTTGAATGCTGTCACAGCATAGGCACGCATCCTCTGACCGGAGACAGATGTATTGCTATATGTCTGAGTATGTACATTTGACAGACCAATAGGTTGATGACCTAACCAAGGTCTATACACCGGCGCGTTGGTGTGCATATAAGGGCATATGAGTAATACGATCTCTCAAAGGGATCATACAGGTTCACTACTGATCCGGAAGACATGAGCTCACTCATGAGATATTGGGAAGAATCAAATTCCGTGCACGGTCGTCTCGCTTTGGAAGCTTGACTGAATTTGTAGGTTTGATATATACTTTTGGAAAGTATATGATCAAGACCTAGGTATGATATATGCTTTTGGAAAGTATATGATCGATACCAAATCCCAATGATCAAATGAGAAACTTAGTGATCAAACCCTGAAGAAGACAGTGTAAAATAGATCTTGATCTTCGGGTTGACCATGGGTCTTCCAGTATGCAGGATGTACAGGTATTGGGAATACCTGAAGGGTGATGTGATCATAAACGATTGTATATCCATGACGCTTCCATTCCGAGGGAGTGATGAAACAGGTCTGGATTTTAGTGACTCCTTTCAGTAGAGAAGCAATCCGATCTTAGTCCAAGTATTGGACATTAATCTGAATAGGATTCAGATTCAATGAGAAGATTGGATTTGCGGCCTTGATTTAATCAAGCATCTGTGAGAGGTCCGTAAGATCTGGATTTAAGATGAGATCTCAACATCCAAGTCACTATACGTGGAATAATACAATCGCCCTGTCCTTATCTCCAAGTATCTGCGGAGAAAGCACATTATTCTTGAAAGAGTTCAAGAATAATTCATTTGATGAAATATCCAAGCAAGGACTTGATGATTAAATGTGATTTAATTATCAAGCTTTAATATGAATATGATTCATATTGAGAAAATGATTATCTAAGATAATTAAATGAGATTTAATTATCAAGGATTAAGAGAATATGGATAACACTATCCATGATATATGCATGTTATAAATATGATTTATAATATACATATATAAGAGAGAGAATTTATGTAAATAGCATTTGTTAATTAATAATGTGAATTAGATTCACATTTGTTAATTAATTGGAAATGCAATTTACTAACTAGTTTGGGTTGTGAATATGATTCACATAATATTCAATGGCATGATTGAAATATTCACAAAATTAATTTGGAATTAATTTTGGCGAATAATTATTGTAATTAATTGAGGAATAATATAATAAATGAAATGGAGAAAATAACCACCCTCATGGGTGGCGTCACCCATGAAGAGTTCATGGGTGACGCCCCCCTTTTTTAGGGGTTGGTTAACTCCACTTCATTTGTTATATTATCTCTTGATTAATTGTTGTTATTGAACAACAAATCCTAGCCATTGATTTATCATGGACCAAGCATATCCCTTGGATCCATGTGTCCCATGGATTGAGATCCATTGGATCCTAACCTAGTATATAAGGAGGGCTAGGGTAGCCTCTCCATGGTACATCATTAAGAGTTGTGCAAGGACACAACTCTCTCTCTCTCTCTTTCTCATTCTCGCCCTCTCTCTTTCTCTTCTTCATCAAGTGGACGTCCACTTTGTGTTGAGAAAGGAGAGACTCTCGGCTTTCGCCATCGACGACTTGTGGATCTCCATCTTCTTTGAAGTTGCTTACTCTAAAAGAAGACGACGGATTTCGTTTGACGAAATCGGGGGAGCCATCGCTTGGATCTTCATCGAGGATTGCGGGAAGGAACGTGACTCATCATCGCGCCCGCAAGTGCGTTCTTCGTGGATCGGACTTAAGATAGGAGGATCTCTACTTTGGGATCTCGCGATCACAACCACGCTTCAAGAGGTATTCCTAATACTTTGTGGTTTGATGAAACGATCCGAGAAGTGTTCTCGTGATCATGTGGTTTCATCTTTAAAGTTAAATTTTTTTTAATTTCCGCTGCATCTAGCATCTAGTACGACTAGTTGCTCCGATTGCATACGATGCGATCGACACGCTTCCGTGATGCGCTTGAAGGATTCACAATATCCTTCAAGTGGTATCAGAGCCAGGTTGAATAAGGTTTTGGATATGATCCATAGACCTTAGACGATTTGGTTCTTGAAAGGGTTGCGAAATTTTTACTGCATTTCAATTTTCGCACCTCTGTAAAATTGAATTTTTCGGCACTGTTTAAAATGTTTAAACACGAAATTTTCAATTGGATTTTGTTCCCCATTAAACAAGGAAACCATAGGACTTGAGTTTACTAAATTTGGACTTTATTTGCTCAAGATATGGCTTTTTGAATATGACTATATTCACTGTTGCGGGAACTGCGGATTTGAACGTAATTAATGAGATGATTACGGTTTTAATCCGCCTTGAAATGCGTGAACTAATAAATCAAATAGGCAATCTTTGGAAACTGAGTTTGCATTTTTTGGATTTAAATTGATCAAGATAAGTTAATTTTAGTGATTGGGGGTCACTGCTGGAAATTAACAATTTCTTGATTTTGAACCTTGTGATATGTCATTCAATTATCATGATGAAAATTAATTGTTAATTTTCTGGAATAATTAGTGATAAATATTTGTGAAATATTTAAAGAAATAATTATTTCATTGAATGACACTTGCCTAAACTATAATGATGAGATATTAGATCTTGATCATTGTTTCATCAACAAACATTGCCTTCATGAAAACTATAGTTTATCCTACAATTGTTGTAGGACAACTTTTACATGAAAAACCTTTTTTGCTTGAATAGGATTGGGGATTTGTCTAGCAAATCTCCTTATAATCAAAAATGTTTTGATTTATATTATATGGTATAATTTCGGTTGAAAAACCGATGAACATCTCAAAGTACATGATGGTCTATCTGGTATTATCCTTTCCCAAGGCGGATGTGGTGCCTAGTCGGAGAGCATTGGGGTAGCGGGTTGCAACGTATGTGGTCCGTCCCACTCTCGTCGGTACTGGCCATGACAGCGGGTAGGGACTGTATAATACCGGAGACAGACAATATGTATTTTTCTAATTATTAAAATTCGAATAATACGTATTTTGAGATTATACCTACTATTCAAGTAAAAGACATGTTTGTTGATTGATGATTGGATTGATGATTAATTTAATGTGATTAAATTAATTATATCCAATAAACACTCTATTATGAATAGATGTGTATTTCCCTTGGAAGAATTAATTATGTGAATATGATTCACGATAATTAATTACAATTTGAATATGAGGTGGAGGATCACATAAGTGACATCCATGGTCTCCCGTCAAGGCGAAGGGTTCCGTCGCCAGGGATTGTATGTAGGAGACGCCAGTCCGAAGTGACAGATCCTATATGCAAGCGCATCTGGATCGGGCTCTTTGCTTCTCGAAAGAGTAAGGCCGTATGCGTAGTGACCCCAATATCGAGTCCTCATATTATTGGGGCGATATTGGATTGCGCATAGCGAGTTCTAATCCTGTTGACGGTTGGTTCAATTAGCAACGGGTCAACATCATCTTAGGGGTGGTGGGCCCGAGTGTTAAAGACCGAATTGGGAATGCAAGTTGGACTTGCAAGGCGGAATGTGTTCCCGCTTCTTTTTATCGGAGTCGTAAGTTCTCATATTATTGGGATGCGACAAAGATAGGAAAGGAGATCCCAGATCTTGCTAGAGATATAATGGTAAGAATATCTCTTACATTGAAAGTAATTAAGGGAATGAACTTTCAGTGTTGACAAGGCAAGACAACTTTGATATAAAAATTCCTAAATCAAAGTAAAATATGTATATAATATATATACCCTTATGCAAATTTCTTATTTCAGATAATCCTTCATTAAACCCACTCAATGTTATACTCAATGATAACCAGTAAAAATATCTTGGATTGGACTCATGATCCAGATATTGCACTTGCAATTGGACACATAATGTATGTGGTGCAGTGTGCAAGTTTCCTCAACATAATGAGGAATGACAATTATGTAAGACAATAAGACATCGCCTTAGGGTTTGTATGTCTCTGTAGTCTTGATCCTTCATCGAGTGTACTTTGGAAGTGACATGTCGATGGTGATCGTAATTGTCGAATAATCCTTATAAAAATAAAAGAAGATATTTTTGGCATACATATGTGCTCTAGACATTTAATCATGAATGGCATGGTTCTCTGCATTATGCAGAATGGTGGCTCGAAAGAGATGATGTATTCAAAATGTTTGAATACCTACCTGAACCTAAGTCTCTAAGAGTTAAGATGTATGTAGATATGATGAGTGTCATCATTCTACTATCTATACTCAAGTCATTCATGAAGCTTCATAATAATCATTTTGAATGAATTTAATGAAGCATGTATAAATGTTGAAATGCTCTTACATTGAATTCTTTTTAATTTAACATAAGAGATCCTTAGTCTTAAGCAATGGTTGTTTATAGATTAAGAGAGTGCAGTGGAAGCATGGGTCGGACCCGAGTAAGAAGGAAAGTCAAAGAGTTGACCTACTTCTGTGACTTCCATATGACATCCAAAGAGTTGGATGAATGCCAATACTGCAATATGTTGATGTGTTGATAGTATGACTATCAAATCTGTCTAAAATCCTTAGTGAAGGACTCAGATAGAGCATCAGAATAATCTACATATAATCAGTGACTCTGACTTTCTTATTTCATAAGATTAAGTCTGACAATTATATCCCAATTTTCTAATGACATTTGCAATTGGTTGCATATACATATTAGAAGATTAGAAATTTGATCTTAAGGTTTAGTAGTCATCTACATGGATATTGCTGTAATTGTTGCAGCAGTCTCTGTTGGATAGATGGACTTCATATTCTCAGTGGGAGAGCCCTTAGTCTTAGAGAATGTCTCTATGACCTAGATATTAGAATACCCTCATTGTTTGTTTCTAAATGTTGGAAATAAACATGAATTCTGAGATAGAACTATCATAAAGAGTTATGATGGAAATATTTCAGATAGTAATCTAGCATCTAGTGGACTCCACAAAATTAGAAAATTAATGAATGGTTCATTAAGATTTCTAATACTAAGAATCAAACCTTATAAGATCAATAGGAGGTTGAAGATCATTGACAATGATCTGGCATCAAGCCTTGGACATTTGTCTGTTGATTTGATCAATAGACTAGTAAGATATGAAACTTTAGAATGTCTAAAATTTCAAATCTTACATACTTGTGAATATTGTATTCAAAGTAAAATGTCCAATACACCCTTCTCTGGGAATGGTGTTAGATGTCAAGGTATTCAGGATCTCATACATATTGATGTATGTAGATCATCTATATCATAATAAACATTATGGATATGTGATATCTATTAATGATTATGTATGATATGAGATTTCTTCTCTTCACCTGAGAAACCTTTGAAATGTTCAAAGATTTCACAATTTTGGTTTAGAACCAAAGTTTGAAGAAAGATGAAATGAATTTGATCTAACCTAGGTAGCTTGTACCTATTAGATAAAATTCAAAGAATACCTTATGGAGATATGAATATCATTTCTATCTCATTCCTCCAGATAAACCTGAACTCAATAGAGTTGTAGGGAGATACAATTGGATCATGTGTGACATGATTTGATCAATGATGAATTTTAGCATAATTGTCCTCTTAGTTTCCTGGTATATATGTGTGGTAGAGACTACAATATATATCCTTAATAAGATTCCATGCAAGTAAGCTGGAATCTAGCACTTGAGAGTGCTACTTCATTAGGAAAATAAAGGATGGTATTGGATACCTACTTTATGACCTTGAGATTCTTAAAAGACATCATTTCTGAGAATGTGATTCTTAGTAGATTGAGACTCTCTTGAGAATCAAGATGAAAATGAAGTAAAGGAACTCATTTAATCTTGAGAAGATAATGAGGCTCCTGAAATAGGAAACTAAAAGGACAATTAAAGATGAAACATTAATACCTCTTCAAATGAGTTTGAAGATGTATTCCATGTGTCAGTTAAGTCTGACAATGATCGGATTTCATGTGATGAAGCTCCTGAGGATCATGACATGGAAAGATGGATATTAGCAATAAAGTCTAAAGTAGACTTCATATACAAATGTTGTATATGGACCCTCGAGGATCCACCTATAAGGGTTAGACCCATTAAGGTGTAAATGGATCTTCAAGAGAAGAGGGAACCTGATGAGAAGGTAGAGACCTTCAAAGCTCGGTTCGTAGTCATAAGCTACACATCGGAAGAGAAGACATTTCTTGCAATGAGACTTGCTCTTCAGTGGCCATGCTTAAAATCATCAGAATATTGCTAACCCTAGCTACACAACTTGATTGTTGCATCTTCAAGATGTAATTCAAGATTGCATTCCTCTAAGAATACCTCTCTGAGGATATTCACATGAAGTAGCCCAGGGCTTCATGATTTTGGAAAGTAAGGTGTGAAAGCTAAAGAAATCCATCTGTGGACTCAAATAAGCTTCTTGTTGTTGGAACATAAGATTTGATGAAATTATAAATGTTATGATTTCAAATAGAATCTTGATGTACCATGTGAAGCTTAGTGGGAGTGCCATTGTGTTCATCGTGCTAAATGTAAATAATATCCTAATCATTTGGAATGATATAAGGATGAGAATAAGTTTTTTATAGACTGGCTATTCCATACCTTGAGATATGATCTCAAGAATACCTCTTAGATCTTAGTTCTGAAGTTGTTCAGAATCAAAGAAAAGAGGGTATTGGGACTGTCACATTTGTAGTACACCTTGGACATATTCCATTCTTGGAAATTCCAAGAAACGCTTCCCCCCTTGAGATTTGGTATTGACCTATCTAAAGGGATAACACCTCAAAGAGTTGAGGAAGTGAATGCTAGAACTGCTTGCACCTGTGCATCAGTTACGAGAAGCTGAAAGTGTGCTAAATATGTACAAAAGCCAGATATCTGCCATGCAGTGGGAGTAGCAAAATGTTGCTAATCCTACTATGGAGAAAGAACACTTGATTGCAGTAATAACAAAATCTTCAAAGATGAGAAGGCTATAGAGATAGTGATCTCTAAGTCTTATCTTCAAGAGCTTAAGACTTTATAGATAGAGATCTAAAAGGTCTTAACTGTGGATACCTTGAGAGATAGTGATCTCCCGGAATAAGGGTATTCTGATAAGGATTATGGAAATACTGGTTATAATAGTTATTGAGCAATAGTGTCAAGGACACTATAATTGCTTTGTCAAGATTGAGTATAGGTTGCATTAGATGCAACATTCGCATTGGATGCGAGCACTGTTACCTAGGGATATGCAAGTGCCGTAAAAGGACTTGGCATAGTCTTTTGGGAACAGAGTGACTGATCAGCTTACCTAGCTATTTTCTAAATAGCCTATGATTGTCACATGAGTGTGGGTTTATATGATTAGCCCATTAATGGCTCTTTGGGCTAGTGGGAGATTGTTGGACATGTGAGCCCACGGCGAGCCATTATGCAATAAATGTTATTGCAAATATCATTCCCTGATCTGAAATGAAGAATAAATAATTTGCATAATAGGTCCCTCTGTACAATTAGGGTTATGTACCATGGCTATCTTAATGATCATACAACTGTTGATTCAATTATTGAATCATAGAGGCTGGTGCTTGGATGAATATCTAAAGAGTTAGATTGAGGACTCATCAAGCACCGTCAAATGATTGTTAAGATGTGATCTCCAGCCTGAGTAGGAGATGGCAATCCTTTCTCACATAGGTTGATATCTGACCGACCTCTTGATGCAGGTCCTCTGCATAGGAATAGAGATTCGGAGGTGTCAGATTAGTTAGGTCAAAGAGTTGACTTAACGAGATCGAGATAACCAAAGTCCTATGTTGAATGCTGTCACAGCATAGGCACGCATCCTCTGACCGGAGACAGATGTATTGCTATATGTCTGAGTATGTACATTTGACAGACCAATAGGTTGATGACCTAACCAAGGTCTATACACCGGCGCGTTGGTGTGCATATAAGGGCATATGAGTAATACGATCTCTCAAAGGGATCATACAGGTTCACTACTGATCCGGAAGACATGAGCTCACTCATGAGATATTGGGAAGAATCAAATTCCGTGCACGGTCGTCTCGCTTTGGAAGCTTGACTGAATTTGTAGGTTTGATATATACTTTTGGAAAGTATATGATCAAGACCTAGGTATGATATATGCTTTTGGAAAGTATATGATCGATACCAAATCCCAATGATCAAATGAGAAACTTAGTGATCAAACCCTGAAGAAGACAGTGTAAAATAGATCTTGATCTTCGGGTTGACCATGGGTCTTCCAGTATGCAGGATGTACAGGTATTGGGAATACCTGAAGGGTGATGTGATCATAAACGATTGTATATCCATGACGCTTCCATTCCGAGGGAGTGATGAAACAGGTCTGGATTTTAGTGACTCCTTTCAGTAGAGAAGCAATCCGATCTTAGTCCAAGTATTGGACATTAATCTGAATAGGATTCAGATTCAATGAGAAGATTGGATTTGCGGCCTTGATTTAATCAAGCATCTGTGAGAGGTCCGTAAGATCTGGATTTAAGATGAGATCTCAACATCCAAGTCACTATACGTGGAATAATACAATCGCCCTGTCCTTATCTCCAAGTATCTGCGGAGAAAGCACATTATTCTTGAAAGAGTTCAAGAATAATTCATTTGATGAAATATCCAAGCAAGGACTTGATGATTAAATGTGATTTAATTATCAAGCTTTAATATGAATATGATTCATATTGAGAAAATGATTATCTAAGATAATTAAATGAGATTTAATTATCAAGGATTAAGAGAATATGGATAACACTATCCATGATATATGCATGTTATAAATATGATTTATAATATACATATATAAGAGAGAGAATTTATGTAAATAGCATTTGTTAATTAATAATGTGAATTAGATTCACATTTGTTAATTAATTGGAAATGCAATTTACTAACTAGTTTGGGTTGTGAATATGATTCACATAATATTCAATGGCATGATTGAAATATTCACAAAATTAATTTGGAATTAATTTTGGCGAATAATTATTGTAATTAATTGAGGAATAATATAATAAATGAAATGGAGAAAATAACCACCCTCGTGGGTGGCGTCACCCATGAAGAGTTCATGGGTGACGCCCCCCCTTTTTTAGGGGTTGGTTAACTCCATTTCATTTGTTATATTATCTCTTGATTAATTGTTGTTATTGAACAACAAATCCTAGCCATTGATTTATCATGGACCAAGCATATCCCTTGGATCCATGTGTCCCTTGGATTGAGATCCATTGGATCCTAACCTAGTATATAAGGAGGGCTAGGGTAGCCTCTCCATGGTACATCATTAAGAGTTGTGCAAGGACACAACTCTCTCTCTCTCTCTTTCTCATTCTCGCCCTCTCTCTTTCTCTTCTTCATCAAGTGGACGTCCACTTTGTGTTGAGAAAGGAGAGACTCTCGGCTTTCGCCATCGACGACTTGTGGATCTCCATCTTCTTTGAAGTTGCTTACTCTAAAAGAAGACGACGGATTTCGTTTGACGAAATCGGGGGAGCCATCGCTTGGATCTTCATCGAGGATTGCGGGAAGGAACGTGACTCATCATCGCGCCCGCAAGTGCGTTCTTCGTGGATCGGACTTAAGATAGGAGGATCTCTACTTTGGGATCTCGCGATCACAACCACGCTTCAAGAGGTATTCCTAATACTTTGTGGTTTGATGAAACGATCCGAGAAGTGTTCTCGTGATCATGTGGTTTCATCTTTAAAGTTAAATTTTTTTTAATTTCTGCTGCATCTAGCATCTAGTACGACTAGTTGCTCCGATTGCATACGCTGCGATCGACACGCTTCCGTGATGCGCTTGAAGGATTCACAATATCCTTCAGAAACGTAGCTTCATCATCTCCCTATACTTTACCTTTGCTAGTCCCTAGCAAACACTTATGTAATAAGTGCAAAAAGAAAAGAAAGAAAAGAAAAAGAAGAACTTGGATTTAATTTGATTATCAAACTTGTCTTCACAAAATCAAAGTTTGGAGCTTAAGTCGGACCTTTGTAATTTTAGTGCGTGCGGAACCTTAGTGAGAACCGAACTTGAAATCCAACAACCTTCGAGAATCCCAAAACTCTGCTCAAGTCTCCTCAATAGCCAGGTCAGAAATATTTCAACTCATACGCAAACTCTTACGACTATGAATCTGACTCGTACAATATAAGTGATATGTAGCTCCCCACCTTAGAAGTAACAAAGAAAAAACCTCCCCCAACCTGGTAACTCTAATGCCTCAGTCTAGCAACTCTTTCCTCGAGAAGCGGGGTATTCCCTTCTAAGTTCAAGTGCAACCGGCTCAAGAAGAGGGGGAATAAGAGGTATAGACTTTTGGGAGCTCAACCAGTGTAGCTAAGTCTCCCGCTGCAAGCTTCATGAGATGTAACATGGATACCATAAGCTTTTGCTTTATTGGACTATATACACTCCGGTGGGGTTATTAAATTTTCAATCCGACCCACCACTTTTTTGGAGTTTTTTTAGTGCATCTGTACAACATATCTACATGGTGCAGCATATATACAAGAAATTTTCCTCTTGAGCCAGTAGACTATCCCTCTTTTGAAGCTTTATTGCAACCCACGGCTTCTGTCTTTAGCCTTCATCACCACTAGACCAAGTTGAGGCACATTTCCTTCACTAGAAGAAGAAGAGAGGTTCCGCCTAGAAGTACTACCCTCATATGCTACCCCAAGCCAAAGGAAACCGCCTCCTCATCACCTCATCCGCGGAGAGCTATGTGAAAGGTGCAGGTGTCCAAGTTAGGTCATTATCAACAAGAGTCGTGCGTGTGCTCTGAAATACTCTACTTAGGCAGTCAAGAATCCATTGAACCAAGTCCCGTGATCCTCAAAGAATTAAGTCAACTAGATTTGAAGTACCTCAAACCCAGTTCCTATAAGGTTCCTGTTATTAGGTAGATTTTAAGGTCCAATCAAGCTCCAATCTCCGGATTTTACTTAGACTTGTCCAACTATCAAACTCAATCCGAAAAATGCTCCTGCTATGCAATGCTATGCAGAAAATATTTTTGTGATGCAATTTTCAAGATTTTTTTGAACTTTTTATGGATTTTTGAAAAGATGATGTATGCGTATGCAGATGCATTTTTTTTGTATTTTTTTCAAAAAGATTTTTCAAATGTTTTTGGACTTTAGTTTTGCAAATGTTTTTGGGATTTTTGAAAACAAAAGATTTTTGGCTGAAAACTAGGTTAAAAAATATGTACACGGGCGTGCTTCTTATATATACAAGAAGTGGATTTTAAGAATTTACAAGGGTAAGTGATCAATTTTATACATATATATAGTGGATTTTGGTGTGATGTTAGTATTCCTCAAACTTATTTGACACAAGCTTTTTCACACAATTTTTGAAAACTATAGTCCAAAATAATTTTTACAAACATTTTACAAACATGTACACACATTTGAAAATCATTTTGCAAAGGCTTTCGAAACAGTATAGATAGATTTTTCAAAATATTTTTGCAACCATTTTTCAAGCCATTTGCAAATCATTTTTCAAACATTTTATTTCACACAAAGAAAATAAATTTTACAAATCACACATTTTTACAAAGGTTGAAAACATGTACCAAAATATTTTCAAAATAGTTTTCAATAGATGTTCACAAAGATTTTCAAACTATTTTTCAAACATTTTGCAAAAAACATTTTCACCTGATTTATGAATCAGTAAATAAAAAAAGAATTTGAGGAATAATCACATCTTTTTATTATGGATTTTTAAAGAATTTTTAAAGAATTATTAACTGTATTATTTAGAAAATATGAAAGTACGAGTTATGTCTAAAGTATATACATAGTATATACGACCCCCTATACTTAGCTTGAGCTATGTCCTCATAGATCAGAGAGAAAAGAGAAGACATAACTCGTACTGAGTATAGGAAAATCTAAAGAATAAATGAATAAGAGATGAAAAAAAGAATGAGAAGTTGACCGTCCCCCCTATACTTAGGATCAAATAATCCTAAGTATAGCAGACTATACACAAAGCAGGGAGGGTCAAGGGTGGGAATGAACAGATCGTACTCAGACTGTCTCCCCCTATACTTAGGGTAAGATATCCCTAAGTATAGACAAGGAGAGGAGACAATGGAGAGGATCGAAGAATGGAAATACTCGGGGTGCACACCCCCCTATACTTAGGACAAAGTACGTCTGAAGTATAGAAAACTGTCTACAAGGGGCGACACCTTTTTGATAGATAAAGAGAATAGACAAGGAAAAGAAGAAAAGAAGAAAAGAAGAAAAGGGATCAGAATGGAAACAAGATCAGAGGATGTACACACCACTCCCCCTATACTTAGGGGTGAAAGAAGCCCTAAGTATAGGCAACGACAGGAGTGATAATACGGAACGATGAAAGAACACTCGGCTCGTCCACCCCCTATACTTAGGACAAAGTACGTCCTAAGTAAGGCAAACACAAGAATGGGTAGATGAGCAAAACGTGAGAGAGACGGAGATGAAAAACTGAATATACAACAGAGATGGATATACAAATGGTCAAGAAGGTTGAAAGCGAACCTTCTTGCGGGACCGCTGAGGAATGGATCTGGTGTGATGCAGGTCGATATCGGGGTCCACAGTGGACGGAAGCCGATCAGGGTCGACAGAGTGTATGTCCTCAGGGGCCCTAGGGTGCGAAGGCACGGACGGATCAGTGAAAGAAGTGTGACTAGGTCCGGCCTTGGGAGTCTCGCTGATATCAAAGTGAAATGGGACGAACTCCTCATCATCGGAAGTAGTGTAATCAGAGTCATCCTGCGAGGTCTCGTCCAGGTCAAAACTAAAAGGCACGAACTCATCGGTGGAAGTAATCGAACTCCGGTCGTCCTCTATAATTTCAACCGGATCATCTTTCTCATCAAAAGGCCTGAATTTCCGAAGAAAAGCAACTAAATCAAATTCGGCCTTAGTCTCATCAGCATCTACGTGGACAGGAGCGGACTTATCAGTGGAAGTAGTCAGAGCATGTCCGTCCTGTATAGTCTCTAAATCTGCCCACCGCTCAATGATGTCAATCGTGTAAATCCCGCGGATGTCATCAACACAACGCCAATCACAAGAAGCAGAAACTCCAAGGTCTATGCTTTCCGAGACTTCCTCCTTGGAGAGGAATTCTCGGGTCTCATCATCGGTCATAAAGAAGGTCTCTCTGATATCCTCATATAGATCATAGTCCTCGGGGTCAGCTAAGATAGGTGAAGTCATATCAGGTGCAGGTCTCTGGTCGGCAGTAGGTGCGGTGATCAACGCTTCGCTCTTGTCAGCAGGACGGAAGCGAACCTCTCCTGATCCGTAATCAATAACGACCCTCATAGATGCGAGGAATGATCGTCCCAGGATGATTGGAGAGTGCTCCCCTGTGGAGGTCTCCATGGGCAAGACGACAAAATCAACGGTGTAGCTCATGCCCTGAATCGAGATGACGGCATTTTCAATGATACCCTTCGGCCTCTTGATGGATCCATCAGCAAATTGAACTATCATCCTGGTCTTCTTGAGAGGCCCTAGATGAAGAGACTGTACCAGCGAGAAGGGTATGATGCTAATCGAAGCACCGCCGTCTAGGAGAGTGTGATCACATGTGTGGTCAGAGATGGTGCAACTAATGAATGGTGTGGCAGTGTTCCTCTTCTTGGGAATGGGACGGTGTGTGATGGCGTGGGCAGTGGCCATGGTCAAGATATGACGCTCAGATCTGCTCCTCCGCTTTCTCTTCTTGGGAAGAGGAGCAGATAAATCAGTCATGGCCTGCTGAAGTGGGGCACGGATGATCTCGTGAATGGTGGCCACCACTTCGGGTTCAGTCAATATTTTTTTGAATTTTTGGATTTCTTCCATACAAGGGAGGAAATCGGAATCAGCATATACACGAGGCATGCCAAGAGCAGTCTGTACAGCGGCATCCTCAGGGTAAAAGGTGGGACTGGGTGTGAAAGGTTGTGTGGTCAAAGGATATGGCAAGTGGGTACTCTCCTTACAGCCCGACTCAACCATGTGTCTCCCGAAATCTTTTTGGATTTTTAAAATTTTCTCATTTTTTGTATTTTTGGCGATTGCAAGCTCTCATGGAAATCCTCAATTGAACCCATATCATCAAATGGTGGAATATCATGGTCGCTCTTATTTGTACTAGTGAGGTGGTTAATCCTCTGTCTCATATGATCCATCATCTGGGTCAAGTGCTCAAGGGTGGATTCCATGAAAGGTGACTCCAACAGATCAGTCTCGGGTGAATGTGAAGGTGGAAAATACGGAGGTGGAGGAGGGTGTGGGTAGAAATCCGAGTCCTGATACTGCGGCTGAGGCGGATATGTACAAAAATCAGGAGCAAAGTCCTTGTGGAAAAAAGGAGGTGGACCGGCTGGAGTGAACGAGGGATCCACAAAGTCCGGATAAAATACGCTACAGGGGTCCATCTCGGAAACAAAGGACAATGATCGGGAGAGCACGATGGTCAAGTCAAGAGAAGTGGGAAGAAAAGCGCAAGTGCGCAGAAGTGATCTAGGACACACACAAAACAATCACAAAATGAAACAAATCAAACCCTCAATTCACCTACTCAACTCGGTAGAGACCACAAGAGTGGTCTTTTTATCTTGTATGTTTTAGAGTTAGGTGAGAAGTCTAAAAGTTGCACAAAAACTTAGGGGCTCAATGGGATTTGGGCACTAATCCTTAGTGTGTGCGCGAGCAAGTAAAAGCGAAGACAATGAGGGGATTACTCGCCCCAATACAAGTTTTTCTTTTTTTTGTGGTTTTTAGGGTCAAGTAATATTAACAGTCCCAATTTTATTGTTATCACGTTTTTTGGATTTTCAGTAAGAAATGCACGAACCTATCGAGGAGTCAATTTTACTTAGCACCTAGGTGATCAAAATCAGAGATAGAGAGTCGAAAAAGCAATGCAAGCGGCAAAACGATGATGTATGCTAAAGCGTAAATGCTCACCTTGCCTCCAGCACTCTACATGCAAGGATGCTCAGCAGAATTGAAACCTAACTATATGCAAATGCAAGCTGATGAAATCGCCCTAAGTTTTAGAAATTGCTATTATCGTGAAGAACCACAAGTCGGCCACTTATCTTTAACCTAAGAGTCCGGTCTTGGCTTACCCCTCCTCTTCTCGACACACTCGAGTTCAAGAGTAGCGCTTGATGGGGCTCGCTCACGGCACACGGGTTAAGTGATAAATGAACAGACTGTTTAAATTTGACTAAGTCCAAACGAGTCTATAGGTACATGCAAGATATTAAGTGTTTGGCCTTAGTCTATCGCAAGCAATCCTAAAACTAGGGGCTCAATCACACAAAATAAGAAAACAAAATCGAGAAAACAAAAGGAAAAAAATGCGATGAAAACCGTAAAATCCGCGGTGAGCCCCCAAGTGTACAAACACTTGGAAATTGGGCCCGAAAGTCTAGTCCTGAGTACCTGTATTATTACAATAATAGAAGGTCTCTCTCTCACTTCAAATTACAAAGTAAATAAATGCACAAAAATGCTCAAAAAGGTGACTGTCTTCTCAAGTCCTCCCTGTCTCCTTTGATGCTAGGTCAGAAGTCTCCCACCGCCTTCACGTGGGTGCACAGGCGCCTAAGGGGGAGCGCCTCCCTCGATCCGCGGTTCCTCGCACAAAGTCCAACAAGGAAGAGTGATTAGACAAGTCTAGCAATTTTATCAAATGAATGAGCAAATGAATAAGGCAAAAATAGGCAAATAATCACAAACACAAGCAAAAACCTGAACTACGCGCTGTTGCTCCCCGACAACGGCGTCATTTGTTGAACCGAGAAAATCGAGGATCGTACGGTTTCACAAGGCGAAACCGCAGACGATGCGGTGACCGCTCGAAAATCCCGATTCAAACAACAATTAACCCACGACAAATATATCAAGCAATGAAAGTAAATGTGCGGAGTTAAAATTTATTATAACTCTACAACAAGATGTGTATAGGTGCAAGTATTGTAGAGGTCGAACACAGGGAGCAGACATGTAGAACGGGGTACCAAGGCACCAAAATGTGTGAATGTGATCAAGAATCTACTATGCAATTTTTTTGTGGGTTTTTAATTTTATAATTTTTTTATTTAATTTTTAATTTTATATTTTTGTATTTTGATTTTTAATTTACTGATTTTATATTTTCTTTTTTTTTATATTTTATATTTTTATATTTTCTTTTTTTTTAATATTGGAAAATAAAGACAATGTAATAAAAGGGAGAAAGAGATATTTATAAAAATAGATAAAAATGTCCAAAAATTAGCAAATAAAGTCTTCTTGGTATTTTTATACTTTTTTACTGTTTTTGTGATTTTTGGGGAATTTTCAGAATATTTTTGGTATTTTTAAAGTCAAAAATACAAGGAAACAATGAATAACATACAAGGCTGCAACTAAAATGGAGAAATAAAATAGAAAACAGTAACAAAAATTCTCCAAGTTAATTTTCACTTAAAGATAATGAAATAAGGAAAATGTAGGCACCAAAATTATATTTTTAGGATTTTTGTAGAATTTTTAATATTTTTATAAAGGTTTTTGGAGTTTTATGATTTTTTAGAGTTTTCTTTTGTATTTTTTTATGAATTTTGGACTGAAGTTAGAACACACTCAAAGAAGCAAAATATATTTTTTTTGGGATTTGTCTGGAGTGTTTTTATATTTTTTTGGTATTTTAGGAGCTAGACAGTGCACAAAATGGATGTTTTTTGATTTTTAATAAATATTAAAATGCAATAAATATGAAAACTAAAAATATGCTGTTAAACTACTATGCAACAGAGACTTAATGTGATTTTTGGGGATTTAAAGATGCATGCAAAAACTAAACGAAACAAAAAGAAACTACTAGCAGGGCAAGGGCATCGATGTAAATATGGCATAGCATTAGGGCTGGCACGCAAAATGTCCACAAAGTTTATAACTTAGTAAAAGACTGGCTGGACTAATGTTCAAAACAAAGAGCTGTAGGGGGCTACCCCGCAAATGCCCAAGGCATGCGTGCTAAGCACGTGCGCCTGACGGGGCTATATGTGTAATCCACGCAAGTTCAGGGGGGTTCTAATAATTTTTACAAAAGTTAAAACCTGAAAATGAAATATTCGAAATTACTTGCTAAATATAAAAATGCTGGGCCTAAGTGCGCAAAATACCCAGGCGGGGGAGTAATCCAACGACGGGCCGAGAGATTACTTATGCCACGTGGCGCCCTGCTGCGTGCCGATACCCGTTCGCAATCTAGGGCCGAGATTAGATTGAGCTTTAAGGATCTGACGGCTGTAGGGGGCACGCGATCAACGGCACCTGTAGCCTCTGGAGGATGTGCGTGATCGAACGGCACATGGACAGGGAGGAAGAACAGCCGAAGATCCCGCGTGGGGCGAGGTTGAAATGCTCCTCCGGCGCCCTTCCGACGACCTCCTTCATTTCCAACAGCACGCAGAAGCACCTAGAGCACTCCTTTAGTAGGTGGCGGCTTCCAAAATGGTGTGGAACACGCCGAAACGCCGCTGCGACGTAAGAGACCAGGAGCCGCTCCAGGCCGTGTGTTCTTCCGCGAACTCGACAAAAATCGAGCCCCAGCGAGGCTCTCCAGCACCTGGACCTGCAGAGAAAGCACACGGCCAACAGAAAAGAGTTCTAGGGCTAGCAAAACGTGTGGGTGACGACGTGGAGAGGTTGGTGGTCGCCGGAGCTCGTGAGCTCCGGCGAGGTGTTCGAGATGGATATCTAAACTAACAAGGGCTTGCACAGCGATCTAAGCAGACGAAACGAAATACGAAACTAACAGCTGGCTAACTACGAGAAAAAACAAGAAGAAAAACGACCTCGAGTTGGCCAAAAGACCAACGAGATGTGACCTCGACGGCCGGAGCCGGAGGTGGGTGGTGGAGCGCCTCCTGGCTTCGCGCGACCCTCCTGGATGGTTGGAGGAGGCCCTGTCACGGCCTCCAGTCCAGAACACAAGAAGATGAGGGATTTGCTAGGTCCAAAAGGGTTCAAAATGAAAATGGAGGTTTGGGGTCTCTTTTGAAACATGGCCGAGGCGCGACTTTCAAGGGAAGATTGCGAGCAGGCGAAGAAGATCTGGGTGGATCTATTAGGTCGGCGAGTTAGGTGGTTGTACAGGGTACAACTTTCATGAAGGGTCAACTCTTCCTCGAGCAACGCATCATGGCGAAAAAATTCGAGGAAAAGCGGGTCACAGGCACTCTGACAAGGGTACAGGGCTATGGTCAGGGAGTTGACCGGCTGGTCAACATCCCAGACCACCTTGGTCCACGTGGACCAACGAGGAAAAAGCCCCCAAAAAATGTTTTATAAATTAGTTTTAAAATAATAAATGAATTATTTAGATTTAGGTTATTTAATAAAAAATATTTATTATTTTATAAATTATTTTATGGTAATTTTTATTTATTTTTATGAAATATATTTTTACAAGTTGCTTTTATACCCCTACATAGGTATATTATCTATATATTTGACTATTTGATTTTTAATTTGTGATTTTAATAATATTATTTTTATTTCTTATTTTGTAAAATTATAAAATACTTTTATATACACAAATATATTTTTATTTTATTTTTCTGATTTATTTTGTATATTTAATAAATTATAAGAGTATGTTATATAGGTATATATATAAGCATTGTATCTATGTATTCTATATACAAGTATTTTTATTTTGAATTCTCTTTGCATTTTTATTCTAATTTTAATATACATAATTATTATAAGTAATATTTATAAAATTATAAAAATATAAAAATACAAAAATAATGAATAATTAATAAATTGAATATTTTAATCTGTACAAGTATACAATGAGGGTCCAAAACTCAACTCTCAAACCGTAGCTCCGCTAAATGCGAAACCACTGCCATTAAATAGCTTATTTTATTCTATATACAATTAAAGGTGAGTATGTTGCATTTGGAGTTGTCAGTTGTGAGATACGGGTCTGGGAAGTTGGAATTCTGGATTTTTATTCAGCCCATAACTTTTTATCTGTACATTATTTTTCAGTGAAATCAATTTTGTATTTTTCTTTATAAAATTATCTACAACTTTCATGTACAAAGTTTCTTTATTTGATGTATAAAAAGTGGAACCAAAAATAGGTCCCAAAATGAGTAAAGAATGAATAGAATATATGGGTATTTTATGGTATTTTGGCCATTATCTCCCCCTACTTTATTCCTTGTCGACCTATTCATCAAGATGCCTAGGTCTCGGGGTTTCATGTCATAAAATATTTACAATATTTTATTCTTTTTCTTTTCTTTTCTTTATTCTATAATTTTGGCATTAAAAACCGCATTTTATACAATATATACAAGACAATGCATGGATGATAAAATGCATGAATTACGCCTATTTACACGCATTTACTAGGGTTTTTAAGGCCAAAATGATAGAATAAAGATGATGAAACATAGCTTCATCATCCACCCATCACCAGAGGAGGTCTCCGTCTGGTTTAGCCTCCTTGGTTCCCCAGCCAAGTCGAGGCCGTATCTTCTTTCCCTAGGTAATATCTTAGTCGTAGATTCAATTCCCACATTTATTTTCACTTTTAATTTCATTAGGCCCAATTTAGAAAATCCCCAATTGCATGGAGTTTCATATCCGGGTCGATTCATTGTGATCTATTCATTAATCAACCTCAATTTCCACCTCACTCCATTCCCATTCACATTCTCTATCGATTCCCCCATATTCCAACCTAGATCCATTGTGGATTTAGGATTCAAATTCCATCCTTCATCGACCACCAGAGCTCATCACCTTTCACCCATTCCGCCGTTATTAGCTTCACTTTTTGGGCTGAGACAAATCGCCTCGATCCACCTGACTATTTGGTGTAGGTCACGATCTTGGAGTCTCATCTAGAACTTCATCGAAGACCTAGAGTGGCTCTAGGTATTCTGGAGCTGTTAGAGCTCACCAGACATCTGAGACCATCTGCACACACGGAGGAGCTCCAACAAGTTGCTGCACTTGTTGGAGGAGAGATCTGTCATCTAAGCAAGGAGAACCGTCAAATCAAAGCACGTCGGGGTCCAGTTCTTCGCAAGTTCTTCCAGAGCACCTCTCGTCTATCAGATCAAGAACAAGACCTAGATCTAATTTGGGTCAGACGTTCATTTCGAAGGGGTATTCAAACAAGAACGTCCAATCATTCACATGGTGTCATCTTAGTAGCTGGATTAAAGCACTTCAAATGGTAAAAATTGAAACTACCCCCTCTACCTTCTTGTAATTTGTAAAAAGGTCTTGTAAACATTTAATTAAGTTCAAATCTTTTGGGACAAATTGCATGTATGCCTTTGGTATTTTTAAATATTGCATTTTTATCATGTGGGTGGACATTTTGCAGGAGAAACCCTCCGAGTTTGGTATTTTATATTTAATACTTAAAAATCAAGTTTTAGTTCAAAAGTTTCGGTTTTTTACACGTTCCTCCTTGGAAATTATTTTATTTACAAATATACCCCTACCAGCTTGGTTTATTTTTATTTTTGCATTTCTATTTTCTAAAATAGCTCCTATGCTTTTAAAATCGTAAAAATATGTGTAATTACATGATTGGTTGCTTGTCCGTGATACATATTTTATTTGCCATTTTGCATGCCTTTATTATTCATTAAAAATAAAAAAGAGCTATTTTCTTCTCTGTTTGCCTTAAAATATAAAAAAATTATAAAATCTATTCTCAAAATTCCAAAAAATACCGACTATTTATTAGCCTATTTTATCACTCCATACCAAAAATCTCAAAAAAATTAAAAGAAACTCCAAAACTTAGCAAACCATCTATAACTCTAAAAAATATAAATATTTTCTAAAAATAAAAATAGTTTTCCTGCTTATATTTTTATTTATACATATTATTATGTACTAAAATTTGCATTGATAAATTTTGAACCCTTTTGTTATTTAAAATCCCTATTGTTTCTTATTTCTAATTTTAAAAATAAAAAATATCAAAAATTGTCTAAAATCCATAAAAAAGAAAAAAAAATTGAAAAACATAAAAATATTTTATTTGGAAAATTTTGATTATATATCCATATTTATAATTAATTCACCCTATATAGCCTATATATACCTATTTATTATTATATATAGTATTAGTATTATTAATTATTATAAGGGAAAAAGGAGCCTACCTCGGCGGGTGCAGGTAACTCCTTACACCCGACCTAATTTTTCATTATTTTTTGATTTTTTTGAAATGAAACCTTGGGGGATTTAGATCACTATGTATCACTATGTTGTCATTCCAAATTCAACTTAATTCGAGACTTCTATCATCTCCATCAAGACTACCAAATTTTGACGGTCTCAGAAATGATGAAATCGACTATGTCTAGATGAACGTGTTAGGAATGTTTGTTTTGCATGAAACTTGAAACACATATTCCCCTTAACATATTAAGTTAATCCCCCAACTTTTAATCCAAAAAAATAAAAAAAAATAATCGAAAAATGGGGGTGGGTGCAGGGAGTTTCCTACACCCCAAGGTGCAGGCTCCCTGCCCCCTTATTATAAATACATTATAAATATTATAAGTCCTTTTAAAAAAAGAACTATCTGTCTATATTTTCTGATTTTCTATATTCATTATATTATATATATCACTCATATTATTCATAATACATTATTACATAGATATATATATATACACATATTAATATATTATTATAAATAAGAATGAATTAAAATCAGAAAATTAAAGATTAAAAATTTATTTCTGATTAAAACATACAACACATTGAGTACATATTGTGCACATATATACATACATACACATATGTTATTTATTTATAAATAATATATCTGCTATGTCCCTTGTTCCCTATGTTCGACACCCTACTCTACTTATCACTATACACATACTTGTTTGTAGGGATATAATAAATTTTGATTCACACTTGCTTTTGATTGTTTGATTATTTGTTTGGGTTGATTGTTGAATTTATTAGAGGTCTTCGCGAGCTATCACAATAGCGAATTATTAGTCCCACCTTGTGTGGACCACAAGACCGCTCCTCGGATTTCTCTAGTATTTCACCCAGTCCAACACTTCTTTGGGGGACCCATTATTTAGAACCAGAAGCTCGTATATGTCGATTGTGGTGGGTCACATTTCAACAAGGATGAGGACATCGTTAGGAAGATTTTCAAGGAAATGACGGAAGTGAGGCTCCCCTATCGTTGTCCCATGCATATTAACATCCGCCATACATTCTCTAGAAGCTAGTTCATATGGCAGTCTTTCACGAGCTGGACAAAGACAAGAGATCCAATATGAGCATTATAGGGAGTCACCTGTCCAAAGTGGACATCATCAGTAAATGATCACAGTACTTGGAAAAATTGTTTGTAATCGAACAGTGAACTCAACACCTAGACAAATTGGATCAGATCACCAAATATCTGGAGCTTCTAGTGAGTACAATCAATTCCCGCCAGTCATTATCTTCATCAGTGTCGACTTCTGTTGAGACTAAGGAGCTCGCATTGCCTCAAACTCCTCAGTAGAGACCAGGGCAACCGACATTTTAACACATGTACTACGTGCAAGACCCTGGGCCCACCTCACCTCAGTAACCGCAACAACAATTGGTTGTCTACCAGATCGAGCTCCAAATCCTTCCCGATTCATGTTCTCTACCCCTAGCTCTCATTCAGGAGGTGAATGGTGTACATAGCAACGATGCACAACTAGCCCATCCTGATGGCCATCAGTAGGGCCAACCTACAAGAAGTCATCCATTCCCTCAACAACAAGGAGTGAGATTTGTCTAGAATCAACAGCCTCAGCACCAATAGTCTCCGTCGTATCAGGGCAATTGGAGATATAGTCAGTACCAAAAGCCGTAGTAATGCCAACATCATGCGCATCAACAGTACTCAGTTGTTCCATATCAGCACCAACCTCCTCAACATCAGCAGTACCACCCTTCTCCTTGATACCATAATCAGTATCCCTACCATCAACCTCCACACCATTCCCAGTCTCAGCATGGAAAGCATGCTGAACCATTCGAGGTTGCTCCCGTGAACACCGCCCTGAATTACTTGGCTCGACTAGTAAAGAGCCTTGTAGAAACGAGCCAGAAGCTCGACGACCTCGCCGCTGCCAAAACACCAATTCCGGCAAGGTAGAGGACAACCCCGATAATTTTAGAAAGCGAGAGCAGGTAGTCTATGATGTTCCACCCAATCTAACAGATTAATGTGTGCATGATTTGTTTTTATCTAATGTTGTCACTCTCAGGAGCGGTAGGACCCTTACAGTCGATTGCCACCATTAAGAGTAATACTAAAGCATCACCTAACGAATCATCCTCTTCTGCATCAGTTGATCCAGCAGCGGGCTGAGTTAGGAAGAGGAAGATGAAGGGGAAGCACCTGAAATAAAAGACTAAAAAAATTAGCAAACTTAAAAACAACAAAAAGAAAGCAGCAACAACCGAAGCACCACCGTACCAGCAATGGGGATGCCCGCACTAGCAGTCAATCCAGAGTTAGCTGATGGAGCCTGACATGCATTTTTGGGATGTCCACCTCTTGCGAATAATAGCATTCCTTTTAATCATCCAGTTGTATAGTCAGAAGTGGACATTGATTTTATTGTAAACAAGAACACTATTCGTGCTTTTGATTTTGTAAATATTCCATTTCTTGATGCTATGAGAAAATCCAAAAAAATTAAAAATTTGAAAATTTCCTTGTCCGAACCTGATGTGGTCGAAACTATTTAGAATCTTGTTCTTGAGATGCCTGATTAACCACGAGATACGAGGGCCTAAATGTCTCACACAAGATGGAGGCAAAGTCGCTGCAGCGACCTCGGTAAATCCAAATTAAATCAACAATTAACTCATGAATAATATCAAGCAATGGAAATCAAAGTGTGGAGTTAAAATATATTATAGCTCTACAAAATATGTGTATAGTGCAAGTATGCAGAGTGTCGAACACAAGGAGCAAACAGGTAGAATAAGGCAATAATGCACAAAATGTGATTGTGATGATTTGTCTATAAATGCTATTTTTTGTGGATTTTGAATTGCATATATATATTTTTAATTTTTGATTTTATATTTTTATATTTTGGTTTTTAATTTACTGATTTATATTTTATTTTATATTTTGTATTTTTATATTTTATTTTTCTTTTAACAAATATATAACGTATATAAGGAATATATATGTACACTAGAAACAAGAGAGGGATAAAACTAAGGGAAAAATTCTCAAAATACATGAAATAAAATCTTTTTGGGATTTTTATATTTTTCTAATATTTTTTGGTATTTTTAAGGTCAAAAATACTAAGTAACAGTGAATACAATATACATGTGGGACAAAAATGTAGAAATAAAATAGCAAACATGAGTGAAAAATTATCAAATTAATTTTTATAGATAGATAATAGGATAAGGAAAATTCAAATGCAGGAAACACATTTTTGGTATTTTTATGAATTTTTTATATTTTTATGAAGATTTCGAGAATTTTGCTATTTTTGGAGTTTTCTTTAGTTATTTTTAGGAATTTTTTGTCAGAAAATAAAATAAGCTAAGACACACAAAATATATTTTTTTAGAATTTTTAAAAGTCTTTTTATAATTTTTATGTATTTTCTAATGCAAACAGGTTGAAAATGCATGTTTTTTATTTTTAATAATGAAAATGCAATAAAAATGCAAACTAAAAATATGGCGTTAAACTAAAATGCAACATGAGCCTACGTTAATTTTTTTGGGAATTTTTCGAGTTAAAATAATGCATGAAATAAATGCAAACATCCAAGCAAAAATACAACACTAGTAAGGGCATAAACGTAAATACACAGAAGTCCACGGGCCTACTTGTAGTTTTTTCAAAATTATATAATGTTAAATACAATTTTCTGTAGTAAAAATAAATACCCAAACCCGAAGGGGGTTCGCTGCAAAATGTCTAGACTCACGCGCACTGGGCACATGACGTGGCAGGGGTATTTTTGTAATTTTACAAAGTTCCAAGGGCTTAGATGCAATTTTACCAAAATACTACAACTTAAATAAAAAGTTTATGGACTGAAATGAAATAGACAAATCCCTAGGGGGGTCCTTGCAAAATCCCCACCACCCTACGTGCACGGGTCACGTAAGGTGACGTGGACTGGACCTAAATGCACATATGAATTCTATGGGGGTCTTGATGCAAAATGCGAAACCACCCTTATTAAATAGCTTATTTTTAATTATATACAATTAAAGGTGAGTTTGATGCATTTTGAGCTTTTATTTGAGAGATACAAGTGTGGGAAGTTGGCATTTTGGATTTTTATTCAGATCGTAACTTTTTATCTTATAGTATTTTTGCATGAAATAAATTTTGTATTTTTATTTATTTAATTATCTACAACTTTCATGTACAGAGTTTCATTATTTGAGGTATAAAAAGTGGAACCAAAAATAGGTCCCCAAAATGCATAAAGAATGGATTAGAAACAAATGTATTGTATTCTGGCCCTTATCTCCCCGTACTTTATTCCTTGTCAGCCTAGTCATCCAGATGCCTAGGTCTCGGGGTTTTGGGTCATAAAATATTTACAATATTTTATTCTTTTTCTTTTCTTTTATTTATTCTATAATTTTGGCTTTAAAAACAATATTTTATACACTATTTATATGCACATATATGAATGCTAAGATGCGGGAATTAAGGGTATTTACAAGCATTTGCTAGGGTTTTTGAGGCCAAAATGATAGAATAAAGATGATGAAATGTGGATTCATCATCCCCCTATACTTTGCCTTTGCTAGTCCCTTGCAAACACTTATGCAATAAGTACAGAAAGAAAAATAAAGAAAAGAAAAAGAAGAAATGTGGATTGAATTTAATTATCAAACTTTCCTTCACAAAATCAAAGTTTGGAGCTTAAGTCGGACCTTTAGAGTTTTAGTGCGGCCGGAACATTAATGAGAACCGAATTTGAAATCCAACAGTCCTTGAGAATCCCAAAACTCTGCTCAAGTCTCCTCAATAGCTAGGTCAGAAATACTTCAAACTCATACGCAAACCCCTACGACTATGAATCTGACTCGTACAGTGTAAGTGATGGTGGCTCTCCCTAACTGAAATGACAAAGAGACTGACTTCTCCAATATGACAACCCAATGATTCCCCAATCCAACAACTCATTCCTCAAGGAGCAGGGTATTCCCTTCTAAGTTCAAGTGGCAACCAGCTCAAGAGGAGGGAGTGAAGAGAAGAATGGACGGTAGCCAGTGTAGCTACCTATCCTAGGATGCAAGACCGGTGTAGTCACGAATCCGGCTGCAAGCTCACATAATTTAACTTTAAAGCTCAAGCTTGCTTATTGGCTATACACATATGTACACTCCGGCAAGCATTTTTATTCTTGTACAGGCCTGTCCACTTTTTGGAGTTTTGGCTTTTTGCAATTTTTTCTTCAAAAAGGTTTTTCAGATGTTTTTGGTATTTTATTTTTGCAAATGTTTTTGGGATTTTTGAGAACAAAACGATTTTGGCCAAAAACTAGGTACAAATATTTACACGGGGATGCATCTTGTATTTACAAGAAATGGATTTTAAGAATTTACAAAGGTAAGTGATCAGTTTTATACATATATATAGAGAATTTTAAGTGAGATGTTAGTGTTCCTCAAACTTATTTGGCAAATGTTTTTCAAACAATTTGGAAAACTATAGTCCAAAATAATTTTTACAAACACCTTTACAAACATGTACATAAATTTGAAAATTATTTTGCAAAGGTTTTCCAAACAATATAATAGATTTTTCAAATATTTTTGCCACCATTTTTCAAACCGTTTGTAAATCGTTTTTCAAACTTTTATTTCACACAAAGAAAATTTTACAATCAAAATATTTTTACAAAGGTCGAAAACATGTAACAAAATGTTTTTCAAATAGTTTTTCAAGAGGTTTTTCACAAGGATTTTCAAACTATGTTTCAAACATTTTGCAGAGAATATTTTCTCCTGATTTATTAATCAGTAAATACAAAAAAAATTGAGGAATACTCAACATATTTTTATTAAACATTTTTAATGAATTTGATAAGTATAATTAGCTGTATTTAATAGTAAAAATACGAAAGTACAAGTTATGGCTAAAGTATATACACAGTACATACGACCCCCCTATACTTAGCTTGAGCTATGTCCTCATACATCGGAGAGAAAAGAGAAGACATAACTCGTACTAAGTATAGGCGAGTCTAAAGAACAAATAAATGCATAAAAGAATGAGAGGTTGACCGTCCCCCCTATACTTAGGATCAAATAATCCTAAGTATAGCAGACTGTACACAAAGCATGGAGGGTCAAGGGTGGGAATGAACAGATCGTACTCCGATTGTCTCCCCCTATACTTAGGGTAAAATATCCCTAAGTATAGACAAGAAGAGGAGACAATGAAGAGGATCAAAGAAGATAGGAAAGGAAAAGAAGAAAAGAAGAAAAGAGAACAACTCAGTGTGTGCACCCCCTATACTTAGGACAAGATGTGTCCTAAGCACAGCAAAATTATAAGATGAAGACGGGGTGACATACATAACGGAGGAATGAATGAATGATATAGACAAATGGATATGTACAGAGGAAGATAGAAGTGATAATCATGTATGAGACGTATAAGTTGTGAGTCAAAGAGCACGTCTCATACCAAATGAATTGGGGCAACATCAACGGTCGACGGGTCATGATCTAGATATGATTTCAAGCGCTGACCATTGACTCTAAAAGTGGAAGATGATGAAGGTTAGGATATATCAATGCTAACATTATCATGCACCTTCCGGACCACATATGGTCCTTTCCATTTACTTTGTAGTTTCCCTGGGAATAATTTCAACCTAGCATCAAATAGCCATACTTGCTGATCTGGCTCAAATTGTTTATGGCTGATTCGGGAATCGTGCCATACTTTCACTTTCTCCTTATACTGTAGGCCACTTGAGAAGGCTGTATCTCTTAGTTATTCTAGGGCTGCCAACTCTGCTTTCTTCTGTTCTCCTACAATCTTAGGATCCAATAATAGCTCGGTAACTACCCAAAGTGACTTATGCTTTATCATCACTGGTAAATGGCACGGCTTGCCATAGAAGAGACGAAAAGGAGATGTCCCTAATGGTGTCTTGAAAGAAGTCTGATAGGCCCACAAAATCGAGTCCAAAAGCTGTGATCAATCCTTTTGATCTGGGCGGACTACCTTCTGTAAAATTGTCTTAATCTTCCTATTCGATGCTTCAGCAAGACCATTAGTCTGAGGGTGATATGGCGTGGCAACACGGTGGTCAATACTGAACTCGTCTGCAAGGGCCCTAACCTTATCATTAATAAAGTGAGACCCCCATCTGAAATCAAAACTCTAGGATCCCCGAACCGTGAAATAATATTTTTCCTCAAGAAACGGCATACGATTTTAGCATCTGCAGCTCGGGCGGGGATGGCCTAAACCCAACGACTCACATAATACACAGCGAGAAGAATGTACTCAAACCCCTGACTTTTAGGAAATGGGCCCATGAAATCAATCCCCCATGCATCAAAACCTCACAAAAGTGAATGGGCTGCATGGGCATCATGTCTCTCTGTCCGCAGGTATCCATCTTCTGACAGTCAGTACACCTTCTCACGAACTCATCAGAATCCTTGAAAAGGGTAGGCCACCAAAGGTCGGATTGGAGCACCTTCTGTGATGTCTGTCTCCTAGAATGGTGTCCTCCTGCCTCAAGCTTGTGGCAGTAGGTGAGGACGCTATGTTGCTCATTTTGAGGAATACACCGTCTCCAGATATTGTCCCCTCCTTCATGATAAAGGACGGGGTCTTTCCAATGGTACGACTTTGCCTTCGCTAGGAAGGTCTCAAGCCGCTGTCTGGGCCAACCTTATGGAATAGATTTGGCAACTAGGTAGTTCACAATGTCGGCATACCATGGAAGAGAGGTGATAGCAAGGATCGCCTCATCTGGAAAAGTCTCAGTAATAGGTGCTATGGGCTCAGATTCCTCAAGATTCTCTATGCGGGAGAGGTGATCTGCCACAACATTCTTAACTCCAGGTTTATCCTTAATCTCAATATCAAATTCCTGGAGGAGAAGGATCCATCTGGTTAATCTGGCTTTGGCATCCTTCTTCGACATCAAGTACCAAATGGCAGTATGATCTGTAAAAATTGTCACTCTAGATCCAAGAATGTAAGATATGTACTTATCCAAAGCAAGTACTACTGCCAGCATCTTTTTCTCAGTCACTGTATAGTTCCTCTGAGCTGCATCCAAAGTCTAGCTAGCCTAGTGTATGTCATAGGGTTCATCTCTCCTCTGTCCAAGCACAACCCCAATGGCATAATCAGAAGCATCCGTCAAGATCTCAAATGGGAGAGATCAATCAGGTGGCTGAAGGACAGGAGCCTCAACAACTAAATTCTTGAGAGTCTCGAAGGACTTAAGACACTTATCATCTACGAGGAACTCAGTGTCTTTAGTCAATAAATCAGTAAGCGGTCGGGCAATTTGACTGAAGTCCTGAATGAACCGTCGGTAGAAACCGACATGCCCCAGAAAAGACCGCAACTATTTTAGATTGGACAGTGGATTGAGTTTTCTAATGACATCCACCTTGGCCGGATCAACCTCAATGCCCCTGTTAGAGATGATGTGACCAAGGACCGTCCCCTGAATCACCATAAAGTGACTCTTCTCCCAAGATAGTACAAGGTTTACCTCTATGCAGCGCTGAAGCACTCGGTCTAGGCAGTCAAGACAAGCATCAAACCCGTCGTCATAGACTGAGAAGTCATCCATGAAGACCTCCAAACAATCACCTATCATGTCCGAAAAGATGGACAACATGCACCTTTGGAATGTTGCAGGGGCGTTACATAGACCAAAGGGCATCCGTCTGAAAGCATAAGTCCCAAATGGACAGGTGAACGTCGTTTTATCCTGGTCTTCGGGTGTAATGGCCACTTGATTGTATCCGGAGTACCCGTCAAGAAAACAGTAATGACTCTTCCCAACTAGCCTCTCGATAATATGATCAATAAATGGTAGCGGGAAATGATCCTTCTTGGTGGCCTCATTCAATCGTCTGTAGTCCACACAGACCCTCCAAGAAGTGGGTACCCGGGTGGCGATCTCCTCTCCAGACTCATTCACAACTGTAGTGATACCCGTCTTCTTGGACACCACATGTAAAGGACTAACCCACTTGGAGTCGGAGATGGGGTAGATAAAATCAGCGCTCCACCATTTATATTCCTTCATTACCACATCTCGAAGATTCGAATTCAGCCGTCGTTGGAACTCACGCGAGGGCTTAGCGTCCTCCTCGAGGTAGATATGGTGGGAGCACATGGCCAGACTTGTCCCCTTGAGATCAGCCACACTCCATCCTATTGCCTTGCGGGTTCTTTCAAGAACCTCCATCAGACGAGATTCTTGTTCTCCAGTCAAATCTCCTGAGATAATGATTGGGTGCATTTCAGGATCACCTGCAAGGAATCTGTACTTAAGCGACTGCGGCAAAGGCTTCAATTCTGGCTTGGTGGGAGCTGGCAAATCTGGCTTCTGATATGTCTGCGTAAAAGCAACCAGGTCTGTACATGAGAACTCTTGCTGTATGTGATCATCTGACGAAGGGAACCCTGTTGGTGTGTCTATCATCTGTGCTGGCTCGATCTCCATCCTCTCTGTCGGCTCATCGGGAAACATGCATGGCAAATATGTATCAAAGTCCTTCCAATCAAAGTCTGCCTCCGAGGGATCTGAATCTGAACAAACATCAGTATCTCCACTCATCACGCGACTGTCAGCCTGTATAGTGCCCGCTGCCAATGGTGTGCTCTCCGAACTCTCGTCTACTACAAAAGGTGTGTACTCTGAGTCTGCAGATAAGACGAGGGCTCGTGCTTCTGGATCTTCCCAAACTGCTTCATCATCGATCATCACAAAATCACGCTCTTGGTGGATGTCTAACTCTGCATCTGTCAGTTGCATTGTGTCGCTGCATGACTCTGAGCAGGCTGAATCTCTCGCTCGGGTTTCGTCAATCGTCCCTCTACGCGAAAGTACACTTTCCCACTATCATGGTCGGTCACTGCCTTGGCTGTGGCCAAGAAAGGGCGTCCTAATATGATTGGGTAGCGGTCACCGATTCAATTATCTCCATGTACAATACAACAAAGTCCATGGGGAATTTCATACCCTGAATGGTGACGCCCATTTCTCTCAACAACCCCTTCGTCCTCTTGATAGACCTATCAGCAAACTGAAGGACTGTCCGACTCCGATGGAGCGGGCTGAACTCGAATCGGTCGAGTAAGGCTGCCGGAAGGAGGTTGATAGAAGAGTCGTTGTCTAATAGAGTACGATCGAATGGCTGCTCACTAATGTGACAACTGACATATGGAGCTCCTGCATCAGGTCTTTTGGCTGGCAGCTGCTTCTGAATGGCACAACATGTGGCACGGGTGAGCACATGGATCTCTCCTATGTTGTTCCTCCTCTTCCTGCGTACAATGGTTTTTTCTCTTAGGTTCGTTTGGAATAGGGAGATGTGCTCAAGTGCCTCTTGTAGAGTCAGCTGTATCTGGAATCTGTCTATCATCTGCTGGATGAACTCTAATTGTTCCTTCTTTGGTTAATAAGATCCAAGAGGTTTATCGATCCCAGGGGGTACATATCCATAATAAGCATATAGAAATTATTGTACGTCAAATAACGATTTTTTGTTTTATTCCCCTTCGCCGAGAGGAGTACTTGAAGGAAGGGGATGGATGGCCCCTCCTCAAACAGAGGGCTAGGAGAAGGTTTCTAGCCCTGTGAAGGGCTGAAATCCATGCAAACATCATCATTCAACACACATGAATTCGGAATTGATGGAGAAACCTTTCCTTTATTCATTTTTTGGTCTTTTTCTAGGTGTCCAGGGATACAGAAAATGGCAAAATAGACGGATCGAATACATATGGACTCAGAATGGGGGCATCAGCGCCACCCAAAATATTCTCCTTCACGGCCTCAGCACCGCGCTCTAGTTCGGCATCAAAAATGGTGGCCTCAGCACCACCGTCTGCATCTGGTATCACGACGGCCTCATCACCGTCGTCTGGAAGGTCATCCTTGGTGGCATCAGCACCACCACCATCATCATCATTGTTGTTAGCGGCATCAGCACCGCTTCTCTCCTCATCAGGGGCTCTAGAATCTCCATGGTGTTGTCCCTCAAATGAGCTGCCGCCGACTGGTTCCCTACCGCTCCTAAGTGACACGAAGTGAGTATCAAACATAGAATGCATGTCATTCAAATAAGCACTAGGAGTGGTATCCTCTGTAAACTATACCTGCTCAGATTTCCTCTTTAAGTTATTCGGATTCGGCTCGCTCTGTGCAGGTATGGCAGCTTTCCCTTTTATTATGTCCCTCATTTCCTGCCGGAACTCATCCATTTCTCACCGGAAGGGTGCTTGCTGTTCGGAGAGCAAGCGGGCGAGATCATCAAGTGCTGGATTCTCCAATATAGGTGCGGAAGAATCGGGAGTGTTCCCTTGCTGGAACTGAGGTTGCTGGTGAGACTTAGGGTACTGCTGCTGGTTTGACTGCTATTGTTGCCTCCACTATTGTCCTTGATAGGCGAGACGAGGACTATGGTGAGACTATGACTGGTGGGAATACTGGAGCTGCTGCTGCTGTTGGCTGTAGTGGTTGCCCTGAGCTAGAGACTGCTGCTGGGATGAAGCGCCTCCGGTGTACCAACGAAATTCGGGGTGATCGCGGTGAATCCCGAGCGGCTGGGGGTACCAGTCGTACCATATCCCGTTGACTTCCATCAACTTCTCCTGCTCGAAGGGTGGAGGTGGTAATGCTGCCAATGTCTGATCCGGCTGATAGACCACCATCTAAGTATCCTGAGCTGTACCGGCACCTCCTGGACATGGTGAACTTGACTGTATGCAGGAGGTGGTGGGGTAGAATGAGTATTTCTGGACTCAGCCAGTGACCTGGGAGGCAGATGTGAAGATGATTGTGCCTCCTGAATACTCAAGATGTGAGTCTTCAGGTCACTCATGGACTTAGCCAACCGGTCAATCTGTGCCAGACCTTAGCCTTGTTTCTTCTCCAAAATCTCAGTGCGGTCCAATTTTTCACTGATTATGCCCATGTCAGCTGCTGATGATTCATCTTGTGTTGTTGCTGACGAAGTATTGGGACCAGCATCGACGCGGGCGATCCTCTGGTATGATCCTGCTCCTTGGGGGGGTTTCTACTGTGTGTAGACTTTGGATTGGGCCATGACTGTAGAGTTCTCTGCCATTCCTTCATAAATGGCCCAAATGTCATCTTCTCCTTTTGAAAAGTGGGACCCTCCACAAGAGGCATTAGCAAGCCCCTACAGCTCCGATGTCAGCCCACAAAAGAAACTATGAACCAAGTTGGGCTTTGATATGTCGTGATGTGGACATCGGTCAATGAGCTCTCTAAATCAATCCCAAGCCTCACGGAATTGTTCATTTCATTCATCTCGTCCCTCGCGCATCTCTCTCATGATTTCACCCATGACCACTCCCTGGTCTCTAATCTGTCTCTGCATGGTTTCCAAGGAGGCTAGCAGTGAATTGTTAATGGCAGCTTGATCATATATGTATGGAGGTGGTCTCTGCTCATCAGGGTGTTCCTCTCTGCCTTCCATTTATGGGGTTTCTGCAAAGTCAAAAGAATCCATCTCAGGTGCCGTCAAATGTTTAGAACTCTGTTCTTCACTACATTCTGACACCACTGGACTGATAGAAGAAGAAGGGTGGTCGAGGGGGAACAGGGTGGACGTAAACTTATGCTCAAAGAGTGGGTCTGGACTCCCCGAAGCCATCCTAGATGAAAAAGGAGGAGTGCTCCATAGCGGTGCCACCAGACATGGCCTAAGGGATCTCCTTCCCTTCATCTTGATTTAGAGAAAGGCGGATGAGATCTGGAATGCAAACAAGATGATCAATCAAACCCCCAATTCACCTACACAACTCTTGAGCTGATGACCGTGAAAGTTTGGTCTGTTTTATTATCAAATTTTATTATATGATCAGTCAATCTATCAGAGTGTTAGAGCAAGCTTTTAGGTACCCTACTCTCCTAGCCAACTGTCCCGATCCACGTTAGATCTTTCCCAGTCAGTATGGATTGCAGACCGTAACCCGGTTGTTCCCGCTAATTCAATCTGCTTAGGACATCACGATCCGCTTTACCAGTTACCGGAGAGATCCTTACTGGAGAATGACTAACCATGACCAGTAGTCAGCTAAAATTTTGGGTGTGGTTCTATCCTAGTGTCGAACCACTCTCTCGCAGTAAATAAATCAAACAAGGAGGGGGTTGCTCTCCCCAAGACAAAGTTTTTGGTGGGATGAGTTTTAAGGTCAAGTTTGCTTTAGCAGTCCCAATTTTTTATTGCTTTCACTTTTTATGTATTTTTTTGAGCAATCATCGTCTAACGAATTTTCTAATTTCCTTGTTATTTAAAGTCCAATAAAACTAGGGGAGGAAAACGGAAAAGCCGATGCGCGGTCAAAATCTATGATGCATGCATGGATAGAGATGCGTACCTTTCCGCCAGCAATCTACATGCAAAGTGATCCGCGCATAAAATAAAGACAATAAATAAAACTACCTAGATGCATGCACGAGGAAATCACCCTAAGATGAGTAGCTTCTATTAACAGAAAGAACAAGTAGCTATGGCTAGGAAGAGAGTCCGGAGTCCGGTCTTGGGGTCGATCAGTGTCCACCACAATGGATCATGCACGCGTTGTATACGACCCCTCCCGGCATGTGGTCTCTAGTCCAAGTCAAATAGCTTTTTCAATTGATTTTTAGCCAAGTCCAATTACGATCTATAGGTGCATGCAAGATATTAGGGATTGGGCCTTAGCTTCTTAAATCGTCACAGTCAACAAAAAATTTCTATGTCTAGGGTCTAAATCCTCGTGAAACAAATAGAAATAAAAGCGAGAAAAGCCACAAAAAATATAAAACCGCCATGAGCCCCCAAGTAAAAACACTTCGAAATTAGGCCCGAGTGTCCTGGAGAGTCCAAGTTATTACAAATGAAGTCTCTCTCTCACTTCAAATTACAAATATTTTAGACTACAAAAATTTCTACAAAATGATGGTCTTCTCAAGCCTCCAAGTTTTCTTTTGGTGCTAAGTGAGCTTTCACATGGGTGCCCAAGCGCCTAGGATAGGGCGCTTCCCTCGCTCGACGGTACCTCGCACAAAATCCGAGAAAAAGGGTGATTAGACCAGTCAAGCAATATAATCAAATGAATAAGTAAAAATGTAGGCAAATATTCACAATCAATCACAAAAGAATTCTCTATACGTTGTTGCTCCTTGACAACGACACCATTTAATTAACCGCGAGATACGAGGGCCTAAATGTCTCACACAAGGTGAAGGCAAAGTCGCTGCGGCGACCCTCGGTAAATCCCGATTAAATCAACAATTAACCCACGAATAATATCAAGCAATGGAAATCAAAGTGTGGAGTTAAAATTTCTTATACCTCTACAAAATGTGTATAGTGCAAGTATGTAGAGTGTCAAACACAGGGAGCAAACAGATAGAATAAGGCAATAATGCACAAAATGTGATTATGATGATTTGTTTATAAACGCTGTTTTTTTTGTGGGTTTTGAATTGTATATATATATTTAATTAATTTTTGATTTTATATTTTTATATTTTGGTTTTTAATTTATTGATTTTGTATTTTCTTTTTATATTTTGTATTTTTATATTTTCTTTTTCTCTTAATAAAGATATAATGTATATAAGGAATATATATGTACACTAGAGATAAGAGAGGGATAAAACTAAGGGAAAAACGCTCAAAATATAGGAAATAAAATCTTTTTGGGCTTTTTATATTTTTCGAATGTTTTTGATATTTTTAAGGTAAAAAATACTAAGAAACAGTGAATACAATATAGATGCAGGACAAAAATGTAGAAATAAAATAGCAAACATGAGTGAAAAATTGTCAAATTAATTTTTATAGATAGATAATAGGATAAGGAAAATTGGGAGACAGGAAACACAATTTTGGAGTTTTATGAATTTTTTAGATTTTTATGAAGATTTTGAGAATTTTACTATTTTTAAGGGTTTTCTTTTGTAATTTTTAGGGATTTTTTGTCATAAAATAAAATAAGATTAGACACACTAAATATATTTTTTTTGGAATTTTCAAAAGACTTTTTATAATTTTTATGTATTTTCTAATGTAAACAATGTTGAAAATGCATGTTTTTGATTTTTAATAAATATGAAAATGCAATAAAAATGAAAAATAAAAATATGGCGTTAAACTATAATGCAACAGAAACCCATGGTAATTTTTTGGGAATTTTTCGAGTTAAAATGATGCATGAAATAAATGCAAACATCCAAGCAAAAATACAACACTAGCAAGGAATAAACGTAAATACACAGAAGTCCAAGGGCCTACTTGCAATTTTTCCAAACATATATAACATTAAATATAAATTTTTGGACTAAAAATAAATACCCAAACTCGAAGGGGGTTCGCTGCAAAATGTCCAGACTCACGCGCACTGGGTACGTGACATGGCAGGAGTATTTTTGTAATTTTACAAAGTTCCAGGGGTTCAGATGCAATTTTACCAAAATATTACAACTTAAATAAAATGTTCATGGATTGAAACGAAATAGACCCTGTAAAATGCCCACCACGCCACGTGCACGGGTCACGTGAGGTGACGTGGACTGGACCTGAATGCAAATATGAAAACTATGGGGGTCTTGATGCAAATATTACAAAAAAATTTAAACTACAAATAAAAGTTTTTGGACTAAAAATAAAATGCAAAGGTGGCGAGGGTGTAGGTGCAAAATACCCATGCCTAAATTCCTCGTGCGTGATCGAACGACTGGGAGGCGGTCACTTATCCATGTGACGCGCGCACAACGCGCGATGACGGTTCGCAGCTGGACGGGCGAGATTAGATCTTTGGCTGAAGATCTGACGGTGGTGGCGCGGTGTGATCCAATGGCTAAGATCAGAACTGGAGCAGCGGCCCGATCGAACGACGGAGAAGCCAAAGAGAAGAACGGGAAAGAACGCCGGCGAGGCGAACTTCCCCGAGCTAGATCTCGGTCCAAAAATGGGTTGCGAGCTCCTGGAAGTTCAGGGTATGTACTGGAGGTCTCGGGTTCGTCAGAGGAGCTTTGTGGCGCTGGTGCTAGGGCGGCGAAGCTTGGGGCTCCAGGTAGCTTCGGCGAACTTTGCAAAATGCCCTCCAGTTGATTTGACTGTGCTTTGACCTGCAAATAACTCAAGATCCACAAGGGCAAAATGCCTCGAGGGTCGGTGAAGCGGATGGCGACGGGGAAAGACGGCGCGAAGTAATGGCCGGAGCGAGCTCCAGCGAGGTGATCGTGAAGGCGATTCGGTGAAGGGAACTCGAAGATTTTTAGGTGGGAATGATCCTACTGCTAAGGCGAATAAAAGGCAAGAGAGAAATAGAAGAAAAACGAAGACCTCGAAGGTGGTGTACCTGAGGTGAAGGACCTCGACAGCGGTGACATGCCGAAGGTGGTGGAGCCGCCCTGATGCTTGCTCGACCGCTCTGATGCGCGGAGGCGGAAGCTGTCACCTTCCTCTCACTCAAGGGCACAAAATTGGGAGCGAAGCGGGTGCTAAGGGGGTTCAAAACTCAACTTTCAAACCATAGCTCTGCAAAATGCGAAACCACCCTTATTAAATATCTTATTTATATACAATTAAAGGTGAGTTTGATGCATTTAGAGCTTTTATTTGAGAGATACAGGTTTGGGAAGTTGGCATTTTGGATTTTTATTCAGATCATAACTTTTTATCTGTACAGTATTTTTGTATAAAATAAATTTTGTATTTTTATTTATTTAATTATCTACAACTTTCATGTACAGAGTTTCGTCATTTGAGGTATAAAAAGTGGAACCAAAAATAGGTCCTCAAAATGCATAAAGAATGAATTAGAAACAAAGGTATTGTATTCTGGCCCTTATCTTCCCCTACTTTATTCCTTATCAGCATAGTCATCCAGATGCCTAGGTCTCAAGGTTTTGGGTCATAAAATATTTACAATATGTTATTATTTTTCTTTTCTTTTATTTATTCTATAAGTTTGGCTTTAAAAACAGTATTTTATACACTATTTATATGCACATGTATGAATGCTAAGATGCAGGAATTAAGGGTATTTACAAGCATTTGCCAGGTTTTTGAGGCCAAAATGATAGAATAATGATGATGAAATGTGGATTCATCAATGCCTCTGCTTAAGGCCATTAAGTACACGCAGAATATCAAGAAAGGACTGAAGGAAGCATGTACCATGTACTTCAAAAAGACAGTTGTGTCGAGACATGGAAAGAAATGTGAAGCATACTCTGACCGCGGCTATGGTAAATGCAATCAGCAATCTCCCAAGCAAAAAGAAATACATGGGATCTCCTCTTGTCAGATGTCAGATGTTTGACAAAGTTTTCGATTAAACACTTCTTGATAGTAGATCGTCAATCAACCTGATGCCTACTTCACTGCTCAAAGAATTTGGGTTGAGACCGCTCAAGTCTACTAGAATGATCCTACAGTTTGCAGATACATCCATCAAGTGACCTCGGGGCATTCTGGAGGATGTCATCGTCATAATTCAAGGGATGCAATTCCATGCGGACTTCATCGTATTAGACATGGACATCTTGGCTCCTCTTCTGCATACCCTGATTATACTTGGACGGTCATTCCTTCGAACAGCAAAGCAGTGGTGAACTATGGCACTAGATTGATCAGCTTTCCAGCAGTGACAACGTGCCGATTCAGATGATCCAAGTGCTGAAATCATCAGAGTCTACATCATATGCGAGTGAGCATGTAGAATAGAGAATAGAAGATTGTGACTTCCTAGTAGAGATCAAAGACATCAATCTGTTTATGGATGACATTAAAACTCACAAATTCCTCTCCATCGAGGAAGGAGTGGATGGCATAATCGAATTACCCTCTGTCTGTGAAAATGAGATTTTTGCTGAATTTCCATAAGAACTAATTGATGACCACTTATCCTTAGCAGAGGAAGAGGAGATTATTGAAGACTTGAGATTTTTTGTGCATCCTTAGATTCAGAGCTTGAAATTTCAAAGGTGGAAAGTGTACAATTGAAAGATTTGGTACCACCGCCCTGCACAGTTGCAGAAGTAGCCACTGAGCTGACTCAGACCCCACTAGAGCTTAAACCACGTCCAACGAATATGAAGTATGCCTTCGTCGTGGGTGAGTAGAATGTGTTTCTTGTGATCAACAATTCATAACAGACATGGGAATAGGAATCTCATCTGCTCGAGGTTCTAGAAAGGAATCGCAAGGCCATATGTTGGACAATATCAAAACTCCGTGTTAATCCATTCCTATGTTCCCATCACATATACCTTAAGGAATATAGCAAGTCGTCCTTCGAGTTCCAACGAAGATTGAATTCGAATCTCTGGGTGGTTGTAATGAATGAAATTACCAAATGATGTGATGTTGGATTCATATATCCCATCTCCGATTCAAAATGTGTGAGTTCCTTGCATGTCGTGTTGAAGAAATCAGGGATCACCATCATAAAGAAAGACAAAGGAGAGGAGATCGCAACCAAAGTTCCAACATCTTGGCGCATCTGTGTGGATTACAAATGCTTGAATCTAGCGACCAAGAAGGATCATTTTTCACTTCCCTTCATCGATCAAATTGTCGAAAGATAGGCCGTGAAGGAGTATTTCTGCTTCTTAGATGGATATTCTGGTTACAATCAAGTTGCAATCGCCTCAAAAGACCAATAGAAAACCACCTTCACCTATCCGTTTGGGACGTATTCTTTCTGTAGGATGCCTTTTGGTTTGTGCAATGATCCAATGACATTTCAGTGATGCATGTTGGCAGTGTTTGCGGATACGGTTGGTAGCTATTTTTGACATTTTTATGGATGATTTCTTGGTCTACAACGATAGTTTTGATCAATACCTATCTTATCTAGACCGAGTATTGAAGAGATGTTGTAAAGTAAACTTGGTGCTCTCATGGGAAAAGGGTCACTTCATGGTGACTGAAGGGATTGTGCTAGGTCATGTCATCTCAAAGCATGGCATGGAGGTAGACCCTACAAAGGTGGAGGGCTTCAAAACTAGAGCCACCTACAAACTTGAAACAAGATCGGTCATTCCTTGAGCATGAGGGTTTTATCGCAGATTCATTAAAGATTTCAGAAAAATTGTCCGACCGCTGACTGAGCTTCTAGACAAGGATGCATTTTCATTATTGATGTCAGAGTTCTCCAAGCCTTCAATCAGTTGAAAGAATTGATCACCCAGGAACTTGTTCAACTGCCAATTTGGTCTCTATTATTTGAGATCATGACATAGACATCAGGTTATGCCATTGGAGCTATTTTGGAACAAAGAAGAAATAATATAACATTTGTTATTCATTATGCTAGCAGAACACTTGATGAAGCTCAGAAAAACAACACTATCATTGAAAAAGAGATGCTAGTAGTTGTCTTCGCCCTGGAGAAATTCAGATCCCATTTACTTGGATCCAAAGTCATGGTATACACAGACCATTTTGCCTTCAAGTACTTGCAAGCCAAGAAGGATGCTAAACCAAGGCTGATCATATGGATCCTTCTCCTCCAAGAATTCGATTTTGAAATCTGTGATAAACCTGGAGTTAAAAATGGGTAACAGGTCATCTTTCAAGATTGCCAGAGTCAGACACTCTTGAGCAGAGCTTGATTCCAATTACTGAAATCTTTATAGATGAATACATTATGTCAGTCACCTCGCTCCCTGGTTTGCCAATATTGTCAACTATCCTATTTCCAAGAGAACTCCACAAGATTGGCCTAAGATGAAAGCTGACAAATTTTTGTCAGATATTCATTTCTATCAATGGAAGGATCCTTATCTCTTTCGTGAGGGGGCATATTGCATCTGGAGAAGGTGCATTCCTTAGGAGGAAGTTTGTAGTGTCTTAGATCATAGCCATAATCGAGAATCAGAAGGACACCACTATGGAAAAAGAATGTCAACAAAAGTGCTTCAATATGGGCTCTTGTGGCCGACTCTGTTCAAAGACATTGGAGATTTAGTGAAATGTTGCACTGACTGTCAGAAGATGGGCGAAATCATTGGAATGAGAGACAAAATGGCCCTAGAGTACATTTAGATTTCAGACATATTCGATGCGTTGGGGCACTGACTTCATGGGCCCATTTCCCACAACCATGGTTTTGAGTATCGCTGCTCTCTATCGATTATATCAGTCATTGGGTGGAGGCTATCCCAACCCGAGCCATCGACAGATGCTCCGTCTACCAGTTTCTAAAAGAATACATCATTGCAAGGTTTAGGATCCCAAAGATTCTGATATCAGATGGGGGTAGCCATTTCATAAATAGAGAAGTGATTGAACATCGAGTAGCTTCTCCATACCACCCACAATCCAATGTCCTGACAGAATAATCAAATAGGGAGATCAAGACAATTCTTCAAAACTTGTACATCTCGACATGAAGAACTGGCCCTAATTGATTGATTCAGTTCTTTGGGCTTATCGAACTACGTACAAGTCACCTTTGGGAATGTCTCCGTACCACCTTGTATACGACAAGTCGTGCCATTTACCCATGGAATTGATTCATAAATCTTTATGGGTAATCATTGTTTGTAATTTGGATTCCAAGAAGGTTGGAAAGATCTGGATCTAAATAGATTTCTAGAATTTTGTGACTATGCATATGACAACAACCTGATGCATAAGGAGAAAGTCAAGAAGTGGCATGACCAGCACATCTGCCAAAAGAAATTTGAATCATGTCAGAAGTGGTTGTTCAATGCAAAATAAAACATATTCCCAGGGAAGTTGAAGAGCAAATGGATAGATTTTTATTGTGAAGCATGTGCATGAAATATAGAAGCATTGTCATATCTGGTTTTATCAACTAATTCATAACCATTTGTCATCAATGGAGAGATACTAAAACCTTACCTCGGATATGATACATTTCTGTCCGTGCTTGATTCTATACAGGTGGTCTACCATGAAGATCTTCAAGCCGCAGCATCAATTACATCAGACAAGGCATCCAAAAAAATTGACTGATTAATCTTTTTTTCTTTTCTTTTTTCATTCTTTCATTATTCCGAACGGTTCACTCATCCCATTCATCATTGCTATACTTATATCAATCATCTTAAGTATAGGGGGGATGAGTGTATTCAGATGTTCAGTCTGTGATCCCTCGCATGTCTCCTCAACTCTTGTATTATGTCTATACTTAGGGATATTTTACCCTAAGTATAGGGGGAGAGAGGTCGAGCCGATGATTTATTCGTTCCCATCCTCGACCCTCCATGTTATGTATACAGTCTGCTATACTTAGGATTAATTGATCCTAAGTATAGGGGCAGACGACTTCCTATTCACTATTGAACTGTTGTATTGTAGACTCTTCTATACTTAGCACGAGTTATGTCTTCCTTTTTTTCTGACCTTTGGGGACATAGCTCAAGCTTAGTATAGTGGGGTCGTATATACGTTGTATATACTTTAACAATAACTCGTACTTACACATTTTCAATAACGTGTCTAATTAATAAAAATTAAAATACACACCAAAATTCTTTTATTTGCATTAATAAACCAGTTAAAAATGATTTTGCAAAATGTTTGAAAAATGGCTAGAAAATTGCTTTGAAAAATATGTTGTAAACCCGTTTGAAAAATATTTTGTGAAATGTTTTTGAACTTTTGTACAAATGTTTTGGTTGTAAAAAGTTCTTTATTTTGTTTGAATAAAATTTTTTGAAAATCAATTTGCAAATGGTTTGGAAAATGATTAGAAAAAATACTTTGAAAATTCTATACATACTATTTGAAATATCTTTGAAAATGATTTTCAAATTTTGTAAAAAATTGCAAAAATTATTTGTCAAATTTAATTCAAAATGAAGTTTTCAAAATGTTTGCAAAATCTTTTCAATTATTTTGGGACCCTGTACATAATTCAAGCAAATAAAATTTCTTTACAAACTCTGTACATGAAACGATAATACTGACTTCTTTAAATTATTCACCTAATTCTTGTAAACAACAAGATACACTCCTGTGTAAATATCCGCACATAACTTTTTTTACTAACTCTTTTATTTTTCAGAAAGTCATTAAATTTTACAAAAAAACAAAAACCCATAAAAATTTGAAAACGTTTTCAAAACTGCATAAAAGTTGCAAAACTTCTTCAAAAATTTAATAAAAAGTCAAAATTAGAAAATGGATTCACAAAAATATTTCTATCTGCATTGCATAGCATTTGCATTTTTCGGATTAATAATGACAATTGAACAAGTCTAAATAAAATTCGAAGATTGGAGCTTGGTTGGATCTTAATCCCCTTAATCACAAGAACCTTAGAGGAGTTGGAATTGAGGTGCTTTAGGTCTGCTAGAGTTAATTCTTTGAGACCACAAGATTTGGTTCAGTGTCATATTTATTGCTTAAGTAGAATATTTCCGAACACATGTGTGAATGTTGTCGACAGTGACCTGACTTGCACAACTGCACCTTACACTTTGCTCAACTAAATTGAAGTGGTAGAGGGATGGATTTTCTGGCAGGAGACACAAGCGAATGGAAACATACGAAGTCTCGATGTCGTGGCCATTGTGCCCTACCCGATCCAGTAGCCATGGGCTCTAAGGACAGGATGTTGTGGGCTGCAATAATGCTTCAAAATAGGGATAGTCTACTTGCTCTAGTGAAGTTGTATATAAAAAACTTTGAAAAAATAGACGGGCAAAATCAATGAAAAATCAATTCCATCGGAGTATATATGTATTCAATAAGCAAGCTTGAGCTTTAAAGTCAAAGATGTATGTGATCCTGCAGCTGGATGACTTGGCTACACTGGTCAAGCATCCCAGGATAGGTAGCTACACTGGCTACCATCCATTCTCTTCTCCACCTTCTCTTCTTGAGCCGATTGCATTGAACTTAGAAGGGAATACCCACTTCTCGAGAAAAGAGTTACTGGATTGGGGAATTAGGGTCACCATGTTGGAGAAGCCCAACCTTTACCATTTCTGTCGTGAGGAGCTACATATCACTGACACCGTACAAGATAGACTCGTTGTCACAAGGGATTGCGTATAACATCGACTTGTTCTGCTCTGACTTTTGAGGAGACTTGGATAGAATTTTGCGATTCTTAGAGGCTATCGTATTTCAAGTCCGGTTCCCAATAAGGTTCTGACCAAATTAATAAGACAAAGGTCCGACTGAGCTCCAAACTTTGATTTTGTGAGGACAAGTTTAAAAGGTAAGATCAATCCAAGTTCTTTCATTTTCTTTTCTTTATTTTCTTTTTTGCACTTTTAGGAATAAGTGATTGCTAGGGACTAGCAAAGACAAGTATAGGGGGTGATGATTCTCCATTTAATCACCTTTATTCTTTCATCTTGGCCTTAAATCCCTTGCTAAATGCATGTATATATCATTAATTTGTCAAAATAATCACTCTTTAAAATGTACCAAATAATGTATAAAATATTGTATATCTAATGTATTTAAATCCAAAATAAAATAATAAAGGAAGAAAAATTAAAAGAAATGAAATACCAAAGATATTGAATGACCCTATACCCCGAGATCCAATCATCATGATAAATTGGTTGACAGGGAATAAAGCAGGGGGAGATAGGGTAGAAGAACTGTACAGATAAATAGATAAAACCCTAATTTTCAATTCATCAATAATTGATTTTTAGACCTATTTTATTTTATTATTTTTATACTTCAAATAAAAAAACCTCAACATGAATATTATAGATAAAAATATAAAGAAAGGTACAAAATTGATTTCACTTAAAAATAATGCATAGTCTGCATGAGACACACAAAATAAAAGCCAAAAATAAAAATTTTGAAGATATATATCTTCTCCATACAATATCGAAATTTACCAAACTCATCTTTAATTGTATATAAAATTAAATAAGCTATTTTATGATGGTTTCATTAGATTTGGAGTTAAGATGCAAAAATTAGGTTCTAGGCCCTCATTGTGCAATATACATGTATATTATATTCTATATATTTATTCAATATATTTGTCAATTTCTCATATTTTTATAAAATTATAAATATTATTTGAAAGACATGTCCATAATCAAAATAAATTAAAACCATCAAAAATTAATTAAAATAAATCAATCACTTCAATACATATATAAAATGTACTACAATATACCTATAAAGAATATGCACACAATTAATAAGGAATACAAATAAATTTAGAAAAATAAAAAATACCTAAATATGTAATTAAAGAAATTAAAAATATTCACAATATCCATGTATAATAATAAATATATAATACTAATTAAAATTAAAGAAATAAAATACATGTATTTTTACCTATACTTATACGTGTAAAAATTAACTTATAATAAATTACCTTAAAAAATAAATAAAAATATGTATAAAAAACTACATAAAATTATAATCATTTTTATTTCATAACCTAAAATTAATTAATTCATTTATTATTTTTAAATTAATTTACAAAGAATTTCTAGCTCTCTTTTTCCTGGTTGGTCAATGTGGATCAACCGGGACTCTTCATTCATTGACCTCAAGTAAACTGTATTGGTCAGTCTCATCGCCCATGTTAGAATCACGGGATGCCCTCTTTCGCCGATTTATCACACCATCTCCCCTTCCTCCTTCACCTCTAGCCATCCACCTTCTTGACCCCCACACATCCACCAACCACGCCGACCATCCCTTCTTCACCTACCGTAGCTCCATGGTAAACAATCGTGCCTCGAAAATCTCCCACCACCAGCCTATAAAAGCTCCACCCTTCACCATCTTGGTTCCCTTTGATCTCTCTCTCCCCCCTCTCTCTCGGAGCTCTTATCCCTCTGACCTAGCCGCCAAAACCATCTCCAACAAATTCTCTCTCCTTGGCCTCCGACCAAGTTGAGTCCCTCTTTCCAAATATTCTAGGTAACTTTAGGTCCTAAGTTCTATTTCCTGCTTTTAATTTCATATTTTAGTCATTATTTTAGGTTAAATCAGAAGACCCTCTTTGCCTGAAGCTCGAGCTCCAGGCTAAATTCATCGTGAATCGACTGTGCCTCTGCCCCTACTTCATCATGTTCTCCACCAATCAATCCATTTGATCAACCCAGATCCATCGTGGATCTGGGATTCAAGCTCCATCAACTAACTCTCGTCGGAGCTTCATCCCCATTCCACCCTATTCGTGTTCCAGGTTCAAGGGCCGACCGAGGGAGTAGCCCTCGAGCCTCCTAAATTTCTGGTACAGAATACAAGTATTATGGACTCTCCTTGAACCCCCTTGAGCACTTGGAGCACCTCTAGGTCACCTGGAAGTCGAAGGATCCCCATATTGTCATTGACGTCCCCTCAAGCTGATCGGAGTGACCCAACACCTGCGGAGGAGCCCCTGCAACATTTGGCCACCGACAAACTGAAGAATAGCCACCAGAGTCATCGGGAATTGAAGGAAGAAGCTCGCTGGAGCTCATGTTCTTCGCGGATCTTGCAGGACTTTCCCCAGCCGTTAGATCCTGAATGCAACACAGATCTAATCTGGGCCATTTGTATTTTATCGAAATAGTGTGTTTCCTCCAACGTTAGATCCTCCACATGGTAAGCGCGCAATGACCAGATCAATCGAGGTTTAAAGGGGTAATTGCACAAAACCACCTCTGCCTTTTGTATTTCCTAAATAGTTCTCTAAATATTTTAGTACGTGTAAAATTAAGTGGAAAAATTGTAGCAAAGCCCTCGAACCTTTTGTGAATTGCAAGTTAGTCCAATGCTGGCTCAGCTCACGTGCCCCCCATGTGAGTTGGGTATTTTATGCATGTACCAATCTGACTTTGTATATTTCAATTTAATTTATACAAATCAAGTTGACATTGAAAATTTAGGGTGTTTTTGCACATACTCCCCTGTCTTTATTTTTCCTTCTAGCTTGATTAAATCCATTTTGCGTATATATATTTTTTTAAAATACTTCCCATGCTCCAAAAATCCTAAACAACATCTCCCGAATAAGCTTCACGCCAAGGGGTCTTCTTAAAGTGGATTATCATACATATTCGTGCAGAATAATAGATAAGTGTGTACACTTAATTCTACTTTCCTTGCACTTATTAACTACTTAATATTATTTATAATAGATATACTTATCATAAGATATCTTTCCTTATAAGAGCTGCAAATATTAAATCGAGGCATCTATTCTATGATAGATCTTAACTTACCCTCTATTTTTGTGCCTTTAGTTGGACTAGCATTTCTGACAATTGCAATGGCTTCTTTATCTCTTCGTGTTCAAGTATCGGATTAATTGCTTGTTCATGCCATATATCATTTTTCACGGACTTGCTATTTATTAAAATAAAAAAGAGCATCTTATTTCTTGTCTGACTTGAAAAATACGAAAAAAGAAAAACCATAATTAAAATTCAAAAAATACATAGTGTTTATTACCCTATTTCTTTATTTTAGACCAAAAATCATAAAAATATCAAAAGAAATACCAAAAATTAGCAAACCCTTGCTAGCCCTTAAAAAAATGCAAAACATTTTCAACCCCCCCCCCCGCCAAAAAAATTACATTTCCGGCCTATATTTATATACATACATACATATTACTATACATTAAAATTAGTTTCAGGAAATATTGGACCTAGTTACTATTTTCAAAACTCAAAACAATTCAACATATTAAAAAAAGTCTCTGATATTATATATTTTGGACTTTAAAAATACCTAAAAAATAGCAAAAATACCGAAAAGAACAAAATAGAAGAAAAATATAAAAAACAAAAAATATTTTATTTTGCATTTTGACTATTTATAGCTATATTTATAATTACAATACCATGTATTGTATTATATATCTCTATATAGTTATTTATAGTTTATAATTATTAATTATGAAAAACCTTATAAATATTTTTAAATCCTATACAAACATAAAAAAACATTATTCTTTCTTATATTTTCTGATTTTTGTATATTTATCATATATATTTTATTATATATTAATATGGTCTACTTATTACATATATATATTGATACATATATACTTATTATATAATTAAAAAGAAAAGGTAATTAAACATCTGCAAATATAAGAAGGTAAAAATTATAAAATTAAAACAACGTTATGATTCAAAAAAATAAAAAATAGAACCCAAAAAAATTAAGTGAGTGAGTAAATATCATTAATTTTGTGAAAATAAATACTCAATAATTCACATTAATACTTTAGAAATAATGTATAAGAAAACTGTACAAAATACTTTATTTATACCAAAATAAAAGAATAAAAGAAATAAAAGAAAAAGAATGAGGTGCCAAAGACATCGAATGACCCTAGCCCCCGAGGACCAGTCATCATGATGACTTGGTCGATAAGGAATAAGGGGGAGATAGGACACCCAATTGTACACTCAAAACCCCTAATTTATAGGTCAATAAATACAATTTGGGACTTGTTTTATTTCTCATTTTTATTATCAAATCAATAAACTTTGAACATCAATATTGTACGTAACAAAGAAAAATACAAAATTTATTTCGCTCGAAAATAATATACAATGTGCCAAGGACACTTAACATAAAAAACGCAAAGAAAACTTTGCAGATATGCATCTTCTCCATAGTGTATCAAAATTGACCAATCTCACCTTTATTGTTCATAAAATTAAATAAGCAATTCAATGAATATGGTTTCATTCAATTTGGAGTTAAGATGCAAAACTTGGATTTAGGCCCTCGTTGTGCAATATACATGTATAAAATATTCAATATATTTATTCTTTATATTTTCAATCTCTTATATTTTTATAATATTGTAAATATTATATAGAACACATGTACGTATTTAAATTAAAATAAAACCATTCAAAATAATATAAGTAAACAAACAAACTTAAAATTATAGATGAATATACATGTAAGTACCTATATAATAAACATGAATATTTATTTAAGTAAACAAACAACTTCAGAAAAATGCAATAAAAATACCTAAATGTGTGTTTAAATAAGTTATTAATATATAAAATACCAATATATATTAATAAAATATAAAATACAAAACAAAATTAAAATACACAAATACATGTATAAGTACCTATATGTACACATGTAAAAAGTAACACATACTAAATGACTTGTAACAATAAATAAAAATCATAATTAAATAATACATTAAATTATAAGCATTTTTAATTAAAATTTAATTAATTCTAATTAATATCGATTTTCAATGATTTTTGGCTGAGAAATTTTCTGGTTGGTCCACATGGACCAACCAAAGGGCTGGAAATGTTGACTTCAATCGCCTGTCCTGCCTCCACTAGCTGCTGTGTCAGCACCTCAGACACCCCCATCTTCACCAACTTTTCATGCCTCCACCTTGCTTCCAAATCCATCGAGATTTCCACCAAACTGTAGCCCCTTCGTCCTTCTCCCTCGCCCATGTTGGAATCCTCGCCTACCACCCTCGATATACACACCATTTCACCACCTTTTTGGCTGGATCCTACTCCTATAAGATCCCCCTATGACCTTCTTTCCCTTTTTGAACCCTCTTCATCCATCGTAACCCCCATTGGACCTCACCATTGAGTCCTTGTGACAACAGGAAGGACTCCAGTCATTTGTGGCGCAGATAAGGTGGAGAAGAGCAAGATCCAGGTTCACCAAACCTCCCCTCGGGCGCAGATAAGGAAGAGAAGAGCAAGACCCTCTGAAGGCACCTGCTAGATGTACATCATTCCCAGGAAGCGGAGGAGCATCTTAGAGAAGGAGGAGGCGACCAGAACCATTGATTCAGGCTCGTAGGCGGTGAGTTCTCCCGTGTTCATCTGACCTCTCTTATTCAAAGCACATCTCTTCCAAGACTGCTCAATCAATCACATGGATTACCCTTTGTTGTCGGATGGCACACAAGTAAAGAGGTAAATTGATTAGAACCCTTACATTTTTGTAACTTTATTTTTTAGTTCTATAAATATTTTATTATGTCGTATATTTTGTGTACAAATTGCAACTGGGCCTCCAAGGTTCTTGTACATTGCATCTAGGTTCAGTGCCACGTCGACTCACGTGGCGCCCCGCACGAGTTGACCATTTTGCATCCAAGCCTTTCAGACTTTGGATATTTATGTTTAGTCCCAATAATTGTAATAAACATTCAAAAATTTAGGGTATTTTGAATGTAACCCCTGGCTATTAATTTTGTTGCAAAAAATACCCCTTCCAAGCACGTATAATTTAATTTAAACATTTTTTTGGATTTACCTTATTCCAAAAATTACATAAAAATAATTGAATATGCTTTGAATGTTGTTTATCCACTCTACAATTTTTATTTATCATTTTATTATATTTTCAATTTATTAAAAATCATTTTGGTGCTATTTATTCCTGTTTAGAGATAAAATATAAAAAAAATAGTAGAACACTTTTAAAAACTCCAAAATAATTATATATCATACATTTTTGCATAGTATAGATACAAACCAAAAATCACAAAAAAATAGCGAAAGAAAACCCTAAAATTGAAAACTCTCTGTAATTAAAAAATAGAAAATATTTTCAAAAAATTAAAAAATAGTTTTCTACTTGGTATTTTTATATATTTATATTATTATATATTAAAAATATTTTTAAGGAGTTTTGGACTATTTATCTATTTTTAAAAAGGATTTTTACCTGGCAGACCCTATAAACGTTGCCAATTACCTCCACGACCTTTGAAACAACCTGATTCCCCCTCAACCCTGTAAACTTGCCGACTCTTATCCTATGAACCCTGGGATTAATCTGTTTGAAGCTTGTGGGGGTTCTTGGGTAATTTACAAGGTCGATAGGGTAATTACATTTTACAAAAGGTCGTAGAGGTAATTTAAAAAGTTTATAGGATCTGCTAGGTAAAAATCCCTTTTTAAAAACCTTAAAATTTGGCTTATTTATTAATTCCATGAATTAAAGTATTTTGAATTTTAAAAATATATAAAAATTAGCAAAAATCCCTAAAAAATATCAAAAATAGAAGAAAAATATAAAAATCATAAAAATATTTTATTTTGCAGTTTTTGATTATATCTAGCTATATTTATAATAAATACCCTATATTATATTATAATCCTATACATAGTGATATATATTTAATATTATTCTTAAATATTATAAATAATTTAATATATTTTAAAACCCTTTAAAAAATAAAAAAAGATTGTTCTTATTTATATTCTTTGTATATATATATTTACCATATATTATATATTACTTACATTATACTTGTTACATATGTAGTGATATATATTCCTTATGCCTTATTATAATAAAGACATGATTAACGAGTACTTCAACAAGTACAATGCTACCTTTGAGTTACAAGGCTTGGGGAAGCTCTTGCTCGATCATCTCTCTCAACAAGGGCTCTATCCCCCCATATATAATATGGAATTCTATCAAATATATTACGACATTTTATATTCATTGACGACTATTTCATTCTTCTTTTCTTTTATAATATTTCATTAAGATATTTGAAATACTAACTGAAAATTGGTTTAATTAATTTCCAATTTTAGAAAGAGATTTTCTTAAAAATATCAAGAAATGAAACTCAAAAAGATTATATACACTTTTTAATAGAATTTCTTGATATTAGTAGATATTAAAATTAAATTAACAATAAAAACATAAAATTAAAAATCCATAAAAACTAAATATTGTTAAAAACCCACAAAAATTAAAAAACCTAAAAATAAAAAAGTAGTTGTTGTTTCTTCTTGTAGACAATAATTATTTGAATATCCTCCGTAGCTCTCTGAGGTTCGACGTACAGAATAGTTGTACCTATACACATTTCTATCTGGGTTATAATAGACTTTGACCCGCTCTATATTTCATTGCTTGATTCTCTTATTGTGGGTTGACTGTTGACTTAACTGGTCGACTCTCGGGATCGGTCACTTCAGCGACTGAGGTCCGCCTTGTGTGACCTCACGACCATCTCTTGGTGTTCTTTCTGGTTAATCAGGGATGTCGGGTGTGGACATTTATGTTAGAGGTAGGAGGGGAATGGATGTGAAAGGGAGAGACCATGAGGGGAAGACTGCTAGGGATTTGGAGAGCAGATCGACGAGGAGGCGAGAGCCGAGAGGGAGGGCGGCAACTAGGGGTGTTCACGGGGCGGATACCCTACCCATTTGATTATGACCCACCCCGTCCCGTGATAACCGGGTCATGGGTCCACCCGACCCGTGATAACCGGGTAGCCGAATCTAATGGGTACCCATATTATTTAAGTGGGCTGTGGGTACCCACAGGTACCCGTGGAATAATCACGTCCAATAAATATGGTCTCAATTCCCATTTCCTTCAAATGCTGGTTATTTCAAAAGCTACAAAATCCTAAGATTGCAATTTTTTTGCAATTAGCTTAAAATTGTTAAAAAAATACCATTTCTCTGGCACATGATAAAAGCAGCAAAGTTGTGATTGGAGAGTGGCTCATTGGATTGGGATTGCTTAAATGCAACGCCTTTGCGGTGGTGTACGAGCGAGGTAGAAAGATGTGGGAGGCGGCAGAACATGGAGCGGGTTGGGCTGCAACATGAATTAACGGAGGGATAAATGAGGCGATGGGGCATGCTGTGAGGATCTAGAATGTCCTAATCTATAATATCCAAATTCTTGTACGAATACAAAGGTATATGATTGTAACAAAAATAAATGAAGTTTTCATTGATAAACCCTCAACACTACTATAAAATGGGCCTTGAAATGATGTTTTTTTAAATCTGTCACTATGTCATCCATTGTTAATTACATATCCATGACGTTACTCATTGCGAGATTATTTTTTATTCTTGAAATAAATGAGGAATACCATATCCGTTGTTTTATCATAAGTAATGGTGCATATAACAACGCTTATCCATTTTCAAAATTTGAGCTAATTGCCGCTAATTTTTAGTTCAAAGTTCAGTACGATTAATTAATATTTTGAAATATAGTAACAGATAAGTATTGCTATATGAATCATCGCGAATGATATAATAACATATATTATATTTCTTGTTAGTTTTAAGAGTAAAATTAATTTCGTAACAGATAATATCGTCAATGTGTACCTAACAATGGATGATATAGCGACGGATTTGAGAAAAATGTAACTATAGACTCATTTTATTTTAGTGCAAGGAGGTTGAAAAGTAATTCAATATTTTTTCAATATTAGTAATTGCTGAAGTAGTCTTGGCTTCCTATATAATTCTGCACGGAATTCTCGTACTATTCATGCTCTTCAAATCCAGCTTTGAAAAAGTGGGACTAATATGTGAATTTGTAACTTTTGGATGTACAACGTGCATGGCATGAATCTGGAGGCTGAAGCTTTAAACTTTGGTGGGCATAAAGTCTATTCCAACATGATTGTACCAAACCGGGTACCCGGCTCTCCCTATGGGGGTGTTTGGATAGTGGGTTTAGGTGGGTTAACCTGGTAGCAGGTAACCCATTTTTGGGTTTTGGTGTTTGGATAGAGGGTTAAACTATGGGTGGGTTAGAAGTGAGTTTATTGTGATATGATTGTATTGGAGTTTAAAAAAGTGAGTAGTTATTGTGATGTGATTGTATTGGAGTTTGAAAAAGTGAGTAGAAGTGGAGTATTTTATAATTTTTATATGATATGATGGTATAGTATATTATTTTTTGATGGAATTGATGATGAAGAGTTGATTTATTTAATTTTTTTAAAAAGATAAAAAGTGAGACCCACGTGGAGGGAGAGAATATGGGGTAGGGGAGTTAAACCACCCCTTATACCCGAACGGGGTCTATGGGTACCCAAACCGGGTATACATGTTTTAATAGGTCAACATCGTATGGGTACCCGACCCATCCATTTAGGGTCAGAAAAATTGAACACCCCTAGCAGCAACCTAGGCACAAGGCTTGTAGCTAGAGGCATCAAGATGTAGAACACAGCGGTTAGAGCACCATCACGAAAACTTACATTAATGGTCTCCTTAGGCACTGGAACCAACGTGTGGTGGGTTCCCTTCCCGCCTGCCGTACAATAACGAGGTTAGACTCTAGAGTGCCTTCTCCCCCACCGCACTCAGTGGCACTTCGCCAATTCCGCAATTAACTCCAGTGTATACCGCACATGCTCTACCTGTACGGCTGCACCATTATAACGCTGGAACCCGCCGCCTCGCGCTCCACACATCCGGCGAGAAATCTCGATCGAGTCGAGAGGGAAAAGAGAGAGATCTTCGATCCTCCATCCCTCAGATCTGACGCCATTCGAACTGCCGCGTTGGAATCTGAGGGGATTCGAGATACCGGCACCGGCGGCGATGGATCTGTCCTCGAGACCTAGGAACGGACCCGCCCTCCTCCTGTTGCTCCTCGCCGCGGCTTCCAGTCTGGTGGCGGCGATCGAGGTGTGACTTTCCATCGGGTTTTATTGCTTAGCGTTTGTTAGTCGGAAAGGCGGGATCTTTGATGAGTTTGGGTTGGGGTTTTTGTGATGCAGGAGATGGAGGTTGAGGTTGGGGATAACTCGGTCGCCATGTCCTTCAAGACCATAGATCATAGAACTAAGGTGTGTTCCTTTTTCTTTTTCTTTTATTGTTGTAAAGTTGTGATTTTGTTTTGGTTGTTGGAAAAATTGTTGCTTTTTTTGGTGGGTTCTCTGAAACATATTAAAATTTTCGCATAGCTATATTTTAATCCACGAAGACTTTAGTATTTCTATTTGCAACAGGATGTTCCATATTTGCCCACTGATCGACGAAAATACATAAAATTTGGCATTAGAAGAAGTTTCAAAGGAATCATGACAATTCGATGGCATTGTGATTCGTGTGCGTGTCAAAATCACTACAAAAATTTAATCTATTTAATAAATATTTTGGATGCAGTGAGTAAACCTCACAACTGTTTTGTTTCAATTACACGTGGGTTTACCCGATGTAAGGGTTATCCGTCATCGTATTCGTTTTATATAAATTTTGACATCTGTATTTATATCTGTTTTAAAAGAGATATCCATATCCGCTTTAAAAGGATACGTTATATGAATATCACTTTTATGTTTCATTTGTATCCGTACTCGTATATCCGTTTTCCATATATAAGTAAGTTGCGGATTTAACCATATATAACACAATGTATACCTTCTTTCACTATATTTGATATTATTTTTTTATGATATAAGCATATTTTTATATGTATATCATGTGTTTTCCATAAATACTTGTATATTTAAGCCAATTGATAGAGTATTTCTACCATTACTCGGATGAGATCAGTATTCGTTTTACATCCATACCATTTTTTAAGGATATGATGAGATAATTTTAATGTTCATCAACATCCACATCTGAATTCGTATTTAAAAACTAATAATCATATGGTAACACCTATATCTGTATCCATCCGTTTGCATAATATCATGATATATATATATATATATATATATATATATATATATATATATATTTACCTACTCCCAAAAATATGTTGAAATACAATTAATCCAATTTTACCGATCTACTGATTTAACAGCTTAATTTTATTGTAAATAAAGGAAGACATACGTATCGCAACAATAAAATTAACATAACTACGGGCAATTCGAATATGATAGCTAAATATGGACGAGCATGTACTTAGTTTCTTTGCATGGTTATCTTTTATGTTATAAGATTTTCAACAATCACCATAATTAGTCATGATTGGAGCAATAATAAGACAAAAACTACAAGAATACTACTCGTAAGGTCCAATGTCAGCACCGTATTTGCATGATTAATATTAATTTATTGTGATCTTAACTGTATAGATATTAGTTTCTTTTAAAAAAGTACAGGTAAAACGCATAGATTACATACATACATAGATACACATACGTACGCATGCATGATAGATGGTCGATCAGGCAACGAAAGCGTGGCAAATTTTGCGAGGACTCTGCGGTTGACATGGCTTGACATGGCAACTAACACCTTCCATTTTGACTCCATGCATGAGAATTTCAAGTATCTTTTATATGCAAGTTGATTATCGGTATGTTCATTTGCATTGCTTGTTAAGGACGTAAGTATCTTTTATATGCAAGTTGCTTTTTCTACTCGAAGAGAAAGTCATTCAATTAGCTTAATAATCTTTTCAAAGCACAAGGAAAATGAGGTTCTTGGCAAATTGATTAGATCTAGTATAACACCATAAATGCTATCGATCCTAATATTCGATTTTTGAATTCGATTTGATAAAGTCGGTGATACCCACTTGGTTGAACCAAATCAATATGGCCCATAGGCCAACTTGACCCATTTAACTCTTTGAAAAACAATAATTTAAGCCTTGAAAGTTGGAAAGTCTAAGTAATCAATTAACTAAGTGGGCTTCGTTTGAAAAGAATCAATGAGAGCCTAATGTTAAAACTCATGTGAACCAATGCGACTAGTCAAGATGGCCCAAACCATCCAACCTGAAGTAGCTTAAGTGGTTTCTTCGGTCTATACATCACTCAGACAAGCCAAGGAATTTTCTCCTCAGTACACAAAGGAAATCCTTAAGAAATTTGAGATGGAAAAATACAAAAGAAAGCCTAACCAATTGCTGCATCATCATATCTTGACCAAGGCGAGATATGAAGTTGACTAGAAGCATACAAAGGTATAATCAGTTCTCTTGCTTATCTATGATTCTTTTAGGAAATAAAATGTAGAACATACTTTAATTTATGTTCTACATATTAAGATTTAATATATAGTTTCTTCTTAAAATTATTTATATATTAAATCCTCAAATGAGTTACCAGGAGAGCACACTCTTTTTTCGTTCAATGATTTGTCTGGGAAGAGCTGAAAAATTCACACACATGGTTCTATCACTTCAAGATAGCAAGAGTATGCGACTGAGAGGATGGTTCTGACCCGACTGTGAATTGGACTAGATAACATGATTTGGAACCTAGGGGTTGTGTCACACTTCCAACTTCAATGCCATTCCGAACACACAAGTAATCTAAAGGCCTTCTTTGAGCTCCAAAGTTTGACTTTATCAAGACAAGTTTAGAAGTAAAAAATTATTCTAAGTTATTTCTTTTTCTTTTCTTTATTTTCTTTTCTGCGCTTATAGGCATAAGTGTTTGCTAGAAACTAGCAAAGGCAAGTATAGGACGGGTGATGAATCCTCATTTCATCACATCTATTCTTTCATTTTGGCCTTAAATCCCTAGCTAAATGCATGTATATATCATTAATTTATGAAAAAACACTAAATAATTCATACTGTATAAAAAGACTATACAAAATATTGTATTTATGCCAAAATAAAAGAATAAAGAAAAGAAAAGAAAAAGAATGAGGTGTCAAAGACATCGAGTGACCCTAACTTCTGAGACATAGTCATCATTGGTTGACAAGGAAAAAGTAGGGGGAGATAGGGCAACCAATTGTACAGAGAATGCACTAAAAAAATCCTAATTTTATAGGTCAATAATTACAGTTTGGGACCTATTTTATTTTTTTGTTTTTATTCATCAAATCAATAAACTTTGAACATCAATATTGTACGTAATAAAGAAAAATACAAAATTTATTTCACTCAAAAATAATACACAATGTGCCCATGACATACAAAATAAAAAGCCGCAAAGAAAACTTTGTATACATATATCTTCTCCATATTGTATCAAAATTGACCAAACTCACTTTTATTTTTCATAAAATTAAATAAGCAATTTAATGAAGTTGGTTTCATTCAATTTGGAGTTAAGATGTAAATTTAGGTTTTGGGCCCTCATTGTCCAGTATATCTGTATAAAATATTCAATATATTTAGTCTTTATATTTTTCAATCTCTTATGTTTTTATAATATTTTAAATATTATTTAAAACACATGCCCATAATTAAAATAAATTAAAATCAACTAAAACAAACAAACAAACATACGTTAATATAGATATGAATTATACTTGTAAGTACCTGATAATAAATATGCATATTTATTTAAGTAAGCGAACAACTTCAGAAAAATACAATAAAAATACCTAAATATGTGTTTAAATAAGGTACAAATATATAAAATACCAATATATATTAATATAATGTAAAATACAAAATAAAATTAATAACATAAATACATGTATAAATACCTATATGTACACATGTAAAAAGTAACACATAATAAATGACCTTGTAAAAACAAATAAAAATTTTAATTAAATATTACATTAAATTACAAGCATTTTTTACGTTTTAAGAAAAAATTAATTACTTCTAATTAATATCGATTTTCAATGATTTTTTGGTTGAGGAATTTTCTGGTTGGTCTACGTGGACCAACGAGAGGGCCGGAAATGGTTACTTCATTCAACTGTCATGTCACCTCTAACCGTCGTGTTGGAACCTCTGATACCCCCATCTTCATCGACTTTTCACGCTTCCAGCTTGCCTCCTTATCCATCGATTTACACAAAGCTGTATACACAAAGCATTTTGAAGAATTTGTACATATTTTTACCGATTTATTTGTTACAATTGATTAATTGTATATTCTGATTCATATAGTAAATTAGCAATATTATTACAATTAGGTAAGTACGAGTTATGGCTAAACTATATATGACATTATGACGTATATACGACCCCCTATACTTAGCTTGAGCTATGTCCTCATAGGTCAGAGAGAGAAGTTAAGACATAACTCGTGCTAAGTATAGGAAAGTCTATATAACGACTAAAAATAAAGAATGAAAGGTCGGTCGTCCCCCATACTTAGGATAAATGAATTCTAATTATAGCAGGTTGTATACAAAATGGGGATGACCGAGGATCAGAATCCACAAAATCAATAGTTCAATTTGTCCCTCCTATACTTTAGATCAAATATCCGTAAGTATAGAAAGAATGTCAAAAATTGGAGAACACACGAGACAAAGAGTAATGAGTAACAGCTCTGCTAAGCCATTTGACCGTGGATGATAAGGATATGCATCCCGATGATTGATGACATACTCCTTCGTTAATTTCTTAACCTCTTTATTGATGAATGACTGTCTTCATTTGAAATCAGAATCTTTGGAATTCCGAACCGTGAAATGATATTATCTTTCAGGAATTTACAGACTGTTCTGCTATCTATGGCTCGAACTGGAATGACTTCCACCCATAGACTCATATAATCAATGACAAGAAGGATGTATTCGAAGCATTGATTATTAGGAAACAGACCTATGAAGTCGATGCCCCATGCATCGAACACATCAGATATCTGGATGAATTCGAAGGGCTTGTTGTCTTTAACACCGAGGGTTTTCCCATCTTCTGATAGTCGGTACAAGCTTTCACGTAGTCGTTCGCATAAGTGTGGTCCACCAGAGGCCATACTGTAATATCTTTGTTGTCGTTCTGCTCCAGAATGGTGTCCACCAGATTCGAACTTATGACAGTGTTCGAGGACACTTGTGCACTCCTCCTGAAGAATACGCCAGCGCTATATGCAATTCACTCCTTCCATGAATTAGCCTAGATCTTCTCATTGGTAAAAAATGAACATCATACATGAATTTGTCCTTCTTGATTCTTGTTTAATCTTGTGGAACTACGTCAAAGACGAGGTAGTTCACAATATCGACATACCATGGAGGGGACCCAATGTTGAGAATTGATTCATCAGGGAAGGTATCTGTGATCGATGTACTGCTCAGTTGAGTATCTCGGCTTTCAATTCGGTAGATGTGATCTGTCACCACATTTTGAACTCCATGCTTATCTGTGATTTCTAAGTCAAATTCCTGGAGGAGAAGGATCCATCTGAGTAATCTGGATTTCGCGTCCTTTTTCTGCTGTAGGTACCGGATGGCAGAGTAGTCAGTAAAAAAAATATCTTTTAATCCCAGAAGGTAGGATCTGAACTTTTCAAAAGCAAAAACTACCTCCAGCAGATCTTTCTCTATGACTATGTAATTTCTCTATGCTTCATCGAGCATCTTGCTGGCGTAGTGCATAACATAGTGCAACTTATCCGTTCTTTGTCTTGGAACAATCTCAACTGCGAAATCTGATACATCCGCCATGATCTCAAATGAAAGAGACCAATCATGATTCCATTTTTATTTATTTTTCAATTGCAATTAGGTCTCTCAAGTATTGTGATTTTTATTTCTTGTATTTCTTGCATTAAAAATATCATTTTGAATCAAAAAAATTGTAGGAAATTTATTTTAAACGTCTGACATTATTTAAAATCACATATATTTTTTGCAAGGCCATTTAAAATATTTTCTTATATTTAAAAATCCAAAAATATTGTATTTATTCTCTGTTTTCATTAAAATTTACATAAAAATTAGAAAAATATTTTGAAAATTCTAAAAAATTAAAGTAGTTTTATTATTGCCTTTCTGGACTAAAACCCAAAAATCATTAAAAATATCAAAAGAAGAAACACAAAATATTGAAAACCCTGAAAATCTTTAAAATTATAAAAAACTTTTGAAAAATCCAAAAATATCACTTTCTGTTTCAGTATTTTATTTATCTTACATATTATATTAAAATTAGTTGTGGAAATTTTTGAACTATTTAGCTATTTTTAAATTCCAAAATAATCTGAATATATATTATTGTTTTCTATTTTCCCCTTTTTATTCAATTATAAATACATAAAATAGTAAGACATTTGAGTAAAATACAAAAAATAGAGAAAAAGATAAAAAGACAAATATTTTATTTCAACCATTTTGAGTATTTATAGGTATATATATATTAGTATATATACTATATATAGCTATATTTATTCATATTATCATCATATTCATTAATATTATTAAAAATGCCCTGTATACTGTAACAACACCTAGAAAATAAAAAAGACCGCACTTAGGGTATTTCTCTGATTTTTCTTTATTATATATTATATCTTATATATCTATTATATTATATATAATATATGGAAAAATGAGGCCGCCCCACGCCATTTTCGTATATTTTTTTTTTATTTTTTTGAAAAATATTATCATGTATATTCATTTATATATCTCTCTTCAATATACCATTCGAATTTATCAGAAATAGAGACTCATATGGCCTCCATCTAGAACATGTAATTTTAACAGTCTAAACTTTGTTGTAATCAACTCATTTTAGATGGAAGCATATGAGTATCTGTTTCTGACGAAATCAAGTGGTATATTGGAGGGATACATAAATGAAGATACATTATGATATTTTTCAAAAATAAAAAATAAAAAATCGCGCGAAAATGGTGCAGGGCAGCCCCATTAAACCCATAGTATATACATATATGGGGTTGATGGGGCTGCCCCCTGGGGCCATTTGGTTGCCCCACCCCATTTTTGGGCAATTTTTTTATTTTTTTTGAAAAATATCATCATGTATATTCATCCCTATATACCTCCTATATGCCATTCGAATTTCGTCAGAAACAGAGACTCCTACGGCCTCCATCCAGACAGGGTTGATTTAAAAAAATCCTACGACTGTTAAAAAATGACATCTGGATGGAGGCCGTAGGAGTCTCTGTTTCTGACGAAATTCGAATGACATAATCTGGATGGAGGCCGTAAGAGAACTGATTATACCTTTGTATGCTTCTAGTCAACTTCATGTCTCGCCTTGGTCAAGATATGATGATGCAGCAATTGGTTAGGCTTTCTTTTGTATTTTTCCGTCTCAAATTTCTTAAGGCTGCCATACTCCTTCATTAATTTCTTAACCTCTTTATTGATGACGTGTGTGTCTTCATTTGAAATCATAATCTTTGGAATTCCGAACCGTGAAATGATATTATCTTTCAGGAATTTACAGACTGTTCTGCTATCTGTGGCTCGAACTGGAATGGCTTCCACCTATCGACTCACATAATCAATGACAAGAAGGATGTATTCGAAGTATTTACTATTAGGAAACAACCCTATGAAGTCGATGCCCCATGCATCGAACACATTAGATATCTGGATGAATTCGAGGGGCTTGTTGTCTTTAACACCAAGGGTTTTCCCATCTTCTGATAGTCGGTACAATCTTTCACATAGTCGTTCGCATAAAGTGCAGGCCACCAGAGGCCATACTGCAGTATCTTTGTTGTCGTTCTGCTCCAAAATGGTGTCCACCAGATTCGAACTTATGACAGTGTGTGAGGACACTTGTGCACTCCTCCTGAGGAATACGCCAACGCTATCTGCAATTCACTCCTTTCCTGTACTAGTGTAGATCTTCTCATTGGTAAAAAATGAACATCATACATGAATTTATCATTCTTGATTCTCGTTTAATCTTGTGGAACTACCTCAAAGACGAGGTTGTTCACATATCGGCATACCATGGAGGGGACCCAACGTTGACAATTGATTCATCAGGGAAGGTATCTATGATCGATGTACAGCTTAGTTGAATATCTCGGCTTTCAATTAGAGGTGATCTGCCACCACATTTTGAACTCCATGTTTATCTCTGTTTTCTAGGTCAAATTCCAGGAGGAGAAGGATCCATCTTAGTAATCTGGATTTCACATCCTTCATCTGTTGTAGGTACCGGATGGTAGAGTAGTCAGTAAAAAAATTGACTTTTAATCCCAGAAGGTAGGATCTGAACTTCTCAAAAGCAAAAAGCACATCCAACAGCTCTTTCTCTATGACCATATAATTTCTCTATGCGTCATCGAGCATCTTGCTAGCGTAGTGTATAGCATTGTGCAACTTATCCGTTCTTTGTCCTAAAACAGTCCCAACTGCGAAATCTAATACATCCTCCGTGATCTCAAATGAAAGAGACCAATCAGGATTGCATTTTTATTTATTTTTAATTGCAACTAGGTGCCTCCAGTATTGTGATTTTTATTTCTTGTATTTCTTGCATTAAAAATATCATTTTGCATCAAAAATTTGTAGGAAATTTATTTTAAGCGTCTGACATTATTCAAAATACATATATTTTTTGCAAGGCCATTTAAAATATTTTCTTATATTTAAAAATAAAAAAATATTGCATTTATTCTTTATTTGCATTAAAAACTACATAAAAATTAGAAAAATGTTGTGAAAAAATCTAAAAAAATAGAGTAGTTTTATTATTGCATTTTTGGACTAAAACCCAAAAATCATTAAAAATCCCAAAAGAAGAAACACAAAAATAGTAAAAAAATTGAGTAAAATACAAAAAATGGAGAAAAAGACAAAAAGACAAATATTTTATTTCTACCATTTTGAGTATTTATAGCTATATATATATATATCATGGAAGGCCGTATCGATATCGTTTTGATATCGTATCGATATGATATTTCGACGATATATCAACAATATATCGCCGAAATATCGCCCATATCGACGAGCCTTTGTGAAGAAAATGCCTGGAAATCAGGATATATCGCCATATCGGTGCCCTTATCGGTCCCATGTCGATGTCGATATATCGACGATATATGTCGATATATCGCGATATTTCCTTCCATGATATATATTAGTTTATATACTATATATTGATATATTTATTCATATCATCATCATCTTCATTAATATTATTAAAAATGCCTTGTATACTTTAACGACACTTAAAAAATAAAAAAGACTGTACTTAGGGTATTTCTTCGATTTTTCTTTATTATATATATTACATCTTATATATCTAGTATATTATATATAATATATGGAAAAATGGGGCTTCCCCCACACCATTTTCTTGTATTTTTTATTTTTTTGAAAAATATCATCATGTATATTCATTTATATATCCCTTCAGTATACCATTTGAATTTATCAGAAATAGAGACTCATATGGCCTCCATCTAGAACATGTAATTTTAACGGTCTAAACTTTGTTGTAATCGACATTTTCTAGATGGAGACATAGGAGTGTCCGTTTCTGACGAAATCAAGTGGTATATTGGAGGGATATATACAAGAATATACATTCTGATATTTTTCAAAAAAAATGGAAAAATTGTGCGAAAATGATGCAGGGCAGCCATGTTGGTTGCCCCTTGGGGGAGCCTCATTAAACCCCTAGTATATATAGTGATATATATTTATTATTTATTTATTAAAAAGAAAATAAAAAATCATAAAATATAAAATAATAGAAAGATTATAGAATTAAAACAAAACAAAAATATATAAATTAAAATTCCAAAAAATTAAATATTAAAACCCACAAAAATTCAAAAATCCTAAATACAACAAAAAACATTTATTGTTCTCTTTTGACAATTTGTATGATCCATCTCTGTTATTCCTTTATGGTTCGATCCATATGCTTGCATACTATACAAATCATTGCATAGGGTATTATAAAATTTAGCTCACTATTATTCATTGATTGGGCATTAGTGTGGATTAATTGTTGATTGCACGCTTTGATTGAGTGTTAAGTGTTGTGAGAGAGACCGATATTGCGATTGTCAGATCCGATTTGTCGGACACCACATGCCCTCCAAGACCAAATGTTAGACACTTCAATTTTAGCGTTCATCAGGACCTTGTGGTGGTATAGGAACGATGATTGGGAGCATAGGTTGCGGAGGGAGGAGAAGTCGTTCTTGGCCACCAGGAGTGCACGTGCTTATGTACGTGTGCACATGCTTATGCATTATCTTAGATATGAATTCGACGGAATATATTGATTACCAATTAATAGAAAACATATCTTTTAATTGAAGAAGACAATTCCAAGAAAAGTATAGCATGCCATAGATCTATAAAGAAGCCCAATTTTAACCTGCAACTTAAGGGTATGCAGCAGGATTTTCCTGACAATCTCGGTCTCCCCCTTGAGCAAGAATGCAAGCGTTGATGGCACGCATGAACTAGGGGTGTTAAAAAATATCCGGGTCAATCGGTACCCGGTTTGGCCCGTTCATTTTGACACTAAACTTTCGGTACCCGTTTGAAAATGATAGGTTGGGTACCCGCAATGTCATGACCCATGCTCCATATAAAAAATCCGATGGATACCTGCGGGTACCCAGTTGGAAGCTTCCACTATCAATTGATTCACAAAAATGTAAATGGTTAGATGCAAATACCAATATAAATGTTACATTATTCTTATATATTTTAAAAATACAAAAATAGGCATGGATACAAATATTGGTGAATGTGGAAAACATATTGCCAAATCATTAAAAATGAATACCGGTATGAAATGGATGCAAATTAGATAGGAAAAATAATAGAATCAAAATTGTATAGATAATATTAAATTTATATATATGAGAGGGCTCATATATATGTATCCATTTTCAAATAGAATATATTTGGATGTCAAAATTTGAAGTAGCATATATGATAACGAATCGGATATGATCCAAATCGATATACATACATCCCGACATCCAAACATGATGACAATGAATACAATTGAATACGAATTGTATCACAGACACACACGCACGTGCACGCGCCCACCCAACCACACACGCGCCCGTGCCCATGCAAACGCCCATCCCCACGTGCGTCCGTCCAAGCCCAGGCGCACACGCGCACGCAGATAAGCACGCACACACATATCACGATAACCAATTGTGATTATAATTAAAACATCCATTTACATATAGGAATATACAGTTATATATTGTTTATCATATTGTCCTCCGATTATATATATTTACATCCCGTTATATATCCGTATTTGATTCATTATGAGGATGAACCTACGTGAATGTGTCATTATTGGATCCGTATTCGATAGTATTCTTCCAATTGCATGTATTCATATGGTTTACATTATCCACCTAGAACAAGTAATTTTAACGTTTTAAATATTGATGTAATCGACTTGTTCTAGATGGAGGGCATAAGAGTTTCAATTTCTGACGAAATTTGAATGATACATTGGAGGGATATATAGATGAATGTACATAGTGATATTTTTCAAAAAAAAATATAGAAATTTGCGGAAAAGCCCCATCAAACCCATATATATATATATATATGTATGTAGTATGTATGTATATGCCCACATTCACCTGTTTGCATTCCCAATGTGCATTTTTTTTCTAAAAATCTTCTTCCCCTAGACTTTGAAATAGAAATGTGTTTTTATTGTGTTTAAATACGTCATGGATATAGATATATCAATTCTATTTTTTATGGATGTAGATATAAATTTGGTCGTAAATGTTCAAATATCGATACATGTTCAATTTTACAATCAATTTTACAATAGATATGTGCTCTTATTTCCTTTGAAGATATAGATGTAGATAAGGACATCTAAACGTATATGAAAATGAATATTATTTTTTACTGAAGATATGCATACATATATGATTTTCTTGTTCACAGATAATGTTTTTAGTTTGCATTTTAAAATAGATAAGAATATGGTAACACATGTTTGATAGTTTGATCCCTTCATTTACATTTCTAGATTTGGAGTCTTAAAAAGTTTATTTCCTGGAAATTTAAATAAATATGCCTTTTTCACTTGATCAGACACAAGTAATGATACCATTTTCATTTTGTAAGATTTTGGATATGTTGTATTTTTATGTGCATACATATCTAGATACATACTTATATTTAAAGATGAATATGTGTATTCAAATAGGCATACATAGATTTGGATTGCATTTCCATTTTGATGTTTAAATACAAATATGCATGACTAGTTACCACTTCGACTTCTAGAGATAGGGATACAAATATGACTATTTATTTAAATTTTGAAATGGAAAAAGATATGATAACACATATATCTCTATCTATATCCATCCCTTTTCGACTCGAGGGTTCTAAGACTTTAACAAGTTTTTCCCTTGAATTTTGGAAAAAATAATGATTTTTAAAAAAGTGCAACTCTTTTTCCTCGTGCTTTAGCAAGGGTTCTCTACTAGTGTATTCTAAATTAACTTCAAAAAGATTAGTCCAAGTTGTGAAAAAAGTGCTCTTTAGTGATTCACTATTCGTTGAAGTGTTGATTCACTATTCGTTGAGTTGGTTCCAGATCTTTAATTACCATCAATATGTGCTATAACTTTTATCTAAATCTTCCTATATATGAATGTCTAGATGGAACTAATGGTCAACGTTTTCTTAATCTTGAGCTGAACCAACATCCATATCAAAGAACACTGAAAAATTAGTACGATTCTCCATTGCCTTCTAACGTGCAAAAAGCATTGTAAATTGCCATATAGATTAAGCCTATTGCATGTGGTTGTTTTATATAATGCGCTTGCCTTTTTGCATTAATGTGAACATTGAGTACATTTTCTTATATGCATTGTCATCCTGCTCAACCAATCAAAAGACATACTCATAATTTTAAGTCAAATGGAAACATCATTAGGTTTTACCGACTGATAAACGAATCAAATAGGGTGGAACCTCAAGAGGTTCTATACCTAAAATTGAAAGGAAAAAAATCAATAATGCTGATTTGGTGCACGCAGATAGCATCATAACTTCCACGCACATCTTTTGAAGCTCTAAACAGTTGACACGTGTTGAAGAAAAAGAACTCTCCATACATGCACTTCCTTTGAACTTTGAACTGAATGGCGTATAATCTTTGATTTCTCTGACTAATTTTCGTGCGGAACTACTGCAGCCTTATATAGTATACCTTGGAGGGCACCGACACACGAGGGAGGACGTTGCGTTGATCGACCAAAAGCGCGTTAGAGAGTTTCACCATTCATTTCTTAGTTCTGTTCTTGGGAGGTAAATATTTTCCTAATGATATCGTTACTGGGAGTATTCCATTTTAAAGCCCTATGAATCCATGATAAACCATCTAATACGAATTTTTCTCCTTTCCTTTAAATGTATTGCATTTACTTTCGGCACTTCAATTAGCGAAGAGAAGGCCCATGAAGCTATGTTTTACTCGTACACAAATTTTATCAATGCCTTTGCTGCAAACCTTGAGGAGAACGACGCTGCAAAGCTGAAAAGTGAGTGACATAAAAATAACAAGTCTGAATAACTACATTTCTCGTCACTAAGTATAACCACGTAATTCACATCTTGGAACGAAATTCTGCAGGTCATGCAGATGTAATATCTGTATTTGAAGATAAAGCGGCGATGTTGACGACGACATATTCATGGACATTTCTTGGACTTGAGAATAATGGAATAATACCACAAGATTCTGCTTGGAGAGAAGCCAATTTCGGCGGCAACGACGTCATTGTCGGTGTAGTCGACACGAGTAAAAAAAGAATCTATACGTATTACTCATTTCATGATTCGCTCATTGACATAATCTATTCACAATATAAAAAGTGATTATAGCTTATAAATAAAGTTCAAAACAATAAATGATGAACGTCAAGCTTCCCGTTGTATCATGAGGTTATTGGATATTTTTTATTTTAAATTTGTTTATTTTATACAAATACTTTACCATTCTGTTTCCGATCTTACAACGTTATCTACCAAAATCTTCCATTTATGTTATAACATCTATCACTTTTTCTATTGTCTTCCGCAAGTCGATAATCCTTATTAGAATAATTGAGAACATGGAATTACTAGGTATGTTTCAAAGGAAAACCTAACAGGTACTTGACGAACTCCAAAGAAATATGTCACAAATGATTGAAAATAAACTCGTAGTTTGTGTTCAATTATAAATATTGCAGGTGTGGTGCCAGAATCGAGGAGCTTCAATGACGAGGGGATGGGTCCGATACCATCACGATGGAGGGGCAAGTGCCATAAACATGGTGGCATCCGTTGTAACAGGTATGAAGTTTAGTTATATAGCACCAAGGATTTTGAATTGATGTACGAGAATGTAAAGAGATTATAGTTAATCAGATGTATAATTATATCATGTAGTCTCAACATTAATTGTAGGAAGCTGATAGGAGCAAGGGTCTTCGACAAAGGCTACCGCGTTGCTACCAAGAGCCCCATAGCCACTGCACGTGACTTCATTGGCCACGGCACACACTGCCTCTCTACCATAGGAGGTCAGTTTGTTGCCGGTGTGGATGCCCATAGTGGAGCCAATGCCACTGTTAAAGGTGGGGCCCCAAGGGTTCGCTTGGCTTCGTACAGGGTGTGTGGTCCGTCCACATCCAAGAGTTGCTTCACCAGTGACATTTTGAAGGGAATAGATACGGCGATACATGATGGAGTCGATGTGATATCGATTTCGTTGGGGCTGGAGAGTAATGGTTTCATAAATGACCCCTTTGCATTGGGGGCACTCCATGCGATGATGCACGGAATACTCATCGTAAAAGCCGTGGGAAACGATGGCCCTGTTGCTGGTACAGTAGGCAATTTGGCACCATGGATGTTGTCGGTGGGGGCGACTTCCACCAACAGGGAGTTTCCCTCCTATGCTATCCTTGGAAATGGTGTACGTTTGAAGGTAACACACATATTCTCACCATAATAAAGTGTATTCTTGTGTTCCCAGAAATTCGAATATCATCATTAAATGACTTTATATATTTATATATGTATGTATAGTACTTATTTATGTGTAGAATTCTCAACAACTAATAAATATAAATACTGCATAATTGAAATAAGATTACTTCAAAATATTTATGGTTAACGTGCTGACTAGTTTGGTGTGTTTTATATAATGAAGGGTCAGAGCCTCTCGCAGGATAAGCTTAAAGAAGGAAAGTTCTATCCCTTGATTGATGCGTCTAAGGGTGTTGCACCCCACGTGGACATCTCTCTTGCGTAAGGATATTCGTATCTTGTGGTATTGATCTTTAGGAAAAGTAAATCAATGAGTCGTATAATGTGCCTGCAAATATCTAAATCCTAGGAATTTTATTATTTGTGAAGTTTTATATTTTTTTATCATCTCGTATGATGAAGAATTACCCTTGGATGCATTGCTCTTCTGCTTTTTGGTATTAATTATGTTATATGCCTTATTTCATTATATTGTCTAGGGAGCGATGTCTCAGAGAAACTTTAGATGTCGAAAAAGTGGAAGGAAAGATAGTAGTATGCCATTCTTCAGGAGGAAACAATTCAAATGATGCGGAAGGGGAAGCTTTAATTGTTGGAGCTATAGGTATGATTTACGTCAATGCGCACACTAATGAGAGCGTCAATGCTGATAGATGGACTATTCCGGCCACTCATCTATCGTACGAGGATGGCATAACTCTTCTCTCTTATATGAATTCAACCAGGTACGTAATTCTTTGATTTTATATGATGTTGGATGAAGACATAAAACAAACCTTTAATTACTAAATTAGATATTCATTCGGTGGTACACTCGTCAGAGTGGGCCTTACCTAAGTTTTAGTCTCAAAACATCTAACGATTGTTATATTATAGACACTAATGTATTTCTTTTGAAGGAATCCTACGGCATTTATAACATTTCCCAAGTCAAAAATTGATCCAAAAAGTGAAGCATATGTACTAAAGTTTTCATCAAGAGGACCGGACATACTAAATCCAGAATTTCTCAAGGTTTTGTAATGACAGCTTTTAACATAAAGATACTTTGTGTTTACCTTAGAAATACATATAGAATTTGATAACTCTGTTATATTCTTTTCCGATAGCCGGATATTACAGCACCTGGATTGAACATCATTGCTGCTTGGACTCAACCAGCGTATATATTTAACTCAGGCACATCAATGGCATGTCCACATGTTGCTGCTATTGCAGCATTAGTCAAGTCCGTGCATCCAAAGTGGAGTCCTTCTGCAATCAAATCCGCAATTATAACCACTGGTATATATGCAAATAACTCTTCATATTTTAACGTGTGTAGAAACTTCATATAATTACTAATATCTGTTACAGCGACCATAGTGAATATTTCGAACCCTACATACAAAGGAAGTGGACCAGTTTATAAAGCAACTCCCTTTGATGCCGGTTCTGGTCTGGTGAATGCGAAACGAGCTATGGACCCTGGCTTGGTCTATGATGCAAAGCCAGTCGACTACCTCAATCTCATATGTGCGCTAGGATTGAACCCATCCCAAATGGGTAACTTCACCCACGGATACTATGCATGCCCGGATCAAATCCCGAAGATGATTGATTTCAATTATCCAACAATCAGTGTCCCCAACCTCTCCAAACCGACTACCATCACTCGAAGAGTGAAGAATGTCGGTTGTCCGGGAATGTATAAGGTCCTTGTTGAGGAACCCGTTGGTATCAAGGTGACAGTGATACCATCCATGCTTGAATTCACAGACTACGGATTAGAAAAACAGTATTATGTGACCTTCGAAGCCATGGGAACTGCAATGCTAGAAGAATTTACATTTGGAAGTCTGACATGGACGGATGGCGCACATTATGTTAGGAGTGTTCTGGTGGTTAGACCTACCGCTAAGTAAACGTCCATGTACTATTTATAAATAATCTTGTATGGATACTATCACAGACATATATGTTTGCACTTTATTTTCTTATGGATGTTAAATAGATGGAACTGAGAATATGGATGATATTTATGCTTTCACTTCATGATGGATGGTTGTTTTTTTATCATGCGATCTTTTTTGAAGGAATGCCAATTTTTTTTGGGTAAGTCACATACCATGCATCTACAAATAAGGAGAAACAACAAAATTTGAATATTAGACATTGCCAAAGTTACCGATTTGCATGCAACGTAAACTATATATGTGTAACGAATGGAGGCCTTCGAGCAATTTACACGCTTTGAAGTAATGAGTGCTCTCAGAGTCCATCCTTCAATTCTCTTTTAGTTACCAATTGAATCACTTTTCAGACTTCCACCAATCTCTACTGCTATATGATCGAGGAGAACAAGAGATTCGAGAACACGAAGTAATATTTAGGTAGTTGTTTTCATGATTAAGCGCTTGTCCTCCCTCCCATGATCGAGTTACCCTTTCATCAATGTCATAATGCTTACGTGAACGTCACCTTTATTTTCATGCGGAGCAATCCGACGGAAGGCATCAAAATAAGGGTCCTCTTTTATTTTTGACAAAAAAATATATCATAAATCGGCCCGTCCCATTCCATCTGAACTGATGCCTGACGATCTTCATATTATTTTGCGTCATAGTGTGCATGTTAAAAAGAAAATAGCATTTATTATTTTTTTGTCATAGTGTGCATGCAAGCACGAAGCTTTCTTTATATGCTCTATATATTTAGCTTAAAATGATCAAGTAAATAAGTATGTCAGGTGATACCATGAAGAAACTATTACATATATGCGTAAAATATAAACAAGTTATGCCATTTTCTTGGATTAACTAGTGGACATTGTGAATAGTAATTAGGGTCCAATTAGGCCCTAATTAGCACACCCCTCATTCTTTTTAAAAGTGTAGTTGTGGGCTCAATTTAGGCCCTAAAAAGCCACGTAAGACCTACTCTTTTTGCAAACGTAGGAGAGAGACCATCCGTAAGACCTACTCTTTAAGGGTTCGTTTGGCTGTCGGGTAAAGTGGTGGGGGTAATCCATTTTTGTGTTTTGATGTTTGGATAGAGGGTTTTAGGTTGGGAGAGTTTGTTGTGATGTGAAGATATTGAAGTTTGGAAAAATGGGTAGCTATTGTGATGTGATTGTATTGAAGTTTGGAAAAGTGAGTAGAAACTGAGTAATTTATATTTTTTTTAGATGAAATGATTGTATAATATATTATTTTGAAAGAGAAATGATTTATTTAATGTATAAAAAAGAAAGGGAGAGTGGACCCCACATGTGAGAGAAAGGATGGGTTTTTTGAGGGTAAACCACCCCAAGGGAAGGTTAACCCGTGAACCAAACATGACCTAAGGGCATGTTTGGTTGCAGGGTTGGGAAGGGTTGCGTTGGCCCAACACTTCCCAACCCTCCAACCAAACGGCTCAATCCTCCTCACAGTTTACTATTCACAGGGGTATCCCTGCTCAACCCAATCCTGCAACCAAACAGGCCGAGATGTGCCTAGATTTGCTCGCGCATTTCACCAGAAAGAAGAGTGGTGAGACATATCTTATTGCACCAGAGAGAGGAGCATTGGGGATCTTCGTGCACGTGAGCCCATCTCTTGTTCTTCTTCACACCATTCGTTGTTGCACTTATTTATTTCTAGAAAACTGAAAACGTGAATACTTGGCATTGTTGCAGTGATCTTCAGAATGATAGAACTCGCACATATACAGAATGGACCTTGATCATCTCCAATCGCAACACATCGAGTGTGAAATTAGGGTTTCGTCATAAAATCCTAGATTTTTTATGACGATCTTCAGATCTTTGGATAATATGAATAATAAATATCTTAAGAACAAAATCTGGAATACATCCCCAGAATCAAACCACTGATCATTTGTCGACTGCGACTTTAATCAGGGTTTCATAAAAAAATCCTAGAATTTTCTTGAACTCAAATCAATGAATAATGAACGTAATAAAAGATCTTCAAGAATAAACCATTGAACCAAACCCGCGTTGATAGCATGTATAAAATGGCAAAGCGGAGGCATAATTAGAGATAGGAATATAGAGGAATGAAGAACACCAACATTTTATGTGGAATCCTATTCTATAAAGATATGGATGAAACCACGAGTGAACCAACTTAACGGGTTGATGTATATAATAAAATCTCTCAAAGAATACAGAAGGTATAAAGATTCTTATGTAGTCACACCATAATGACCAAGTCTCAGTAATAGATGATGTGGAACTAACATTGATGCATGTGGTAATTGGACCTTGGAGAGATCCAATTACCACATGCATCAATGTATAAACCATTGAACCAACCCCGCTTTGATACCATGTCTAAAATGGCAATGCAGAGGCATAATCAGAGATAGAAATATAGAAGAATGAAGAACACTAGGATTTTACATAGAAATCTATTCCATAAAGAGATGGATGAAACCATCGGTGAACCAACTTAACGGGTTGATGCATATAATAAACTCTCTCACTGAATACAGAAGGTGTAGGGATTCTTATTGAAAGGTATGGGAAAATCCTTAAGCGCATCACGGAAGCATGAGGATCGCATCGAAACTAAGAGACCTCCTATTTCAAGTCCCATCCAACGGAGGAGATGCTTGCGAGTGCATTGATGAGACACGTGCTCCTCGCAATCCATGTTGATGATCCAAGCGACGAATCTCCTGATCTTGTCACACAAGATCCGTCATCTTCTTCATGAGAGAAGCGCGTCGAAGGAGACAGAGATCCATGAGCAATTAGCAGCATAACGATGATGCTGCGGTGATGGCGACTCTCACAAGGGCTCCATGGTGGACGACCACTATGACAGAGAGGCTTGGCATGTAGAAAATGAGAGAAATAGAGAGAGAGAGATAATTGATGATGTCGTAACTCGAAGAGCAAGGGGTGTCGCTTCTTATATAGGATTTTGGGAGTCCATGGATCCCAATCCATGGACATCACACAATCATGTGCGAGATTGATTTGCGTTTCTTTCAATGACCATGATGTTGTTGTAAAAAACACAACAACAAATTATTTAATTTAAATTAATTTATATTGATAAATTAATATAATTAACTAAATTCAAATCATTTGACTAGTCTTGAGATCATGAGGAGACTAACCTCATCCCCTAAAAAGGGAGACGACCATCCTTCTCCTCATGGAGATACGTGGTCGTCCGCCCTCTTGGGGTGGAATGAGTCCATTTCCTCAATTTCTCATGAGATATCATTATCTCATAATATCTCCAAGATTTACAATAATACGTGCTGTAAATAATTTCACAAAAATAATTCACAATTATCTTGTAAATATTCCAATCATGTCATTGGAATTATGTGAATCATATTCACAACATAAAATAAAATGTAATTATATTTTCACTTAGTCATTCAATGTGAATCCAATTCACATCAATAATTAATTAACAAATATAAATAACAATAGGCTCTCTCTTATATATTATAAAATGCATTTATAATATATCTGAATAATATGGACAATGCTATCCACATTTTCATATCCATGATAATTACATCACATCTAATCATCTTGGATATCTATTCTCATGTGCTCGAATAATATGAATCGCATTCACATTATTCTCATCTTTGATAATAAAATCATATTTAGTTATCTCAGATAACTCTCCTTATAATATGAATCAAATTCATATTATTCATGATAATCAAATCACATTTAATTATCAAATTTCTTAATGCTCGGATATATAATATCAATAATGAAATTATCCATGAACTCTTTCAAGGATAATGCGCTTTCTCTACAGATACTTGGAGATAAGGATAGGGCGATTATATTATTCCATGTATAGTGACTTTGATATAGAGATCACATCTCAAATCCAAATCTTGCGGACCTCTCATAGATGCTTGATTAAATCAAGAACATAAATCTAATATTCTCATTGCATCTGATCACATTCAGATCAATGTCCAATATTTGGACCAAGATCAGATCACTTCTCAACTGAGAGCAGTCACTAAAATCCACACCCATTTTGTCACTCTCTAGAAATGGAAGCGTCGTGATTATACAATCGTTTATGATCACATCACCCTCAGGTATTCCTAATACCTGCACATCCTGCATGTTAGCAATGTGAGCCTTGGGCGAACTATTTCTACAATAAATGTTATCATAATATTTGATATATCAATAAAATTTATTGGTTTATTTCACTCCCTGCCTGAGATTAAATGAATGAATGCACTATAAGGTCCCTCAGTAAAATTAAGGTTATGTACCATGGCCATCTTAATAATCATACAGCTGTTGATTCAATAGTTGGATCATAGATGCTGGTGCTTGGATGAATATCTAAGGAGTTAGATTGAGGACTCATCAAGCACAGACGAATGACTGTTAAGTGATGATCTCCAGCCTGAGTAGGAGATGGCAATCCTTTCTCATTTGGTTGATATATGACTGGCATCTTGATGCAGGTTATATGCATGAGAATAGAGATTCGGATGTGTCAGATTAGTTAGGTCAAAAGAGTTGACTTAACGAGATCAGGATAACCAAAGTCCTACATCGTATGCTGTCACGATATAGGCACACATCCTCTCACCGGAGACAGATGTGTTACTATATGTCTGAGTATGTACATTTGGTAGACCAATAGGTTGATGACCTAACCAAGGTCTATATATCGGCGAGCTGGTGTGCATATAAGGGAATATGAGTAATACGATCTCTCAAAGGGATCGTACAGGTTCACTTTTGAACCAGAAGACATGAGCTCACTCATGAGATATTGGGATCGATAAATTCCATGCATGGTCGTCTCACTTATGAAGCTTGACAGAATTTATAGGTATGATATATGCTTTTAGAAAGCATATGATAAATACCAAATCCCAATGATCAAATGAGAACTTTAATGATAAAACCTTGAAGGTGATCGTCTAAAAAAGATCTATAACTTCAGGTTTATTTAAGTTCTTCCAGTATGCAGGATGTATAGATATTGTGAATACCTAAGGGTGATGTGCTCATAAACGATTGTCTAACCATGATGCTTCCATTCTGAGGGAGTGATGAAACAGGTTTGGATTTTAGTGACTCCTCTCAGTAGAGAAGTAACTTGATCTTAGTCCAAGTGTTGGACATTGATCTGAATGAGATTCGAATGCAATGAGAAGATTAAGTTTACAGACTTGATTTAATCAAAACCTATGGGAGGTCCATGAGATCTGGATTTGAGATGTGATCTCAATGTCTAACGCACTATACGTGGAACAATACAATCGCCCTATCCTTATCTCCAAGTATCTACAAAGAATACGCATTATTATCGAAAGAGTTCACGAATAATTCCATTGTTGAAAGCATAGAGAAATATATAATTAAATGTGATTTAATTATCATGAATAATGTGAATGTGATTCACATTATATTCGAGAAAGAGAATGGTTATCCAATATAATCAAATGTGATTTGATTATTCTGGATAAGTGTAATATGGATAAGAGTATCCATATTATTTATAATATATTATAAATATGATTTATAACATATTAGAGAGAGTTTTCAATGTTTTATATTCGTTGGTTAATTATTTATGTGAATTGGATTCACATTGGATAATTAATTAAAAATATATATCACTTTTTATTTTGGGTTGTGAATTTGATTCACAAATTTCCAATGATAAGATTGCAATATTCACAAAATAATTATGAATTATTTTTGATGAATAATTTGCAACAATTATTGTTGCAAAATATGGAGATAATTAAGGGATAATGGAGATTACATGTAATCTCCACTCCCTTTCATTATAGGGGTGACGACCACCAATTCAAATAAGGAAAGGGTGGTCGCCCACTCTATTCCTTAGAGAAGAAGTCTCATTTCCATTATGTCCATGATTAATTGATTTAATTTATTGAATTAAATTATATTGATTTATCAATATAGATTTAATATAAATTAAATCAATTGTTGTTGTATTTTTACAACAAAATCTTGGCAATTGAAAGAAATACAAATCAATCTCATCCATTGATTTTGTGCAAACCATGGATCCCCAAAATACTATATAAGAAGAGGCACCCCATGCTCTTCAAAGTTATAACAAGTTGTGCAACAACTCTCTCTCTTCTCTCTCTCTCTCATTCTCACATGCCCTCTTCCTCCTCTCTCCTTGGATGGCCGTCCACCCTAACCCTAGAAGGAAGAAGGCCCTCGTTGTCACCTTGTCGTTGTGCTGTCACTTCGATGACTCTCGGTATTTCATATTCTTTGGTGCATCTCGCTCGCGAATAAGACATACGATCTCGTGTGACGAGATCAGGATTCTCTTGCTTGGACAACTACTTGGATTGCGAGATCCCCGCGACTCATCCCCGCGCTTGCAAGCGTCAACTCCTAAGGTCGGACTTGAGACAGGAGGCTTCTTCTCTTAGAAGCTCGATCGCAACCATGCTACAACTAGTATTCATATATCTACTATGTGGTTAGACAAAAAGATTTATAATTGGTTTATGGATCATGTGGTTTGTCGTTTACAAAGTTTTTAAATTCCGCTGCATCGAGCAACTAGTATGTCTAGTCACTCTTGATCGTATATGATACGATCACCACGCTTCCATGACGTGCTTAAGGATCCTTCTGTATGCTTCAAGTGGTATCAGAGCACTAGGTTACAGGTCTTGGATGTGATCCATGAAATTAGGATGACTTGGGCTCATTAGAGTTTGCGAAAGTTTTTATCGCATTTGTTCATGCGGTCCTGTTTTGTGATTTTTTCTGCTCTGTTTAAAAATGCATAAACATGAAATTATCACTTGTATTATGTTACTCATTAAACAAGGAAAATGATGAATTTGAGTTTACGTAATTTGGATTCCGTTTTCTCAAGATATGATCGTTTTAATGACCATATGTCCACTGTTTCGGGGATGGCGATTAGAGACGTAATTAAGATGTTAATTACTGTTTTAAAATGCATGAAACTGCGTGTTAATCACATAGTTTCTGTTTTAAATAAAATTATCAATATCCGGAAATTGATTTTTCTTAATTTTTATTTAAAATGAAAGAGATATGCTAATTTTAGTTGGTGATGGTCACTGTTGAAAATTACATACTCAACCATGAACCTTGTAATTTTCATTTAAGAATCTTGTGAAATTAATGGTTAATTTCTTAGAATAATTATGGATAATATTTGGGAAATATTAGAACCATACTTGTTCCCTTAAATGACATTGCCTCAACCAATGAATGATTAGATTAGATCTTGATCACCAATTGGTTACTTGATACACTTTCATCAAACTTGTTACTTGAATAGGTTTTAAGAATTTGTCTAGCAAATTTTCTTATAATCAAAATGATTTTGATTATTACTATATGTTATAATTTCGTTAAAAAACCGATGATCATCTCAAGTACAAAGTGATTGACTCGGCATTATTTTTCCCAAGGCGAATATGGTGCCTAGTCGGGGAGCGTTGGGGTAGCAGGTTGCACCGTGTGTGGTCTGTCCCACTCTCGTCGGTACTGGCCATGACAACGGGTAGGGAATGGATGATGCTTGAGAGATCATGATGTATTTTCTAATTATTAAAATTTGAATAATACGTTCTTTGAGATAATACCACTAATTCAAGCAACAATCAAGTTTGATGATTGAATTGGATTGATAATTGATTTCATGAGATTAAATTAATTATATCCAATTGAAAGACTCTATTATGAATAGATTTGTATTTCCCTTAGAAGAGTTAATTGCATGAATGTGATTCATGATAATTAATTGAATTTGAATAAGAGGTGGAAGATCACATAAGTGACATCTATGGTCTCCCGTCAATGTGAAGGGTTTTCGTCGCCATGAATTGTATGTAGGAGATGCCTGTCCATAATGACAGCAACTGCATACAAGTGCATCTGGATCGGGCTCTTTGCTTCTCGAAAGAGTAAGGCCATATGCATAGTGACCCCAATATCGAGTCCTCATATTATTGGGGTGATATTGATTTGCACATAGCGAGTGTTAATCCTGTTGACGGTGGGTTCAATTAACAATGGGTCAACAACACCTTAGGGGTGGTGGGCTCGGGTGTTAAAGATCGAATTGGGAATGCAAGTTGGACTTGCAAGGCAGAATTTTCTCGCTTCTTTCTATTTGAGTTACAAGTTCTCATATTATTGGGATGTAACAAACGTAAAAAAGGAGTCCCAGATCTTGCTAGAGATATATTGGTAAGAATATCTCTTTCTTTGAAAGTGATTAAGGGAATGAACTTTCAAAGTTGAAAAGGCAAGACTAATTTGATTAAAAATTCCTTAATCAAAGAAATTCAAATGAATATATATTTATATGTTCTAATATAGTGCATTTTAATTTCAGAAAATGAAGTCCTTAAACCCTCTCAGCAGGCTTCTGGAGGTCAATCAGTTGATCGGATCAAATTATTCGGATTGGATCCGTAATTATGTGCTCATAGAGGACAAGCATAAAAGCCCTAAGACGAAGGAAGAAAAACAATACAATGACAAGTATGATGAAGGTCATGTCTAAGCTAGATGCTACATCCTAGGTTTACTCTCTGATGTTCTTCAAAAGCAACATGTGGAGATGAGCATATGGCAGGAGAGAATGCATTATCTGGAAGATATGTTTGGTGACATAAACCGCACCCAGCATTATACCATTATGAAAGAACTTGTTCGCTACAGGATGCAGGAGAGAACTTCAGTCCGAGAGCATGTACTCAAAATGTTTGGGTACTTGTCTGACCTGGAGACTGTTGGGGCAAATATGGATGCAGACATGTAAGATGACTTCATTCTACTATTTTTGCCCAAGTTTTTCAATAATTTTATGATTTCGTTCCACATGAACAAGTTGGACGTGTCTAATGTTGGAGTTCTTGCTACATTAAAGTCTGCATAAGATGTAATGAAGAACTATGGTCCCTCTGGCAGTGCAATGGTTGCACAGGTCAAAGGGAAGCGTGCTCGAAAGCATGGTTCTTAGAAGGGCCCAACCCAGAAGAGAAAGAATAAGAATCAAGGAGTTGTCTCATCTTCTACTGCTTCCACACTGATGACATCAAAGAAGATCGATGTCTGTCACCACTGCAAGAAGCTGGGGCACTGGAAGCATAACTGTCTAGACTACCTGAAGTCAGTCGACAAAGGTAAAGCCCCAGCAGGTATGAAATCTACATTCATCATTGAAACTAGTTTTCTCGTAGGACGAGAAGGTAGTTGGATAGTAGATTCTGGTGCTTCTGTTCATGTATGGAACTTGTTGCATCTGTTTCAGGAAACTAAGAGTCTCGAAGAAGGAGAGATAGTCATCCAGATGGGATCTGATGCAACTGTTGCAGCAGTCACCGTCAGGGCTTGCAAACTATCATTATCTAGTGGGAGAGTCCTTTTACTTAAAAAGTGTCTTTATGTACCAAAAGTTAGAAGGAATCTTATATCTGTATTTAAGCTTGTTAGAAGCGGATATTCATTCCTTTTCCGTAATAAATTAGTCATAAACCGTTATGATAAGCATATTGCAGATGGTGTTTTAACTTCTGGTGGACTCTATGAATTGTGCATTGATAAAATATTATTAATGTCACTTCCACTAATAAAAACCCTAAAAGATCCAGGGAGGATAAAAGTTGTTCAAATGCGATTTGGCATCAAAGATTTGGCCATTCATCTGTTGATAGGATCAATAGATTGATAAAGGATGAACCCTTAGATTTTCTACCGGTTCAATATTACCTACCTGCGAACACTGCATTTGAGGTAAAATAACCAGAACACCTTTTCGTAACAAGATTACGAGATATAAAGGTATTCTCGACCTAATACATCCAGATGTATGTGGTTCCTTTAGTACCACGACATGAAATGGATATCGATATTATTTGATGTTTATTGATGACCATTCACGATATGGGTTTGTCTTCCTACTTCATCATAAATATGATATCTTTGAAAAGTTCAAAGAGTTCAAGGCTTGGGTTGAGAACCAAACTGATAGGAAGATTAAACAGATTTGGTCAGACCGAGGTGACTAATACCTCTCAGATGAATTCAAGGAATACCTTAAAGAGAATGGAATTGTCTCCAATCTCACTCCTCCTGGAACCCCCCAACGTAACGGTGTTGCTGAAAGACGCAACATGACCATCATGGATATGGTTCGTTCAATGATGAGTAAAGCACATTTACCACTTAGTTTCTGGGGATATGCAGTAGAGACTGCAATATATATCCTAAACAAGATTCCTAGCAAATCCGTACCTAAGACTCCTCATGAGCTCTGGTTTGGATCCAAATCTAGTGTCAAGCACTTAAGGGTTTGGGGATGCTTGGTCCATGTGAAGAACATAGACGCAAGTAAGGTAGAATCTCGCACTAGAGAGTGCTACTTCATTAGGTATGTTAAGGATGGTATTGGATACCATCTTTTATGACCCTGAGATTTAAAAGGTTTTCATCTCTAGAGATGTAAGATTTCTGTAGGATGACTTCCTTATAGGTCAAGACAAAATTGAAGTGGAGGAACTAATTAAGTCCCGTGAGGATTCTGAGCTTCCTAAATCAGAAACTGAAGAGATAAATAAAGATGAATCACGCATACCTCTTCAAAGGAGTTCGAGGGTGGTTGCACCACCTGAAAGGTATGGATTCCATGTGTCAGGTGAAAGTGACAAATAGACTCCATGCATAAGAATGGTGTATGGACCCTAGAGGATCCATCTAAGGGGGTAAAACCCATTTGATGTAAATGGATCTTCAAGAGAAAAAGGGGACCTGATGGGAAAGTAGATACTTTCAAGGCACGACTCGTAGCAAAAGGCTATACACAGAGAGAAGGCATCGACTACGATGAGACGTTCTCTCTTGTAGCTATGCTTAAGTCCATCGGGACACTGCTAGCTATGGCTGCATCTCTTGACTACGACATCTGGAAGATGGATGTCAAGATGGCTTTCCTCAATGGATACCTTGAAGAAGATATCTATATGGAGCAGCCCCAGGACTTCATAGCCGAGGAAGGAAAAGTTTGCAAGCTAAAGAAATCCATCTATGGGCTCAAACAAGCTTCTCATAGCTGGAACATCAGATTTGACAAAACCATAAAGAGTTATGATTTTGTGCAAAACCTTGATGAACCATGTGTGTACAAGAAGCTTAGTGGGAGTGCCATTGTTTTCATCGTGCTTTATGTAGATGACATCCTTATCATTGGGAATGATACATGAATGATGACCAGTTTTAAAATTTGGCTATCACATACCTTTGAGATGGAAGATCTTGGAGAAGCCTCTTATATCTTGGGTCTGAAGCTGTTCAGGAATAGAGAAAAGAGGATATTAGGATTGTCACAACATGGGTACATTAAGAAAATCTTGGAACGTTTCCGTATGGAGAATTCCAAGAAAGGTTTCCTTCCCTCAAGACATGGTATCCACCTATCTAAAGTGATGGCTCCTCAAAGCATTGAGGACAAGTAAGCCATGGCAAAATGCCCTTACGCTTCGGCTGTAGGAAGCTTAATGTACGTCATGGTGTGTACAAGGCCAGATATCTGCCATGCAGTGGGAGAGGTAAGCCATTACCAATCATGCTATGGTGAACAACACTGGAATGTAGTAAAGAACATATTTAAATAACTAAGACGGACGCAAGATTATATCTTGGTCTATGGAGATGGTGATCTCCAAGTCTTGGGATATATAGATTCTGACTTCCAGTCTGATATTGATGATCAAAAGTCGACATCAGGGTTTGTGTTCTTGTTGAACGATGGTGTTGTGAGCTGGAGAAGCAAGAAGCAGGACATTATGACAGATTCAACAACAGAAGCCGAATACATAGCCGCATCGGATGCTGCGAAAGAGGCGGTGTGGTTGCGCAAGTTCATCCTGGAACTTGGCATTGTTTCTGTTGATACTCCCATCCCGTTACTCTGCGATAACACGAGAGCCATTGCCCAGGTGAAGGAACCCATATGGCATCAAAAGAGCAAGCACGTGGAAAGGAAATACCACATCATTTGGGAGATTCAAAATTGTGGTGACATCATCATTACTAAGGTGGCCTCTGCCGACAACGTTGCTGATTGATGAAACCCAATTTCATCATCACAATTTCCATTTATTAACCCCTTTGCTTAAGCTATTTGTCAATAAAATCCAGATAATGTCCTGTAATTATTAGAGTCCTGAATAAATTAAAAATCACAAAAAATGGCAAAATTAAAATCCGTGGTGTTTTTAGCCTTAAAAATACCTTTAAAAATATTTAGTGTATACAGATGACCTCCTCTCCACTTTTAGTCAACATGAAACTTGTAGATCTCATCGAGATCTACAATTTTCATGTTTTGAGTTTTCTCAAATTCGGCCAAATTAACCCTCAAATATAACTTTTTCTCTCGGAATCATCTGATTGGGCCACGTGGCCCGTTCTGGGTGAGCCATGTGGCCCGCCCTCTTTGCAACATCCTCCCGCGCTCTGGGCCGTCAGATCTCCTCCTGAGATCCAAAGGCCCCAAGCTCTCCATGTACGCCATTAATTCCCAACTGTTTTATCATCCCCGACTTTCATCATAGCCGCTCGTTCCCGCCTCGCTCTCCTCGCGCCACGCGTCACACTTTCATCCACTCGATCGCGCCTCTGGCTGTTCCATCTTAACCGCTCAATCCGCATCAATTCTCGGCCCTTCGATCTGCAGCCACACCTCTTCTGCATCGCATGTCAGCACCCTTTTCTCCTTACGCCACGTGGTATCATCCTGATGCTTCGATCGCTTCGCCTAGATCTCATCAGAACCACCCCTTCGCGCCCAATCATCAGCCGTTGGATATCTAGATCCAACAGCTGAGCTCCATCGTCAACCTCACGTCCGCCTCTTTCCCCACGATCGCCACCTCGCGCGGAAGCCTCACCCTTTCTATTTTCTCCGCATCTCCAGCCACCACCTTCACTATCTGGAAGCTCCACAACCATCACCATTCTTCCCTCTTCCTCGCGCATGCTTCCACATTCCATGATTCTCGACCAGTCGCCCCACATCTCCCTCGAATCCCACGACCTCACTTCACCAAACCGCCAACTTCGCCTTCAAATATCCTCCATCTCCCTCCATAATCCGATGACCATCTTTACGCGGGGAGCGGCCCAGCCCTCCTCCGCCTCCCTGTGATAGGGGGAGGCGGAAGGATTGAGCGAAGACGTATGTCTCCCCCGGTGAGACCAGTCGCCGTCATCGGTGTCGTCGCGGCGCCATCGCGTCCGCTCGAGCTGCTCCGAGTCGCTGCCGGAGTTCAGCGAAGACTAGGGCTCTTCATCGGAGTCCGCGCCCAAGCTCCGCTCCGCCCCAACCTCTGGTAAGTCTCCTCTTTCTCCTTCGCATATTTTCTTCAATTTTTACCCAATTAATCCTGCTCCCTCCATTGATTTCAATCTCCATTAACTCCCCTCCGAGCTCCGCCTTTCAACCCCCTTTCACGCACACGTCTCCAATCACCAGATCCCTTTCTCCACAACCTGACCTCATTCTCCACCTCCATCTCCGATCGCTGGAGATCGAGCTTCGAGCTCCCACCTTCTTCGCCACACATGAGCTCTCACTCCACTCACGCACGCACCTCTTTGGCTTCGGCTATGTGCTACTAACAACGCAGGTCTTCGAAGCTCGCAATCACTGGAGCTCCGTCAGAGCCGACTTCATCATCCTCGTAGTATTCATCCGAGCTCCGATGATTGAAGCCAGAAGCTCCAGCAACTTCCCCGAGCTCCCATCTTCCTCGACGAATGTTTATGAAGCTTTGGGGAGGTCCAAGTCGACTGAGAACGAGAGGCGGAGGAGAGGTCCCGTCGCCGGAGACTTGAACTCGCCACCAGCCGCGGATGGTGGAGGAGAAGCAGTCACCGTTGGATGTCCGTCTCCAGGGGATCATCCAACGGTCCAAGAACGTCCACGTCGCCAATCAAGCGCCTCTTCCAGGTACCATTGGATCCTCAAGATCCAACGGTTCCCGTTCAGCCGCGTCTCCTATCAGCGGGGTCCCCGTACACCGTCGGATGCTGTAGATCTGACGGACATCCAGGAGACACGTGTCGGATCCAGAGCAGCACCTAGCCTCAGCGTCCGAGCCTCCAGGCTTGGATGCCCCGTGCCTTATCCGAACCTAGCTTGAGCCTGCAGCGAGCCCAAGCCAAGCTCCGAGCCTCTGAGCCGTTCCGAGCCAGGAAGAGCACGTGTTGTCTGACTTTGGGTTATTTGCAGAGAAACCCTCGAATGTCTCCAAATTTGCAACCAGGTCCTGAAGCACGTGCAGCACCCTACGTGCCTGGGGTTATTTGCACTCATACCCTTGCGGGTTTAAATAATGGCAAATATGCCCCCGTGCGTGTGGTTTATTTACAGGGAAGGTCCCGAACCTTATTTTTATTGATTTTAGCCCCTTCCAGGGACCTTTTTGTAGTTTTCCTTTCATGTTTCCTTTCATTTATGCCCTTGTCTTTGTCATTGCATATCTTGAGCATCGTGTTTCCGTTTCAGTTGATTTCAGTTTCATTTCTAAGCTTGTTTGATGAATTTTCTAATGGCATGCTTAATTGTTATTTTGGACACAATGATTTTTATGCATTATTTAGTAGCCTTGTGTCTATTCAAGCTTGAATTGTTGCCTTGTTTAAAATTGTTTATCAAATCTGCCTCTTTAATTAAACTTGAAATTGACTCTTGTTTATCTTGCTCATCATTCTGACCTAGGGCATATTATTTGTGATGCATTTCATGGCATTTATCTGCATGATTAAAATATAAAAAAATCATGTTTACTTTTGTTTTAATGCATTGTCCCATTCTTGTTGTGTCTTTTCATGCACTAATAATTTGACCTATACATTCCTCAACTCAACACTTAGTTAAATAGATGAAAATCGAGATAATTAAAGAAAGGATCGTTTCTCTGAGTTCGACCTTGGTATCTTGCCAAGTAAAATAAATAAAATTCGACCATCTCATTTTGATTGATAAATTTAAATGAGATGGTCTTTGATGAGCCCATCTCGGTCTGACTGCGATGACGATTTCAGGTGTTAATTTAACACTTTTAGAGGGTCGATTTTGCGGTCATCAAATGGCGTTATTGCCGGGGACACGGCTCATTTCTTATATTATTTGGAATTTTGTTTATTTTATTAAGTGTTTCATTTTTTTATAGGTCAACTTGTTCATCTATGTTACATCATAAAATTTTCTTCCCTATCGATCTCTAACCATTGTTTTTGTGGTAGGGTCCTTGGTTTCAAGGAGGCGAGGAGTATGATGCTACCCATGGTGAGGAGCCGCAGAAGCACGCTTGGAGTACGTCGAGAAGAAAGAAAAAAATTGTGACTTGCATTTTTTATTTCCCTGCATAAACCTGTAATAATCGTCTTTACAGCGGTCTTCGATCGAAGGCTCGCGATTGTAATCGAACGATTATATGTGGTTGTGTGGGGATTGTCCCCACTTGAGTGTCGACATAGGACCAGGCACGCGGCTCTTTGAGCGTATTTTATTTTTTATCTTTTACGTGCTTGCTCGTAGGTAGGACACACTTTAAATAAAGACACACGTAGCATCGCCTCACTTAGCCAAATTAAAAGAAAATTTTCCCCGCTAATAGAAGCATGTTAGGTGCGGCTTTTTGATCGACTTGCATACATATTGATTTTGGTTTTCATAACGGCCCAAGTTTTCATGGATTTATCGCCAAGTCACTGCATGATTTCTCGCTTAGCCTAGATCGCGGTTTTTATCGAATACGTGGTTTTTTCTCGATTTCTTTTTCCTAGCTTGATCACCTAGGATTAATGGAAAATGGGAATGAATGGTAGACAATGATTGGTTGATTTTGTGCTAACCTTAATTCAGTGACAACATTAAATAAAAATTGGGACTGTTAATTGCAGATCAATATAAAATGGAGTAAAACTTTGGTTTTGGGAGAGAAACACCCTTGCGTACGCATTGATTTTCATTTCACATTTTTTCTCGGCGTAAAATCTAATGTTTTATCACCAATAAAACCGACAAGATAATAAACCAACCTCGGTTGGTTTCATGTGTGAGTTGGTGAAATTAAGGGTCCTGCTTGCTTGATTGAGCCATGTTTGCTTCGATACACTCCACAAAACCTTAGTCACTCCATCCATCTCCATAGATTCAGTCTCTCACTTGTAAATCCATTCATCTTCTTCGTTCACCTTGGGTCCCTTCCAACATCAATTTCCATCTTTATACTTAGGCTAATCTCAGCCTAAGTATAGGGGGGACTCGAGTCCCCGTGATTTTCTCTACTCATCTTTCCTTGCCTTTATACTTAGGTTATTTCTAACCTAAGTATAGGGAGAGCCCCTCTTAGCTCCCGTATATTTCTCTATACTTAAATGGACCTATGGACTTGTAACATCTAGTGCTATAAGGACATAGCAAAGCTTAAGGATAGGGGGTATACCGAATATACCGTATACTTACTTTAGCTATAATATGAAAATTTTGAAAAATTTAAAACTTTTTGGCTAAAGTAAAAATCTTTGGACTAAGAGGACTCAATTGTTTTTCACGGCTTTTTTATACTATGCTACGCTATTTTGATAAAAATATTTTCGAAAATGATTTTTCCTTGTTTTGAAAAATCTTTTGAAAAATGTTTTGAAAACTGTTTATTTGTGTGACATGGTTTTGAGAATCTTTTTCAAGAAAGGTTGAGTCTAACTTGTGTTTTAACCTTTAAATTAAAAACCATAAAAATGAGAAAAACCCAAAAACCCTTTAGGAGTCATTAGTGACTACTAAGCCCAATTAAGTAAGCAACATTCAGTGAGGGTTCACCCTTAGCAGATTGGATGGTTTAGAGGACATCGCGTAGGGCCCCGTCCTCAAGCAACGGGCTTCGACCTGTACTTACATCCATATTGGCTGAATGCAGATGCTCAATTGAGTTTAGGCAGTCCTAATATCTCTTGAAGTAAAAAAAAGTTTTTGAATGAAGGAGTTGGATTAATCCTCCACTTACACTTCCACCCAGGATATGAAATGATCAAGGAGACTTAGTTTTATGAGGTCTTTGAGATTTTAGGTTAACCAGCCTTAGCCATCAGGGTCTTAGACTTAATCATCCACATTTCCCTAGGTTTCTAGATTTGTATGCTATATTCCATGCTTAGTCTCAGACATAAAGAATATGATCAGCACATCACATGCACGATTGCGGTTTTGATGAGATGAGTTGAATTTTAACCTCAGGAATTGGGATGGGGAAGTCAAGTTTGGACTTGATCTAATGATGCTCGAGGATGGGATAAAATCTTTGGAGGCTTCATGAAACCTGAGTGTCAGCAATATTAGCCAGTATGAGAACTTGGTTCTTATACTAATCTCTTGATATTGACTTAAGTGACATGGTGTGAATAAATAAAAAAAATGTTGATCAGTGTGCGCCAACTCTTGGTAAAAGCAGTGGAGCTAGCCACAAATTATACAAGTCAATGAAATTCAAAAAAAAGCTCTCATTCCACAAATTCAAATATCAAAGAGCTTGCACCAAAGGCGAGCGCTCCCAAACTTTTCAAAGTGTCCACTTGGACCACCGCTATTAGGACAAGGAGTCGGTCTTGCACCAAAAAAGGGCTCTGCATCGTAAATGCTACAAGTCTGGGTGTCGAAGGTACGATAGGTACTCAAAAGAGACACACCCCGGTGTACTCCCAAGAAAACAAGTGCAAACGGCTCCAACTTCTCTTGACAGACGCATTGATCAACACCAAAAAAATGTGTTGCGTAAAAAGGTACTAGAGAGAATCTTTGCTCCAATGAGAGGGAGAGAAGAAATGATACAATCCCTTGCCCTCCATTACTGGCGTGCCATCTTCATTTTCTAAGTCTGACAAATAAAGAAATGGTGGACTGGATGCAAGATTTGATTTATTCCCTAGTATTGAGGATTGGGTCCTTAGGAGATTTTCTCAGACCAAGACTTTGGGTGAAGATTTGACTCTACTCTCAGAATTGCAGTCAACACTAAATGTCATATCTTTAGATTATATGTACATCAGAGAGAGTCTGGAGAATTAGAGGAATTGCGTACCTCTTGATTAAGGCTGGGTTGAATTCTAGAATTTTGGACCTCTAAAGTTGAGTTGACTTGACCAGATTGGATCCTGTACTCACATGCACAAGTGGGTTAATCCAGCTTATTCATTTTCTTTGATGCTCGAGGACGAGCATAGTTTAAGTATAGGGGGTGATGAAACCCAATTTCATCATCACAATTTCCATTTATTAACCCTCTTGCTTAAGCTATTTGTCAATAAAACCCAAATAATGTCCTGTAATTATCGGAGTCCATAATAAGATAAAAACCCCAAAAAATGGCAAAATTAAAATCCGTAGTGTTTTTAGCCTTAAAAAAACCTTTAAAAATATTTGGTGTCTAAAGATGACCTCCTCTCCACTTTTGGCACATGAAACTTGTAGATCTCATCGAGATCTATAACTTTCATGTTTTGAGTTTTCTCAAATTCCGACAAATTAACCCTCAAAAATAAATTTTTCTCTCGGAATCATCTGATTGGGCCACGTGGCCCGTTCTGGGTGAGCCATGTGGCCCGCCCTCTTTGCAACATCCGCCTGCGCTCTGGGCCGTCAGATCTCCTCCTAAGATCCAACTGCCCCCAGCTCTCTATGTGCGCCATTAATTCCCAACCGTTTCATCATTCCCGCCTTTCATCATAGCCGCTCGTTCCCGCCTCGCTCTCCTCGCGCCACGCATCACACTTTCATCCACTCGATCGCGCCCCCGGCTGTTCCATCTTAACCGCTCAATCCACATCAATTCTCGGTCCTTCGATCTGCAGCTACACCTCATCTGCACCGTACGTCAGCGCCCTTTTCTCCTCACGCCACGTGGTAGCATCCTGACGCATCGATCGCTTCGCCTAGATCTCATCAAAACCACCCCTTCGCGCCCAATCATCAGCCATTGGATATCCAGATCCAACGGCAGAGCTCCATCATCAACCTCACGTCCGCCTCTTTCCCCACGATCGCCACCTCGCGCGGAAGCCTCGCCCTTTCTATTTTCCCCGCATCTCCATCCACCACCTTCACTATCTGGAAGCTCCACAACCATCACCATTCTTCCCTCTTCCTCGCGCATGCTTCCACGTTCCATAATTCTCGACCGGTCGCCCCACATCTCCCTCGAATCCCACAACCTCACTTCACCAAACCGCCAACTTCGCCTTCAAATATCCTCCATCTCCCTCCATAATCCGATGTCCATCTTTACGGGGGTAGCGGCCCAGCCCTCCTCCGCCTCCCTATGATAGGTGGAGGCGGAAGGATTGAGCGAAGGCGACTGTCTCCCCCGGTGAGACCCGCCGCCGTCATAGGCGTCGTCGCGGCGCCATCGCGTCCGCTCGAGCTGCTCCGAGTCGCTGCCGGAGTTCAGCGAAGACCATGGCTCTTCAGCGTAGTCCGCGCCTAAGCTTCGCTCCGCCCCAACCTCTGGTAAGACCCCTCTTTCTCCTTCGCATTTTTTCTTCAATTTTTACCCAATTAATCCTGCTCCCTCCATTGATTTCAATCTCCATTAACTCCCCTCCGAGCTCTGTCTTTCAACCCCCTTTCATGCACATGTCTCCAGTCACCAGAGCCCTTTCTCCACAACCTGACCTCATCCTCCACCTCCATCTCCGATCGTCGGAGATCGAGCTTCGAGATCCCGCCTTCTTCGCCCCACATGAGCTCTCACTCCACTCACACACGCACCTCTTTGGCTTCGGCTATGTGCTACTAACCACGCAGGTCTTTGAAGCTCGCAATCACTGGAGCTCCGTCGGAGCCGACTTCATCATCCTCGCAGTAGTCATCCGAGCTCCGATGACTGAAGCCAGAAGCTCCAGCACCTTCCCCAAGCTCCCATCTTCCTCGACGAATGTTTATGGAGCCTTTAGGGAGGTCCCAAGTCGGCTGAGAACGAGAGGCAGAGGAGAGGTCCCGTCGCCGGAGGACCTGAACTCGCCGCCAGCCACGGATGGTGGAGGAGAAGCAGTCACCGTTGGATGTCCCTCTCCAGGGGATTCATCCAACGGTCCAAGAACGTCCACGTCGCCAATCAAGCGCCTCTTCCAGGTACCGTTGGATCCTCGAGATCCAAAGGTTTCCTGTTTAGCCACGTCGCCTATCAGCGGGGTCCCCGTACACCGTGGATGTTGTAGATCTGACGGACATCCAGGAGCCACGTGTCGGATCCAGAGCAGCACCTAGCCTCAGCGTCCGAGCCTCCAGGCTTGGATGCCCCATGGCTTATCCGAACCTAGCCCGAGCCTGCAGTGAGCCCAAGCCAAGCTCCGAGCCTCCGAGCCGTTCCGAGCCAGGAAGAGCACGTGCACAGCACGTGCGGCTTTGGGTTATATGCAGAGAAACCCTCGAACGTTTCCAAATTTGCAACAGGTCTTGAAGCACGTGTAATAACCCTGTGTGCCTCGGGTTATTTGCACTCATACCCTTGCAGGTTTAAATAATTGCAAATATGCCCCTGCTTGTGTGTTTTATTTACAGGGAAGGTCCCGAACATTGTTTTTATTGCATTTTAGCCCCTCCCAGGGACCCTGTTTTAGTTATCCTTTCATGTTTTTCTTTCATTTATGCCCTTGTCTTTGTCATTGCATATCTTGAGCATCGTGTTTCCATTTCAGTTGATTTCAGTTTCATTTCGAAGCTTGTTTGATGAAATTTCTAATGGCATGCTTAATTGTTATTTGGACACAATGATTTTTATGCATTATTTAGTACCCTTGTGTCTATTTGAGCTTGAATTGTTGCCTTGTTTAAAATTGTTTATCAAATCTGCCTCTTTAATTAAACTTGAAATTGACTCTAGTTTATCTTGCTCATCATTCGGACCTAGGGTGTATTATTTGTGATGCATTTCATGGCATTTATCTGCATGATTAAAATATAAAAAAAATGCATGTTTACTTTTGTTTTAATGCCTTGTCCCATTCTTGTTGTGTCTTTTCATGCACTAATAATTTGACCTATATGTTCCTCAACTCAACACTTAGTTATATAGATGAAAATCGGGATAATTAAAGAAAGGCTCGTGTCCCTGAGTTCGACCTTGGTATCTTGCCAAGTAAAATAAATAAAATTCGACGGCCGATTTTGCGGTCATCAAATGGCGCTGTTGCCAGAGACACGGCTCACTTCTTATATTATTTGGAATTTTGTTTATTTTATTAAGTGTTTCATTTTTTATAGGTCAACTTGTTCATATATGTGATGAATACCCATTCATCACTCTTTATTCTTATATTTTAGCTACAAAAACCTTTGCAAATGCATGTATATTCATGTAAATACAAATAATTACCAAAAGCATGCATTGTGTAAAAACCTATAACTAGCATGTTTTTGTGCAAAAATAAAAGAATAAAGATTAAAAAGAAAAAGAGGAAAATATTTAGAATAAATATTGAGCAACCTAACCCAAGGGAGGGCTCAACAAGGTCATGACCGCATAAAAGCCAAAGTAGAGGGAGATAGGGGCTCATGTGTGTAAATATTTATGTAAATAAATAAAAATATTTTTCCTCACAAAAATAGCCCAAAATATGCTTGTAAATACTTGTACATATTTATAAGTATAAAAACAAAAGAAAAAGGGGTAAAAATCAAAAAGAACAAAAAAACACCACTTTCATCATGTACATGAACCACTCTTATATATTTATTTAACCTTGCAAATAAATAAAATTAATTTCCAAAATTTTTGTAAATATTCTATGTTATATAATGTAAATAAATTAAATAAAAACAATTAAAACAAAAACAAAATAAAAACAATAAAATTAAAAATACAAAAACATATTGTAAATATACCATGTATATAAATGTATATATGTATTTATTTTACCTATGAAAATAAATAATTAAAATACAATTAAAATAACTTTTTATTCCTTATTTTATAATGAAAATAAATAAAATATAAAATAGGAATAAAATTGCATAAAAATAACAATTAAAAAATTCAAAAATTAAAAAGCCTATATTGTACATATACCTAAGCGATATAATGTAAGTACCTTATTTTTATTTCTAAAAATTAATAAAAATCACAAAAAAATAGAAAAAATAAAATAAAAATATTTCATGTTTTGAGTTTTGTGAAATTCGATCATTTTCTATTTATTATTTAATTTCTAAAATTGGAATAATTGGTGGGCTCTGATTGGTCCACGGGGGATGTTGACCCCCGGTCAACTCTCCCCCCAGGACCACCAGAGCCGGATTCTGCGCCCGACCCGCATGTTCTCCCATTTATTGCGTCATGATCCGATCGCCATTTCACCAAACCCCGGGTCCGATTTCTTCGCGATACACCCGAGACCCTCGCCGGAGCCACCGCATCGAGATCCGCGCTCCTGATTTCCCTACCCGCGCGATTCTTTCCGGATCACCTCCACGTATAAAGCCGAGCTCCACCACCCTATTTCCCTATCTTTGGCCATTCGTATCCACCTCCTGTGAGCTCCAGCGCACTCGCGAGAGTGACAGCTTGCGTCCGGCGCCGTCGAAGCGAGGAGTAGAGGCGCATCCACTGATCCGGCGAGCACAGCCGCCGTTGCTCCGCCACCAGCGTGAGCACCGAGCCTCGGAGGGAGACGCTCCTCGAGGCAACGACCAGGAGCTTCCCCAGCTCCTCCTCAGTCTCTTCGTCCACCCAGGTAACCCTGTAGGCCTTTCTTTTTCGCGGATTTTCATTTACCCCCAAATCGCTCCGCCGCTGTCCATCGTCGATTCCCATCGCCTCCGACCACCATTCGATCATCGGGCATCGCCATAGCCCTCGCCATCTTCCCGCGCACCTTCTTCACCCCTCCATCCAACCCAGTTCGCACAGGAGCAGGGAGTCGAGCTCCTCCGTCCACCCCCTTCGCCGGAGCTCGCCATATCGACCCACAGACCACCGTCGCTCCGCCTAACCGGGTCGAGGCAGTTTGCCCTCGACCCGCGAGTCTTCTGGATTGCTTTGCAGGTCGAACGAAGGCCATCTGAGGTCCTTCGTCATTCAGCCAGGAGGCCTAGCTCCGCCGACCTTGCCTGAGCTCCTCAGAGCTCGGCTGGATCATCGGAGCCCACCACCAGCTGCGGGACACCCTTATGGAGCTTATCCGACCTTCAGGCGCAGCAGAGGAGCCCCGGAGCGAAGCTACCGGGCCGGCGAACTTCGCCGGTCATCTGTTCTTCGAGGATCCTCCTCCTCCGTTCGATCAGTCCTCCCGCTCCAGGTGTCATCTGGGTCGTTCATCCCTGGAGCTGCCTATACCGTCAGATCAGAGGAGTGTCGATCGCAGCCGTCGATCCAGTGAGGGGTGTAGCCTCTGAGCGTCCTCGACCGTTTGATCAGACACGTGGCCATCACCCCGCCGTTGGATCACCCCGAGGAGAGCAGCGTTGGACCCCCAGTCGCCCTCGACCGCTTGATCAGACACGTGGCGTTCATCCTGCGATTCGAGTAATAAAGGGTAATTTACCCTTAGGCCCCCTCTGTTATTTTATTTCATAGTTAGTCCTGTAATTAGCTAATTTAGTTGTTTAGTTTTGGGAAAACTTGCATAGAGATCCTTGTGCTTGCCTTTATTTGCTGTTATACCCCTATACATGGTCTGACACGTGCTTTGTCTCGTGGTTTCTTTGGGTTAATTGCACTATATGCCCCTGTAGTTCTGGATGTTAACAGTTGAATGGAACTTTTAGTTTATTTGCATCTATACCCCTGTGCATGATATATTTCAACAAGTGCGTGATATTTTGGGTATTTTGCGAATGGGGCCCTGGACTTTTGGTACCTGTTACCAATAAGCCCTCAGAACTTATTTTTCTTACATTTGGGTCCCTGAGTGCCCCAGACACGCGCATCGCACGTGTTTTGCTGGGTTAATTGTACCAGACCCCCCAAGCTCTTGGGTATTTGCACTTTGGTCCCTGTGCACAGTGCCCCCTCTTTATTTTTGAATAAAATAGCAAATCACCTCCAAATTTAGTGAAAATTGGACACATGGCTCCTGCCATGATGTAAAATTTTCTGTAAATTTTAGAGACATTTTCGTCACTGTTAGATATTTTTAGAAAATCAAAAACATCTATTTTTGCTACTGTCTGACTTTAAAAATCAAAAAAAAATTTAAATTGTGTCCAAAAATTACAAAAAAATTGTTTACTGTCCATTTTGATGTGTTTGATTTTCTAGCCAATTTTGACTATTTTTCATTACTGAAAACCACTAAAAATTGAAAATCATTCAAAATCTTATAAAAAATCCAGTAAATCAATTAAAACTCCAAAAACAATAAAATAGGTGCCTAAATTTTCCTTATTTTCTTCTCTTCACAGGAAAATTACCTCCCAGCTAATTTGGGGCCTTTCGATATTTTATCTAGGCCCTTTTAGCTCGGATAGATAGTACCTTTGATTTCTGCCACTGTTTGATTTTTAGAAAATTTAATAAAGATCAGAAAATTCACAAAAATTCACAAAAACACTAAAAACTATAAAACACATAAAAATATTTTTGTTTGAATTTTTGGTTGATTTTTAGTGCTTTAAATAAATTGTGGAAGTGTGTGTTTCTTTGTTTTTCTTATTTTCTCAATTAGCTAAAAATCCAAAAAAATATAAAATATTCAAAAACCACCAAAAATATTTGCGTCTTTTATTTTATTTCCCTTTTTGACTACTTCGTAGGCCGAGAGGCCAACCCGTGCTCCTTGAGTTCGACCCTGGTCGCTATACCATGTTAAATAAATAGCAAGACCGCTATTTCGCTTTTTGGTTGATTTTTATCTATTTTAGTGGTCTCTTCTTCTTGATTGTCCACGCTTGATCGCTTGGGTCACAACGACCTGTTTAGTACCTTATACCCGAGTGCTTAGGCTAGACATCAGAATGGCGCCGTTGCCGGGGAGCACAGCTTAGTAGTCGATTTTTGAGTTTTTCCGCGGCTTTTTCTTTGCGCGGCTTTTTGTATACCTTCCTGCACATATATACATATTTTTCTGACATTTTTATAATAATTTGGTTTGTGACACTTGCTCTTTTTCTTGCGAGGGCCCGAGGACCGCGGAGGCGACTTTCGAGGAGCCGGCGCAACCGTAGGATTCGGAGGCGGCTCCCTTCTGCACGGAGCCGCAGGAGAGAGCGAGAGAGAGAGTTGAGTGGGTGAGGTCTAGATTAGACTTTTGATTATTATTGTAATAATACAGGGACTCAGACTGGACACTTTGGACTGTGATTGGACTTAGCGGGTCTGTTTCGCCGAGCACCGATGTGCCCGGGGGACCCTTAGGAGTTTTTCGCGGCTTTTTACGTGGTTTTGTTTTCTTTTCTTTTTACTGCCTTTTCCGGTGTTTACACAGTTTTTGATCGAGCCCCTAGCCATAGGATTTTCTGCTTGATTGTGACGTAACTCATAGGATCCAAACACCCTAATATAATTGCATGTTCCTATAGTGCGGTAATTGGACCTATAATAAAAATCATAATAAAATAGCCGTTCCATCACCTCCGAGCCTACGAGCCGCGAGCCCATCCCGTCAAGCGCTACTCCTGAACTCGACCTGTCGAGAAGAGGAGGGGTGGGTCTAGACCGGACTCTTTGGATTGGAGGCTGGTGGTCGGCTAGCCGTTCTTTCGAGTAGCACTGCTGTTTACGGACTCGGTTTTCCGCCTGCACCATTTAGGTAGTTTATTTCCTGTCTTTAAATTCTGCGCGGATCACTTGCATGTAGAGTGCTGGAGACAAGGTACGCATTTCTATCTCAGCATGCATCATTGATTTCTCGCGCATCAGCTTTTTCGTCTTCTCCCCCTGTTTTGGATTAAATAACCAGGAGAACCGAAAAATTCGTTAGGCGTTTGTTTTCTATTTTGAAAAATATTAAAAAGAAAAATCATAAAATTGGGACTGGATAAAGCTATTGACCCTAAAAGACACTCATCCTAAAATTTGTCTTGGGGAGAGCAACCCCCTCATTGTATGGTTTGGATGCGCGAGAGAGTGACCCGCACCCTAGGTAGAGCCCTCCGGTGCTATTTCTAGCTGACTACCGACTCTTCCGTGTGGGCCAGTCGGTTGGAGTAGCATCGAGTATCCCAACAGGTCACGTAAGCGCTCTGATATCTTGTGTGTTCACCTAATAAAAATTGACAAGATAATTTGACCGAGCTTTTACGGTCTTCAGCTCGCGTTGCGTTGGTGAACCGGGGGTTTGCATTCTGATCATAGTTTCTCCAGATCTCATCCGCACTACTTGCCAGATCAAGATGATGGGTAGACGCTCTCTTAGGCAGCCTCTGGCTGCACCGCTTTCAGGCACGTCTACCCGATCATCTAGGTTGGCCCGCGAGAGCCGAGACCAGCTCTCCGAGCCCGAGTACGACTCCGCCCTGTTCCCCCTCGATCCCCTTTCTTTCGGTTATGAGAGATATGAGCCAGAGGAGAGACTCACAGATTTGACAACACCTGAGTTTGGCTCGTTTGATTTTGCAGACGCCATGGCCGGCAGTTCTGAGGATCACCCCGGAGGTCCACGAGGAGAGCAGCATTTTGTCATGGACCAGGGAGCGATCAACTCCACCCTGATTGCCTCTTTAGAGACCGTTCAGCAGCAGTTGAGAGATCAGGGAGCTTTCATGATTGAGATGAGGAGAGAGTTGGAGCGACTCAGAGCAGAGAGAGATCAGAGCGAGCCTGAGGACGGACCAGATGCAGAGGCACGAGCCGCAGCAGCCGCAGCAGCAGCAGCAGCCGTCGCCGCAGCGGCAGCCGCTGCGGCAGGAGGACCACCGAAACCGATGCGGGAGTTGCACAACCCCGGATCTACATTGATGCATCATTGGGTAGTGGTGCCTGCTATCGTGGGGGACTTCAAGTTCCCCCCGAACACCCTGCAGATGCTCCCCCGTTTTCACGGACTTGCCACCGAGGAGCCCCATCTCCACCTCCAGGAGTTCTTGATGATCTGCAATACTGTCCACGACCGTCATGTGGACCAGGATACGATTCGGATGATCGCCTTCCCCTTCTCCCTAGCAGACAGAGCAGCCACCTGGCTGAAGCATTTGGGGAAGTTTGTTTACACCTGGGAGCAGCTCCGCACCGAGTACTTGAACAAGTACTATCCACTCGGGCGGACCAATGCAGCAAGGGCCCTGATCAGCAACTTCTCCATGCTCCCCAACGAGCAATTCCACGAGGCATGAGAGGTTCCGTGAGCTCACAGACCGATGCCCGCACCACGACATTTCGAAGCCGAACCTTGTACAGAGCTTCTTCAGCGGGCTGACACCAGAGCTCCAGGGCTTGGTGAACGCTTCTTGTGGCGGGTCCTATTTCGCCAAGGATCACGACCAGGTCTGGGCCATCTTCGAGGAGATGGCCGAAAATTATATGGTGATGTCCCAGACCCGATTGTACACACAGGGGAGACCCTAGCAGCCAGGATCCGTGCAGTACCAGAGGATAGCACGGGTCGACGCCGGTCCATCCAGTTCATCCGCAGTTGCAGCAGCACAGGCAGAGTCGTCCGCTGCAGATATGGGTATTATCAGCGAAAAGTTGGACCGGATGGAGCTGATCGAGAAGAAGCAGTGCCAGGGTATCACGCAGATGGAGCAGATGGCACAGACTCTGAGCGACGTGAAGACCCAGCTCATGTATCTCCAGGAGGCACAGACGGCTTCACAGCCCCGTCTTCAGTCGCGAGGTGATACCGGCGGCAGCAGCAGCTCGTCCCAGCGCTCCAGCTCCTTTCAACAGCCTAGACAGGTTCACCTTGTACAGGCAGAGCCGTACCAGCCGCAGCAGCCCTCCTACCAGTCACCACCATCTCCAGACATGCAGATGGTGGTATACCAGCCGGATCAGCCTTTGGCAATACTCCCGCCAGCCCAGTACGACGCCGAGCCGTTGATGGATGTCAACGGGATTTGGTATGACCGCCCCCAGCCTGGGATCCGACGAGACCATCCCGGATTCAGGTGGGGGAGTGGAGGTACCCAGCCCCAGCAGCAGTCATCCGGTCAGGGTGGACAGTATAGCCAGTAGAGAGATCACCAGCAGCAGCAGCCCCCAGCCTACCAGCCACAGCAGCAGTCATCCTTCGTTCCTCGTCCCTATCAACAGCAAGGACAGTCTTGGAGACGTGAGCAGCAGGCTCACCAGCCACACCAGCAGCAACATCCTTCCTCCTACCCCTTTCAGCAGCAACAGCACCAGTTCCAGCAGCCTCATTACCAGAGAGGCTACCCGTCGGGCCCCCATGAGAGCTCCACCTTGGATGACGTAGCCCGCCTCCTCACGGACCAGCAGGCTACATTTAGACGGGAGATGGACGAGTTCCGCCAGGAGATGCGGGACCTGATGAGAGGGAAGGCCGCCATCCCTGCACAGATAGAGCCGAATCCGAATAGCCTGAAGAGGAAGTCTGAGCAGGTAGTTGACACTGAGCATACCACTCCTAGTGATCCATTTGATGATATCTCTTCAGATCTGTTTGATGCTGATTTTGTTACACTTAGGAGCGGTAGAGCACCAGCAGGTGGCGCCTCATCTGAGCGACTACTCGAGGATCCACCCAGGGCGCCAGATGAGGAGGAGGAGAGCGGTACTGAGGCCGCACACGATGATGATGGTGGTACTGATGCCACCAAGGATGCTGATTCCACCGGCGGTACTGAGGCCGCCGCTTCACCAGTTCGAGGAGGTGGTGCTGATGCCACCAGAGGAGCCGAGCCAGCCCGCGGTACTGAGGCCGCGAGACGTCCAGCAGCAGAGCCAGCCCGTGGTGGTACTGAGGCCACCGGTGTTTTTGTAGAGAGAGCAGTTGTTTTTCCTCATGCTGATGTATCTCAGAACACTGTTTTGAATAAAGGAAAAGGTTTAGTTTCTTCTGGTCCCATTGTGGTGATTGATGTATGTGCGGATCCGGCCGTCGAGCCGTCTAGGCCTTTTCCTAGTCCTTCATCTGAGAAGGACCCTGTGATCCCCTTCCTCAGAGCCCTTCAGATGGGGAAGGGGAAGAAAAAAGAAAAAGACCCAAAAAAGAGAGAGCAGGAGGAGTTCAGCCAGAGCATGATCGATAGATTTCACATACAGCTGACCCTTCAGGAGGCTTTGCAGCACATCCCCCTTCTTCAGCGATCATTGAGAGATAGGACCACAGTCAGGAGGAGGAGGAGGAACCACACTTCAGAGATTCATGTGCTGACGAAAGCGACGTGCTTCGCGATCCAGAACCGTCTGCCGGTCAAGAGGCCAGATTCAGGGGCCCTGTATGTCAGATGTCAGATTAGTGAGCAGAGGTTCGACCGGACTCTATTGGATAGCGGATCGTCGATCAACCTCCTTACGGCAGCCCTTCTCGACCGCTTCGAGTTGGGCACTCTTAGACAGAGCAGGACAGTCCTTCAGTTTGCTGATCGATCTGTCAAGAGGCCGAAGGGGTTGTTGCGAGACGTTATCATCACGATTCAGGGCCTGAAATTCCCCTTGGACTTCGTAGTGTTGGACATGGAGATCCCTGATTCAGTGGCCGACACCCCCATCATCCTTGGTCGTCCGTTCTTGGCCACAGCCAAGGCGGTGACTGATCATGATAGCGGGAAGGTATACTTTCGCGTCGAGGGGCGAGAGTGTACAGATAGAGACGGTCGAGGACTACAGAGCCAGAGAGAGAGCATGCTCAGAGACTAGCACAGATGCAGAGCAGCTGACAGATGCCGGGCTAGACATCCACCAGGACTGTGACTTTGTGATCACAGATGATGAGGCAGCATGGGCAGACCCTTCCGCACAGGCCATCCTCTCATTTCCAGATACCACTGATGCAGAGATGACAGCAGAGGAGAGCTTGGAGAGCACAGCCCTGGTCCAGGATACGACAGAGGCAGCAGAGCCGGTTCTCGATCGCGACACAGTTTCTAGTGATGGTGGTACTGAGGCCACCTTGTGTGACGGTGGTACTGATGCCACCTTGTTTGATGCAGATCCCTCGGATTCAGAGTCTGATTGGGTAGATTGTGATGACCAGATGCCAGACCTGAGTCCACCTGAGCCTACCGAAGATGAGGAGGTAGAGGCAGAGCAGATCAGAGATAGCACAGTTGAGCAACCTCCTCCAGACCCAGTTTGCGAGAGCTCGTATTCTTTCTCCCACGCTGATTTGGCAGATTTAGCAGCATTCACACACCTTCTTTCGAGGCCAGACTTGCCAGCACCCAGCTGTCCAGAGCTGAAGCCGCTCCCTACTTCGTTGAAGTATCAGTTCCTTGCGGGCGAACCTAAGATGTACCCAGTCATCATCTCTGCCGATCTGACTGGAGAGCAAGAATCCCGTTTGATGGGGGTTCTTGAAAAGAACCGCAAGGCAATTGGATGGAGCGTAGCAGATCTCCATGGGATTAGTCCATCAGTGTGCTCCCACCATATCTATCTCGAGGAGGGGGCGAATCCGTCGCGTGAGTTCCAGCGGCGATTGAACCCCAACCTGAGAGAGGTCGTGATGAAGGAAATATCAAAATGGTGGAGTGTATATTTCATTTATCCCATTTCCGACTCCAAGTGGGTCAGCCCCTTGCATGTGGTGCCCAAGAAGACGGACATCACGACTGTGATCAGTGAGTCGGGAGAGGAGATTGCTACACGAGTACCCACCTCTTGGAGGGTCTGTGTTGACTACAGGAGACTCAACCAGGCCACCAAGAAGGACCATTTCCCCCTACCTTTTATTGACCAGATTATTGAGAGACTGGCAGGGAAGAGCCATTATTGCTTCCTGGATGGGTATTCGGGCTACAACCAGGTGGCCATCGCTCCTGAGGATCAGGAGAAGACCACCTTTACCTGTCCCTTTGGTACATATGCCTTTCGACGCATGCCATTTGGGCTATGCAATGCCCCTGCGACTTTTCAGAGGTGCATGCTGTCGATCTTTTCGGACATGGTAGGGGAGTGTTTGGAGGTCTTCATGGACGATTTCTCGGTCTACGGCGACGGATTCGACTCCTGTCTTGACTGCCTGGACCGAGTACTCCAGCGATGTATTGAGTACCATTTGGTTCTATCTTGGGAGAAGAGTCACTTCATGGTGACTCAAGGAACGGTGCTTGGCCACATCATCTCCAACAGGGGCATGGAGGTTGATCCGGCCAAGGTTGATGTCATTAGAAAACTCGCACCGCCGTCCAATTTGAGGCAGCTACGGTCATTCCTGGGGCACGTTGGATTTTATAGGAGATTTATTCAGGATTTCAGCAGGATTGTCCGGCCGTTGATTGACCTCTTGACGAAAGACACCGAGTTCCTTGTCGATGACAAGTGTCTTTCGTCCTTTGTGACTCTCCAGCAGTGTGTGATTGAGGCTCCTGTCCTCCAGCCGCCTGATTGGTCTCTCCCATTCGAGATCATGACGGATGCCTCCGATTTTGCCGTAGGGGCAGTGCTGGGACAGAGGAGGGATGGAGTCCCGTTTGCTATCCACTACGCTAGCCGCACATTGGATTCCGCCCAGCGGAATTACACGGTCACAGAGAAGGAGATGCTAGTCGTAGTGTTCGCCCTAGATAATTTTCGATCTTATATCATTGGATCTAGAGTGACTTTGTACACAGATCACACCGCCATCAGGTACCTCATGGCAAAGAAGGATGCCAAGGCCAGACTGACTAGATGGATCCTTCTACTCCAGGAGTTCGACATTGAGATTAAGGATAAGCCTGGAGTCAAGAATGTGGTGGCGGATCATCTCTCCCGTTTAGAGCAGCCTGAGGAGTCTGAGCAGATTGATCCCATTCGAGATACCTTCCCAGATGAGGTGATCCTTGCTATCGCCTCACTCCCGTGGTATGCCGATATTGTGAATTTTCTCGTTGCTGGGAAAGTCCCACAAGATTGGCCCAGGCAGAGGCTCGAGACCTTCCTTGCGAAGGCCAAGTCCTACCACTGGGAGGATCCCATCCTTTACCACGAAGGAGGGGATAGCGTCTGGCGTCGGTGCATTCCTCAGGAGGAACACCATAGCATCCTCACTTACAGCCACAAGCTTGAGGCAGGAGGACATCATTCTGGGAGGAGAACGGCACAGAAAGTGCTCCAATCCGGCTTGTGGTGGCCTACCCTCTTCAAGGACTCTGAAGAGTTCGTGAAGAGGTGTACTGACTATCAGAGGATGGGCACTTGTGGACAGCGTGATATGATGTCGATGCAGCCCATTCATTTCTGTGAGGTTTTTGACGCATGGGGCATCGATTTCATGGGTCCATTCCCTAAGAGTCAGGGATTTGAGTACATTCTGTTGGCCGTTGATTATGTTAGTCGTTGGGTTGAGGCCATCCCCGCCCGAGCCGCTGATGTGAGGACAGTTTGCAGATTTTTAAGGAAGCACATCATCACGCGGTTCGGGGTTCCACTAGTTCTGATTTCTGATGTGGGGTCTCATTTCATCAACGACCAGGTGAAGGCCCTTGCTAGCGAGTTCAGTAAGTGTTACTACACCTTACCATCCACAGATGAATGGTCTAGCCGAGGTCTCGAACAGGGAGATCAAGACTATTTTGCAGAAAGTCGTCCGCCCTGACCGAAAGGATTGGTCACAGCTTTTGGACTCGGTCTTGTGGGCATATAGGACTTCTTTCAAGACACCATTGGGCACATCTCCCTTTCGCCTCGTATATGGCAAGCCGTGCCATTTACCTGTTGAGCTGAGGCACAAGTCACTTTGGGCAGTTACAGATATTCTTATGGATCCAGATGGTGTAGGAGACCAGAGGAGGGCAGAGTTAGCTGCCCTGGAGGAGCTTAGAGATACAGCTTTCTCAAACAGCCTACAGTATAAGGAGAGAGTGAAGGAGTGGCATGATTCTCATATCAGCCTCAAGCATTTTGAGATTGGACAGAGAGTATGGTTGTTTGATGCGAGGCTTCGTTTGTTTCCAGGAAAGCTACAGAGCAAATGGAAGGGACCCTACTTGGTCAGAAAGGTACACGACAACGGTAGCATTGATATATCCGAGTTGTCTTCTGAGAGTACCTTTCGAGTGAACGGCCAGCGGCTCAAGCCATTTCTAGATCATGAGCCGCGGGTCGTTGATGTTGCCCCTATTCATTTTGCGTGAGATGTGGTCTCTTGACTCACATCGTTTGCATCTCACGCCTGATTATCACTGTTCTTCCGACTTGTATAGATCCAGTTGTCCATATCATTATATTCTTTAGTCCCACATCCCTTTTCTCATCTTATGATTATGCTATACTTAGGGTGTACTTTACCCTAAGTATAGGGGGGATGTAGGACCTGTGGGTATTCTTTTCATTCTTTCTGCTCCTGTTTTGCTGCCTATATTTAGGGATATTTTACCCTAAGTATAGGGGGAGCAGACTCTGTGTCTTCTTTACTCGGATTTCCCTTCATGTACAGCTCGCTATACTTAGGATTAGTTAATCCTAAGTATAGGGGGAAACCACCGAGTCCCTCTCATTCTATTCATTTATTCGTTTCTGTACTTAGCCATTCCTTTTTCACTTCCCTTTTACTAAGCACGAGTTATGTCTTCTTCATCGCTCTTGATCACTCTGAGGACATCGTTCGAGCTAAGTATAGGGGGGTGTGTATATATTTCATATATACTTTAGCCATAACTCGTACTTTGTGTGAGTGTATTAATAAATAAATTGGCTAAAAACCTTAAAAAATCACAAAAATTAAATTTTTTTCCTGTACATAATCATTCTTTTATTGCACATACATAGCTAGTGTACAAATTATTCTTGTAAAAATATTTTCAAAAATCTTTTGTGTAAAGTTTGTGTAAATATTTTCTTATCAAAATTATGTATATAGTACAAAATTTTTCAAAAATGTTTTGAAAATCAAAAGTTTGCAAAAATCTTCTGTAAATGTTTGTAAATACTTTTGCAAAACTTGCACTTCATGCATCCATCCATCCATGATTTCAAAGCATTTTTCAAAAATTTTGCACGATTGTAAATATTTGTAAATAGCATCTTTGTATATATATGTATATAGTTTTTCCTGGATGAGAGTTGACATTTAAACTAAGCCTGGAATTAAATTGAGAAATGGAGCTTGAATAAGATCTTAATCCACCTAATTCTAAGAGGAACCTTATAGGGCTTAGGGTTAAGGCTTTTCAGGTCCATAAGGACTTAATTCTTTGAGTCCACTAGGCTATGAGCATATGTCTTCTTGATGAGCCTAAGTAGAGCACTTAACAACACACGCATGACTCTTAGAGACAATGGCTTGACCTGCACCAGCACTTTACACATGGCTCTCCACGGATGAGGTGGTGATGAGGCAGTTTCCTTTGGCTTGGGGTAGCATATGAGGGTAGTACTTCTAGGCGGAACCTCTCTTCTTCTTCTAGTGAAGGAAGTGCGTCTCAACTTGGTCTAGTGGTGATGAAGGCTAAAGACAGAAGCCGTGGGTTGCTATAAAGCTTCAAAAGAGGGATAGTCTACTGGCTCAAGAGGAAAATTTCTTGTATATATGCTGCACCATGTAGATATGTTGTATAGAAGCACTTGAAAAAAAATTGCAAAATGCAAAAAGAACTCCAAAAAAGTGGTGGGTCGGATTGAAAATTTAATAACCCCACCAGAGTGTATATAGTCAAATAAAGCAAAAGCTTATGGTATCCATGTTACATCTCATGAAACTTGCAGCGGGAGACTTAGCTACACTGGCTGAGCTTCCAAAAGTCTATACTTCTTCCCCCTCTTCTTGAGCCGATTGCACTTGAACTTAGAAGGGAATACCCCGCTTCTCGAGGAAAGAGTTGCTAGACCGAGGCATTAGAGTTACCAGGTTGAGGGAGGTTGTTTCTTTGTTACTTCTGAGGTGGGGAGCTACATATTACTTACACTGCATGGAAAGATTCATAGTCATTAGAGTTTGTGTATGTAGACTTGTTCTGATCTGGTTTATTGAGGAGTCTTGTCCATAGATTGGTGGAACTTAGAGGCTGTTGAGTTTTAAGCTTAAGTCTAAATAAGGTTCCGACATATTAATAATCCAAAGATCTGATGGAGCTCCATAACTGAATTTAATGAAGGAAAGTTTAATATTCAACATTGATCCATGTACATTCCCCTCTTTTTCTTTTTCTTTCTTTCTTTTTCACTTCTTTTTCAAATAAGTGTTTGCTAAGGGACTAGCAAAAGTTAAGTATAGGGGGGTGATGAATACCATTCATCACTCTTTATTCTTATATTTTAGCTACAAAAACCTTTGCAAATGCATGTATATTCATGTAAATACAAATAATTACCAAAAGCATGCATTGTGTAAAAACCTATAATTAGCATGTTTTTGTGCAAAAATAAAAGAATAAAGATTAAAAAGAAAAAGAGGGAAATATTTAGAATAAATATTGAGCAACCTAACCCAAGGGAGGGCTCAACAAGGGCCTGACCGCATAAAAGCCAAAGTAGAGGGAGATAGGGGCTCATGTGTGTAAATATTTATGTAAATAAATAAAAATATTTTTCCTCACAAAAATAGCCCAAAATATGCTTGTAAATACTTGTACATATTTATAAGTATAAAAACAAAAGAAAAAGGGGTAAAAATCAAAAAGAACAAAAAAACACCACTTTCATCATGTACATGAATCACTCTTATATATTTATTTAACCTTGCAGATAAATAAAATTAATGTCCAAAATTTTTGTAAATATTCTATGTTATATAATGTAAATAAATTAAATAAAAACAATTAAAACAAAAACAAAATAAAAACAATAAAATTAAAAATACAAAAACATATTGTAAATATACCATGTATATAAATGTATATATGTATTTATTTTACCTATGAAAATAAATAATTAAAATAAAATAAAAATACCTTTTTATTCCTTATTTTATAATGAAAATAAATAAAATATAAAATAGGAATAAAATTGCATAAAAATAACAATTAAAAAAATTCAAAAATTAAAAAGCCTATATTGTACATATACCTATATATAGCTATATAATGTAAGTACCTTATTTTATTTCTAAAAATTAATTAAAAATCACAAAAAAATAGAAAAAAATAAAATAAAAATATTTCATGTTTTGAGTTTTGTGAAATTCGATAATTTTCTATTTATTGTTTAATTTCTAAAATTGGAATAATTGGCGGGCTCTGATTGGTCCACGGGGGATGTTGACCCCCGGTCAACTCTCCCCCCAGGACCACCAGAGCCGGATTCTGCGCCCGACCCGCATGTTCTCCCATTTATTGCGTCATGATCCGATCGCCATTTCACCAAACCCCGGGTCCGACTTCTTCGCGATACACCCGAGACCCTCGCCGGAGCCACCGCATCGAGATCCGCGCTCCTGATTTCCCTACCTGCGCGATTCTTTCCGGATCACCCCCACGTATAAAGCCGAGCTCCGCCACCCTATTTCCCTATCTTTGGTCATTCGTATCCACCTCCTGTGAGCTCCAGCGCACTCGCGAGAGTGACAGCTTGCGTCCGGCGCCGTCGAAGCGAGGAGTGGAGGCGCATCCACTGATCCGGCGAGCACAGCCGCCGTTGCTCCGCCACCAGCGTGAGCACCGAGCCTCGAAGGGAGACGCTCCTCGAGGCAACGACCAGGAGCTTCCCCAGCTCCTCCCCAGTCTCTTCGTCCACCCAGGTAACCTTGTAGGCCTTTCTTTTTCGCGGATTTTCATTTACCCCCAAATCGCTCCGCCGTCGTCCATCGTCGATTCCCATCGCCTCTGACCACCATTCGATCATCGGGCATCGCCATAGCCCTCGCCATCTTCCCGCGCACCTTCTTCACCCCTCCATCCAACCCAGCTCACACAGGAGCTGGGAGTCGAGCTCCTCCGTCCACCCCCTTCGCCGGAGCTCGCCATATCGACCCACAGACCACTGTCGCTCCGCCTAACCGGGTCGAGGCAGTTTGCCCTCGACCCGCGAGTCTTCTGGATTGCTTTGCAGGTCGAACGAAGGCCATCTGAGGTCCTTCGTCATTCAGACAGGAGGCCCAACTCCGCCGACCTTGCCCGAGCTCCTCAGAGCTCGGCTGGATCATCGGAGCCCACCACCATCTGCGGGACACCCTTGCGGAGCTTCTCCGACCTTCAGGCGCAGCAGAGGAGCCCCGGAGCGAAGCTACCGGGCCGGCGAACTTCGCCGGTCATCTGTTCTTCGAGTATCCTCCTCCTCCGTTCGATCAGTCCTCCCGCTCCAGGTGTCATCTGGGCCGTTCATCCCTGGAGCTGCCTATACTATCAGATCAGAGGAGAGTCGATCGCAGCCGTCGTTCCAGTGAGGGGTGTAGCCTCTGAGCGTCCTCGACCGTTTGATCAGACACGTGGCCATCACCCCGCCGTTGGATCACCCCGAGGAGAGCAACGTTGGACCCCCAGTCGCCCTCGACCGCTTGATCAGACACGTGGCGTTCATCCTACGATTCGAGTAATAAAGGGTAATTTACCCTTAGGCCCCCTCTGCTATTTTATTTCATAGTTAGTCCTGTAATTAGTTAATTTAGTTGTTTAGTTTTGGGAAAACTTGCATAGAGACCCTTGTGCTTGCCTTTATTTGCTGTTATACCCCTATACATGGTCTGACACGTGCTTTGTCATGTGGTTTCTTTGGGTTAATTGCACTATATGCCCCTGTAGTTCTGGATGTTAACAGTTGAATGGAACTTTTAGTTTATTTGCATCTATACCCCTGTGCGTGATATATTTCAACATGTGCGTGATATTTTGGGTATTTTGCGAATAGGACCCTGGACTTTTGGTACCTGTTACCAATAAGCCCTCGGAACTTATTTTTATTACATTTGGGTCCCTGAGTGCCCCAGACACGCGCATCGCACGTGTTTTGCTGGGTTAATTGCACCAGACCCCCCAGGCTCTTGGGTATTTGCACTTTGGTCCCTGTGCACAATGCCCCCTCTTTATTTTTGAATAAAATAGCATATCACCTCCAAATTTAGTGAAAATTGGACACGCTCCTGCTATGATGTAAAATTTTCTATAAATTTTGGAGACATTTTCGTCACTGTTTGATATTTTTAGAAAATCAAAAACATCTATTTTTACTACTGACTAACTTTAAATATCACAAAAAAATATTAAATTGTGTCCAAAAATTACAAAAAAATTGTCTAATGTCCATTTTGATGTGTTTGATTTTCTAGCCAATTTTGGCTATTTTTCATTACTGAAAACCACTAAAAATTGAAAAACATTCAAAATCTTATAAAAATTCCAATAAATGAATTAAAACTCCAAAAATAATAAAATAGGTGCCTAAATTTTCCTTATTTTCTTCTCTTCACAGGAAAATTACCTCTCAGGTAATTTGGGGCCTTTAGTTATTTTATCTAGGCCCTTTTAGCTCGGCTAGATAGTACCTTTGATTTCTGCCACTGTTCGATTTTTAGAAAATTAAATAAAGATCAGAAAATTCTCAAAAATTCACCAAAAACACTAAAAACTATAAAACACATAAAAATATTTTTGTTTGAATTTTTGGTTGATTTTTAGTGCTTTAAATAAATTGTGGAAGTGTGTGTTTCTTTGTTTTTCTTATTTTCTCAATTAGCTAAAAATCCAAAAAAAATATAAAATATTCAAAAACCACCAAAAATATTTGCGTCTTTTATTTTATTTCCCTTTTTGACTACTTCGTAGGCCGAGAGGCCAACCCGTACTCCTTGAGTTCGACCCTGGTCGCTATACCAGGTTAAATAAATAGCAAGACCCCTATTTTGCTTTTTGGTTGATTTTTATCTATTTTAGTGGTCTCTTCTTCTTGATTGTTCGCGCTTGATCGCTTGGGTCACAACGACCTGTTTAGTACCTTATACCCGAGTTTTTAGGCTAGACATCAATATCTTACATCATAAAATATTCTTCTCTATCGATCTCTAACCATTGTTTTTGTGGCAGGGTCCTTGGTGTTCAAGGAGGCGAGGAGCAGGATGCTACCCGTGGTGAGGAGCCGCAGAAGCACGCTTGGAGTACGTCGAGAAGAAAAAAATGTGACTTGCATTTTTTATTTCCATGCATAAACATGTAATAACCGTATTTACAGCAGTCTTCGATCGAAGGCTCACGATTGTAATCGAACGATTATATGTGGTTGTGCGGGGATCGTCCCCACTTGAGTGTCGATTTAGGACCAGGCACGCAGCTCTTTAAGCGTATTTTATTTTTTATCTTTTACGTGCTTTCTCGTAGGTAGGACACACTTTAAATAAAGACGCACGTAGCATCGCCTCACTTAGCCAAATTAAAAGAAAATTTCCCCCCTAATAGAAGCATGTTAGGTGTGGCTTTTTGATCGACTTGCATACATATTGATTTTGGTTTTCATAACGGCCCAAGTTTTCATGGATTTATCGCCAAGTCACTGCATGATTTCTCGCTTAGCCTAGATCGCGGTTTTTATCGAATACGTGGCTTTTTCTCGGTTTCTTTTTCCTAGCTTGATCACCTAGGATTAATGGAAAATGGGAATGAACGGTAGACGATGATTGCTTGATTTTGTGCTAACCTTAATTCAGTGACAACATTAAATAAAAATTGGGACTGTTAATTGCAAGTCAATATAAAATGGAGTAAAACTTTGGTTTTGGGAGAGAAACACCCTTGCGTACGAATTGATTTTCATTTCACATTTTTTCTCGGCGTAAAATCTAATGTTTTATCACCAATAAAACCGACAAGATGTGTGAGTTAGTGAAATTAAGGGCCTTGCTTGCTTGATTGAGCCATGTTTGCTTCGATACACTGCACGAAACCTTAGTCACTCCATCCATCTCCATAGATTCAGTCTCTCACGTGTAAATCCATTCATCTTCTTCGTTCACCTTGGGTCCCTTCCAACATCAATTTCCATCTTTATACTTAGGCTAATCTTAGCCTACATATAGGGGAGACCCGAGTCCCCGTGATTTTCTCTACTCATCTTTCCTTGCCTTTATACTTAGGTTATTTCTAACCTAAGTATAGGGAGAGCCCCTCTTAGCTCCCGTATATTTCTCTATACTTAAATGGACCTATGGACTTGTAACATCTAGTGCTATAAGGACATAGCAAAGTTTAAGGATAGGGGGGTATATCGTATATACCGTATACTTACTTTAGCTATAATATGAAAAATTTGAAAAATTTAAAACTTTTTGGCTAAAGTAAAAATCTTTGGACTAAGAGGACTCAAATATTTTTCACGGCTTTTTTATACTATGTTACGCTATTTTGATAAAAATATTTTCGAAAATGATTTTCCTTGTTTTGAAAAATCTTTTGAAAAATGTTTTGAAAACTATTTATTTGTGTGACATGATTTTGAAAATCTTTTTCAAGGAAGGTTGAGTCTAACTTGTGTTTTAACCTTTAAATTAAAAACCATAAAAATGAGAAAAACCCAATAACCCTTTAGGAGCCATTAGTGACTACTAAGCCCAATTAAGTAAGCAGCATTCAGTGAGGGTTCGTCCTTAGCAGATTGGATGGTTTAGAGGACATCGCGTAAGGCCCCGTCCTCAAGCAACGGGCTTCGGCCTGTACTTACATCCATACTAGCTAAATGCAGATGCTCAATTGAGTTTAGGCAGTCCTAATATCTCTTGAAGTAAAAAAAAGTTTTTGAATGAAGGAGTTGGATTAATCCTCCACTTACACTTCCACCCAGGATCTGAAATGATCAAGGAGTCAGTTTTATGAGGTCTTTGAGATTTTAGGTTAACCAGCCTTAGCCATTAGGGTCTTAGATTAATCATCCACATTTCCCTAGGTTTCTAGATTTGCATGCTATATTCCATGCTTAGTCTCAGACATAAAGAATATGATCAGCACATCACATGCACGACTGCGGTTTTGATGAGATGAGTTGAATTTTCACCTGAGGAATTGGGATGGGGAAGTCAAGTTTGGACTTGATCTAATGATGCTCGAGGATGGGATAAAATCTTTGGAGGCTTCATGAAACCTGAGTGTCAGCAATATTAGCCAGTATGAGAACTTGGTTCTTATACTAATCTCTTGATATTGACCTAAGTGCCATGGTGTGAATAAATAAAAAAAATGTTGATCAGTATGCGCCAACTCTTGGTAAAAGCAGTGGAGCTAGCCACAAATTATACAAGTCAATGAAATTCAAAGAAAAGCTCTCATTCCACAAATTCAAATATCAAAGAGCTTCCACCAAAGGCTAGCGCTCCCAAACTTTTCATAGTGTCCACTTGGACCACCGCTATTAGGACCAGGAGTCGGGCTTGCACAAAAAAGGGCTCTGCATTGTAAATGCTACAAGTCTGGGTGTCGAAGGTATGATAGGTACTCAAAAGAGACACACCCCGGTGTATTCCCAGGAAAACAAGTGCAGACGGCTCCAACTTCTCTTGACGGACGCACTGATCAACACCAAAAAAATGTGTCGCGTAAAAAGGCACTAGAGAGAATCTTTGTTCCAATGAGAGGGAGAGAAGAAATGACACAATCCCCTGCCCTCCATTACTGGCCTGCCATCTTCATTTTCTAAGTCTGACAACTAAAGAGACGGTGGACTGGATGCAAGATTTTATTTATTCCCTAGTGTTGAGGATTGGGACCTTAGGAGATTTTCTCGGACCAAGACTTTGGGTGAAGATTTGACTCTACTCTCGGAATTGCAGTCAACACTAAATGTCATATCTTTAGATTATATGTACATCAGAGAGAGTCTGGAGAATTAGAGGAATTGGGTACCTCTTGATTAAGGCTGGGTTAAATTCTAGAATTTTGGACCTCTAAAGTTGAGTCGACTTGACCAGATTGGATCCTGTACTCACATGCACAAGGGGGTTAATCCAGGTTATTCATTTTCTTTGATGCTCGAGGACGAGCATAGTTGAAGTATAGGGGGTGATGAAACCCAATTTCATCATCATAATTTCCATTTATTAACCCTCTTGATTAAGCTATTTGTCAATAAAACCAGATAATGTCATGTAATTATCGAAGTCCTTAATAAATTAAAAACCACAAAAATGGCAAAATTAAAATCCGTGGTGTTTTTAGCCCTAAAAATACCTTTAAAAATATTTGGTGTCTACAGATGACCTCCTCTCCACTTTTGGCACATGAAACTTGTAGATCTCATCGAGATCTATAACTTTCATGTTTTGAGTTTTCTCAAATTCAGCCAAATTAACCCTAAAAAATAAATTTTCTCTCAGAATCATCCGATTGGGCCACGTGGCCCGTTCTGGGTGAGCCATGTGGCCCGCCCTCTTTGCAACATCCGCCCGCGCTCTGGGCCGTCAGATCTCCTCCTGAGATCCAACTGCCCCAAGCTCTCTATGTGCGCCATTAATTCCAAACCGTTTGATCATCCCCGCCTTTCATCATAGCCGCTCGTTCCCGCATCTCTCTCCTCGCGCCACGCGTCACACTTTCATCCACTCGATCGCGCCCCCGGCTGTTCCATCTTAACCGCTAAATCCACATCAATTCTCGTTCCTTCGATCTGCAGCCACAACTCATCTGCACCGCACGTCAGCGCCCTTTTCTCCTCACGCCACGTGGTAGCATCCTGACGCTTCGATCACTTCACCTAGATCTCATCAAAACCACCCCTTCGCACCCAATCATCAGCCGTTGGATATCCAGATCCAACGGCTGAGCTCATCGTCAACCTCACGTCCGCCTCTTTCCCCACGATCGCCACCTCGTGCGGAAGCCTCGCCCTTTCTATTTTCCCCGCATCTCCAGCCACCACCTTCACTATCTGGAAGCTCCACAACCATCACCATTCTTCCCTCTTCCTCGCGCATGCTTCCACGTTCCATAATTCTCGACCAGTCGCCCCACATCTCCCTCGAATCCCACCACCTCACTTCACCAAACCGCCAACTTCACCTTCAAATATCCTCCATCTCCCTCCATAATCCGATGTCCATCTTTACGCGGGGAGCGGCCCAGCCCTCCTCCGCCTCCCTGTGACAGGTGGAGGCGGAAGGATTGAGCAAAGACGACTGTCTCCCTCGGTGAGACCCGCCGCCGTCATCGGCGTCGTCGCGGCGCCATCGCGTCCGCTCGAGCTGCTCCGAGTCGCTGCCGGAGTTCAGCGAAGACCAGGGCTCTTCATCGGAGTCCGCGCCTAAGCTCCGCTCCGCCCCAACCTCTGGTAAGTCCCCTCTTTCTCATTCGCATTTTTTCTTCAATTTTTACCCAATTAATCATGCTCCCTCCATTGATTTCAATCTCCATTAACTCCCCTCCGAGCTCTGCCTTTCAACCCCCTTTCACGCACACGTCTCCAGTCACCAGATTCCTTTCTCCACAACCTGACCTCATCCTCCACCTCCATCTCTGATCGCCGGAGATTGAGCTTCGAGATCCCGCCTTCTTCGCCCCACATGAGCTCTCACTCCACTCACGCACGCACCTCTTTGGCTTCGGCTATGTGCTACTAACCACGCAGGTCTTCGAAGCTCGCAATCACTGGAGCTCCGTCGGAGCCGACTTCATCATCCTCGCAGTAGTTATCCGAGCTACGATGATTGAAGCCCGAAGCTCCAGCACCTTCCTCGAGCTCCAATCTTCCTCGACGAATGTTTTTGGAGCTTTGGGGAGGTCCAAGTCGACTGAGAACGAGAGGCGGAGGAGAGGTCCCGTCGTCGGAGACCTGAACTCGCCGCCAGCCACGAATGGTGGAGGAGAAGCAGTCATCGTTGGATGTCCCTCTCCAGGGGATCATCCAACAATCCAAGAACGTCCACGTCGCCAATCAAGCGCCTCTTCCAGGTACCGGTGGATCCTCGAGATCCAAAGGTTCCCGTTCAGCCACGTCGCCTATCAACAGGGTCCCCGTACACCGTGGATGCTGTAGATCTGACGGACATCCAGGAGCCACATGTCGGATCCAGAGCAGCACCTAGCCTCAGCGTCCGAGCCTCCAGGCTTGGATGCCCCATGGCTTATCCGAACCTAGCCCGAGCCTGCAGTGAGCCGAAGCCAAGCTCCGAGCCTCCGAGCCGTTCCGAGCCAAGAAGAGCACGTGCACAGCACGTGCGACTTTGGGTTAATTGCAGAGAAACCCTCGAACGTCTCCAAATTTGCAACCAGGTCCTGAAGTACGTGCAACACCCTGTGCGCCTGGGGTTATTTGCATTCATACCTCTGCGGGTTTAAATAATTGCAAATATGCCCCCGCGCGTGTGGTTTATTTACAGGGAAGGTCTCGAACATTATTTTTATTGCATTTTAGCCCCTCCCAGGAACCTGTTTGTAGTTATCCTTTCATGTTTTCTTTCATTTATGCCCTTTTCTTTGTCATTGCATATCTTGAGAATCGTGTTTCCGTTTTAGTTGATTTCAGTTTCATTTCAAAGCTTGTTTGATGAATTTTCTAATGGCATTATTAATTGTTATTTTGGACACAATGATTTTTATGCATTATTTAGTACCCTTGTGTCTATTCGAGCTTGAATTGTTGCCTTGAAAATTGTTTATCAAATCTGCTATATTATTTGTGATGCATTTCATGGCATTTATCTGCATGATTAAAATATAAAAAATGCATGTTTACTTTTGTTTTAAATGCCTTGTCCCATTCTTATTGTGTCTTTTCATGCACTAATAATTTGACCTATATGTTCCTCAACTCAACACTTAGTTAAATAGATGAAAATCGGGATAATTAAAGAAAGGCTCGTGTCCCTGAGTTCGACCTTGGTATCTTGCCAAGTAAAATAAATAAAATTCGACCATCTCATTTTGATTAATAAATTTAAATGAGACGGTCTTTGATGAGCCCATCTCGGCCCGACTGCGATGACGATTTCATGTGTTAATTTAACACTTTTAGAGGGCCGATTTTGCGGTCATCACTGATCCTCTTACCCAACCTCTGACACAGAAGGTTTTCAACCAGCATGTAATGAGTATGGGTTTAAGGAATGTACCTAAATGGTTTTGAGGGCTAGTGGGAGATTGTTAGCAATGTGAGCCTGGGATGAACCATTTCTACAATAAATATTATTGTAATATTTATATATCAATAAAAGTTATTGATTTTTTTCACTCCCTGACTGAGATTAAATGAATGAATGCACTATAAGGTCCCTCAGTACAATTAGGGTTATGTATCAAGACCATCTTAATAATCATACAAATGTTGATTCAATAGTTGGATCATAGAGTCTGGTGCTTGGATGGATATCTAAGGAGTTATATTGAGGACTCATCAAGCACAAATGAATGACTGTTAAGAGATGATCTCCAACCTAAGTAGGAGATGGCAATCCTTTCTCATTTGGTTGATATATGACTGACCTCTTGATGCAGGTTCTCTGCATGAGTATAGAGATTCGGAGGTGTCAGATTAGTTAGGTCAAAAGAGTTGACTTAATGAGATCAGGATAACCAAAGTCCTACATCGTATGCTGTCGCGATATAGGCACATCCTCTGACCGGAGATAAATATGTTACTATATGTCTGAGTATGTACATTTGGTAGACCAATACGTTGATGACCTAACCAAGGTCTATATATCGGCAAGATGTTGTGCATATAAGGGCATATGAGTAATACGATCTCTCAAAGGGACCGTACAAGTTCACTTCTGAACCGGAAGACATGAGCTCACTCATGAGATATTGGGATCGATAAATTCCATGCATGGTCGTCTTGCTTATAAAGCTTGATAGAATATATAGGTATGATATATGCTTTTGGAAAGCATATGATCAATACCAAATCTCAATGATTAAATGAGAACCTTAATGATAAAACCCTAAAGGTGACAGTATAAAAGAGATCTATAACTTCGGGTTTATTCAAGGTCTTCCAGTATGTAGGATGTATAGGTATTAGGAATACCTAAGGGTGATGTGATCATAAACAGTTGTATAACCATGACGCTTCCATTCGGAGGGAATGATGAAACATGTTTGGATTTCAGTGACTCCTCTCAGTAGAGAAGTAACTTGATCTTAGTCCAAGTGTTGGACATTGATCTGAATGAGATTCGGATGCAATGAGAAGATTAAGTTTACGGACTTGATTTAATCAAGCATCTATGGGAGGATCGTGAGATCTAGATTTGAGATGTGATCTCAATGTCCAAGTTACTATACGTGGAACAATACAATCATCATGTCCTTATCTCTAAGTACCTACAGAGAATACACATTATTCTTGAAAGAATTCATGAATAATTCCATTATTGAAAGCATAGAGAAATATATAATTAAATGTGATTTAATTATCATGAATAATGTAAATTTGATTCACAATTTATTGGAGAATCGGAATGGTTATCCAATACAATTAAATGTGATTTAATTGTTCTGGATAAGTGTAATATGCATAAGAGTATCCAAAAAATTTATAATATGTTATACATATGATTTATAATATATTCGAGAGAGTTTTCTATGTTTCATATTTGTTGGTTAATTATTGATGTGAATTGGATTCACATTGCATAATTAATTAAAAATATATATCACCTTTTATTTTGGATTGTGAATTTGATTCACAAATTTCCAATGAAAAGATTGCAATATTCACAAAATAATTATGAATTATTTTTGGTGAATAATTTGCAAAAATTGTTGTTATAAAACATGGGTATGATTAAGGGATAATGGAGATTACATGTAATCTCCACTCCCCATGATTATAGGGGTGACGACCACCAATTCCAACAAGGAAAGGGGGGTCGTCCACTCTATTTCTTAGAGAAGAAGTCTCCTTTCCATTATCTCTGTGATTAATTGATTTAATTTATGGAATTAAATTATATTGATTTATCAATATAGATTTAATCTAATTAAATTAATTGTTGTTGTATTTTTACAACAAAATCTTGGTCATTGAAAGAAATATAAATCAATCTCATCCATCGATTTTGTGTAGTCCATGTATCCCCAAAATACTATATAAGAAGAGGCACGCCATGCTCTTCAAAGTTACAACAAGTTTTACAACAACTCTCTCCTCTCTCTCTCTCTCTCATTCTCACGTGCCCTCTTCCTCCTCTCTCTTTGGATGATCGTCCACCCTAACCCTAGAAGGAAGAAGGCCCTCATCGTCGCCTTGTTGTTGTGCTGTCCTTCGACGACCCTCGGTACTCCATCTTCTTTGGTGCATCTCGCTCGCGAAGAAGACATACGATCTCGTGCGACAAGATCAGGCATTCCCTTGCTTGGACAACTACTTAGATTACGAGACCCCGTGACTCACCCCTACGCTTGAAAGTGTCTCCTCCGAATGTCGGACTTGAGACAGCATGCTTTTTCTCTTAGAAGCTCGATCGCAACCATGCTACAACAGGTATTCCTATATCTACTATGTGGTTAGACGAAACGATTCATAAATGGTTTATGGATCATGTGATTCGTCTTTTAAAAAAAATTTAAATTCTGCTGCATCGAGCAACTAGTATGACTAGTCGCTCTTGATTGTATATGATACGATCACCACGCTTCCGTGATGCGCTTAAGGATCCTTCCGTCCTTCATTTCATACTGGAAGACCCAGAATAAACCAAAAGTATAAGATTAATTTTACACTGTCTATTTCAAGGATTTATCATTAAGTTTCTCATTCGATCATTGGGAGTCAGTATCGAACATATACTTCCAAAAGCATATATCATACCTAAGTAATGATCATATACTTTCCAAAAGCATATATCAAACCCTACAAATTCTGTTGAGATTCCAAAGCGAGACGACCGCCCGCGATATTCGTTTCTTCCCAATATCTCATGAGTGAGCTCATGTTACTGAACAATGTATGATCTCTTTGAGAGATCATATTACTTATATGCTCTTGCATGCACACCAGCGCGTCTGTGTATATAACTTGGTTAGGTCATCAACCTATTGATATGCTAAATGTACATACTCAGACATATAGCAACGCATCTATCTCCGGTCAAAGGATGCGTGCCCTATATCGTGATAGCATACAACATAGAACTATTTGACCTAACTAATCTGATACCTCCGAATCTCTATTCCTATGCAGAGGACCTGCATCCAGAGATCGGTCAGATATCAACCTCTAGAGAAAGGATTGCCATCTCCTTCTCTTGTTGGAGATCCTCTCTTAATAGGTATTTAACGGTGCTTGATGAGTCCTCAGTCTAATTCTTTAGATATTCACCCTAGCACCGGCCTCTACGATTCAATAATTGAATCAACAGTTTTTTGATTATAAAGATGGCTATGGTACATAACCCTAATTGTATGCAAATTAGTTATCCTTCATTTCAGATCAGGGATTGATATTTGCAATAACATTTATTGCATAATGGCTTACCGTGGGCTCGTATGTCCAACAATCTCCTACTATCCTAAAGATCCATTAATGGGATAATCTTTAAACCTACAATCATGTGACAATCTTAGGATATTTAGAAAAAAATAGCTATGTAAGCTGATCAGTTACTCTGTTTTCGAAAGACTATGCCAAGTCCTTTTACAACACTGGGATATCCCCTAGTAACAATGCTCACATCCAATGAAAATGTTGCATCTCATGCAACCTATACTCAATCTTATCAGTTATAGCGTCCTTGACACTATAACTCAGTAATTATTATAACCACTATGTAATTCCCATTATCCTTATCAGAATACCCTTTATTCTTGGAGATCTCTATCTCCTAAGGTACCTGCAGTTAAGACCTTTTTGATCAATATCTATAAAGTCTTAAGTTCTTGAAGATAAGACTTAGAGATCACTATCTCGGAAGTCTTGTCATCTTTGAAGGTATTGTTATTACTGCAATCAAGTATTTTATTTCCATAGTACGATTAGTAAAAGTTTACTACTCCCACTGCATGGTAGACATCTGACTTTTGTACACATCTTACATACACCCGACTTCTCATAACTGATGCACAAGGGCAAGCAGTTTTAACATTCACTTCCTCAACTCTTTAAGGTGTTATTCCTTCAGATAGGTTAGTACCATATCTTAAGGGAAGGAAGTCTTTCTTGGAATTTTCCAGAAAAATGAAATGTCCAAAGCGTGCCACTAATCTAAACACATTCAGAACTAAGATCCAAGAGATATCCTTGAGATCATATCTCAAGGTATGGAATAACTAGATTATAAAATACTTATTATCATCCTTATATCATTTCAAATGACTAAGATATCATCTACATTTAGCATGATGAACACAATAGTACTCCCACTATGCTTCATATAGTTCATCAAGATTTTGTTTGAAATCATAACATTTATAATTTCATCAAATCTTATGTTCCAACTAAGAAGCTTATTTGAGTCCATAGATGGAGTTATTTATCTTGCACACCTTGCTTTCCTCAACCATGAAGCTCTGGGGCTACTTCATGTGAATATCCTTAGAGAGGTATTCATAGAGGAATGCAATTTTGACTTACATCTTGAAGATGGCATAGTCAAGTTGTGTATCTATAGTTAGTCGTCCTATGAAGGTCTCTACCTTCTCATCAGGTTTCCTTTTTCTCTTGAAGATCCATTTACACCTTAACGGGTCTTACCTATATAGGTGGATCCTCGAGAGTTCATATAAAATACTTGTATATGAAGTCTACTTTAGACTTTATTGCTAAGATCCATATTTCGATGTCATGATCCTTATAAGCTTCATCACATGAAGTCAGATCATTGTCAGACTTAAATGACACGTGGAATACATCCTCAAACTCATTTGAAGATGTATTTGTGTTTCATCTTTAATTGTCGTTTTAGTTTCCTATTTCAGGAGCCTCATTATCCTCTCAAGATTAAATGAGTTCCTTCACTTCATTTTCATCTTGATTCTCAAGAGAGTCATCCTCTAAGAATCACATTCTCAGATATGAAATCTTTTAAGAATCTCAAGGTCATAAAGTAGGTATCCAATACCATCCTCTATTTTCCTAATGAAGTAGCACTCTCTGGTGCTAGATTCTAGCTTACTTGCATGGAACCTTATTAAGGATATATATTGTAGTCTCTACTACATATATACTTGGAAACTAAGAGGTAATTATGCTAAGATTCATCATTGATCAAATCATATCACACATGATCCCTTCAACTCTATTGAGTTTAGGTGTATTAGAAGGAGTGAGATAGGAATGATATTCCTTTATCCATAAGGTATTCTATAAATTCATCTAATAGGCACTAACTACATAAATTAGATCAAATTCATTTTTCATATTTCTTCAAACTTTGTTTCTAAACCAAATTTGTGAAATCTTTGAACATTTCAAAGGTTTCTTTGGTGATGGGAAGAAATCTCATATCATAAATAATCATCGAATGATATCACATATCATCAATGTTTATCACGATATAGATGATCCACATACATTAATATGTATGAGATCTTGAATACCATGACATCTAACACCATTCCCATAGAAGGGTGCATTAGACATTTCCTACTTTGAATACAATATTCACAAGTATGTAAGATTTGAAATTTCATACATTCTAAAGTTTTATCTCTTACTAGTCTATTGATCTCATCAACAGACAAATGTCCAAGGCTTGATGCCATATCATTGTCAAATGATCTTCACCATCCTATTAATCTTTAAAGGTTTAATTTTCAGTTTTAGAAATGTTAATGAATCATTCATTAATTTTCTAATTTAGTAGAGTCCTCTAATGTTAGATTACTATCTGAAATATATCCATCATAACTCTTTATGATAGATCTATTCTAGAATTCATGTTTATTTCCAACATTTAGAAATAGACAATGAGTGTATTCTAATATCTAGGTCATATAGATATTCTCTAAGACTAAGGGCTCTCCCACTGAAAATATGAAGTCTATCTTATCCAATAGAGATTGTTGCAACAATTGCATCAATATCCATGTATATGATTATTAAACCTTAAGATCAAATTTCTAGTCTTCTAATACATATGCAACCAATTGCAAGTGTTATTAGAAGAATGAGATGCAATTATGAGCTTTTGATCTTATCAAATAAACAAGTCTTTTTCAATGATGATATGTTGATATAGATTATCACGATGCACTATTGATAAATATATGGTTCTTCATGACTACTTGTGCTAATTAAGCAAGAATTGATGCATTCTACATGCGTTTCACATCATGTTATGCATGATTTACAACAAGTTCCCATCTCAGATAATGTGCACAAAATAAACTTGAAAACACATATCTTCATAAAAGGACACCAAATACATTAATATGCTACAATACAAATACACACATAAAAGTAATAATATTTATCTTCTAAAATTCCAATATCAGTAACAAGTGAATATGTACATACAATCACATACCATAATGATTGATGATGTTCTCGTAAAATATAAAGTTGTGATTATAACCCTATATAAATCTATAATGAAATATTTACAAAACTAGAACTACACTATCAATCACCGGATAGATGATATGTGAATAACAATAAGTCGCACATATGATCATCATGGTATTTAGTAATATATATCTGTTTAACATATAAACATGATATACAACTAGACAATCTATTAAAACCTTTATTCTATTTATACTTTAAAGAAGTCAAGGCCTATTAATCAAACTATATATATCATATAAATCTAATCCAAACAAAATAATAAGATGTGTGCCTACTTTTTGTTGGAGCCCATTCCACTGACGTGAGCCCTATCTCTTCCCCATGCAAAAGAATCGCTCCTCTCACATCTATCCTTTCTTGCACAAGAAACACCACATACGTCATCCCTCCTCCACATAAATCAAATGAACAATTGATGTACTATATTATTTACTTATTCACGTTTCTCATCTACAGGATATCATGACGCCCTTGTCACGCAACCCCGCCTCTGGGAATCCAAAAAAGGCCTATACTCATAAATCTTCATCGGAACAACACAGTAGCAGGAACCAGTGTCGAGCACGCCACCGTCTTACTACCTATCGAGGACCGACTACACAATACCAGCTTCACGTCATCGACTCCTTATCTCTTCCCCAACAGCACGCCTCCTTCCCCTACAAAAGTAGAACAACACAACAGGGAGAGGGAGACGATTCCAAGGAGAACCAAATGTCCCTCTCCTCCTCCTATGCGCTTCCGTCCGCGTGATCTTCTCGTCCAGCAGCAACCGTCGTTTGTGCGGCCCCTCTCTCTCTCTCTCCCTCCAGCTAGCTACAACGCCCAGTACGGCCGCCTCCTCCACTTGTGCGTCGGTGCCTCGTGTGTTCTCATCGCTGCCTCCCCTCGTGCAGCCGTGCCCCATGTGCCCTCACACTGCAGCATGCAACCCCAGACCCAGTCATCACCACGTGCTGCTATTCCTTATGCGCATCCCCTCAGCCGTATCTGCGCACCTGCACACACCCTTCGATCCGTCGACATCCATCCGCACCTTGCAGTTGCCAGCCTCTCACTTCCTAGCACAAGTCCACCGTGCATGCGTCTCCGCTTGTGCTCCTCTGGAGACATCCAGAGCACCATCTCCCTCCCCTGCGTTTACAGGGCTTCAAGCCCTTCGTAGAGAAGAAGAACCATCCCTTCCTTTTAATTTCTATTTATCTTCATTAAATGTCATGAATTTGATCAGAATTTCAGTAATTAACCTTTTTGTATTAGTATTAGTTTCTCTATCTTTTAATTGCCATTTTCCCTCTTCCATTTTTAATTAAGCAAACTCTATACTTCTCTATCTTCGGTACAAGCATAAGGATTGGGAATAGAGGAGAATAAGGGGTCATTTTCCTCTCATCACGGTTTCCCGTGGTACGATTATTCTCCATTATTTCATCTTATTTCATTCTTATTCCTATCTTTATCCTACCTTACCTACCTTTATTTCACCTTATTCTCCTTATTTCTATCCCCCAGTCGAACAAAGAATAGACCCTTATTCTCCTTATTCCCAATCTTTATTCCTGCATATTCCCGAACCGAACGGGCCCTTAGTGTTGCTGCAGAACAAACCCCTATGTTTTGTTTTACTTACAAGTTAGTTCATGTATGTCATGTTTCATGCTTTTAATACTACATAAAAAAACACCTCGTAAAATGTATAGAAATTAAATAAGCTCATTTAGAATACGTCGACATATGTTTCATTATATTTTTAGCGCCTTTTATCTTGCAATTAAAAATAGAACCTTTCATTGTCCTTTAGTAGTTGTATATATAATACTTCAAAGAAAATGAGCGAAGCTTGCTAAGTCCACGTGGATCGAACCTTTACTTGCCCTGTACTTTCTCCTATGCCCATTTGGCGCAAATGTTGTATTATTATTTGTTTGATCTCAATTATTCATGGTTCGCTACGACTTGATAAAATTACCATTTTAAACCGTGAAAAATCGTGTCAACATTTTGGCACCGTTGCCTGGGATTAGGCAACATTTGCAATTTTTTTCTTCATTTTTAAGTTGTTTTCGATATTCTAATCGGTATATTTTTTTATTTCAGGTACTTAAACCCTGAAAAAGAAAAAAATGAAGAATCCGTACATTTTTTGCGAACTTGTAATTTGTTCTAAGTAGAAAAAAAGTTTGTAATGTTAATTTCTCCCTCCTTTCGGAAAAGCTCGCCATTAGCAGGACAAAACATTACGAATTTAGCGTCAGAAGTGCAGGTACTGTGAGCTTCCTTTTTCACTTAGGTACTTTAAATTTACATTTCTTACATTTGTTTGCACATCGAATTAAATAAAAAAATTAAAAAAAGAGTTTTTGATTACATCATCTCTGTGGTCTTCTTCGTCTGTGATAATATAATTCAAGGACCAAAAAATCTTACTTTGATAATGTAATAAGATAAGATTCAAAGATTACCGCAGTGATCCGTGCGAAAGCGGATAAATTTGAATGCTTGTTTGATCGTACGTGGTGATTGACACAAAACTCATAAGCACATAGAACTCTAGGATAGAGACAAAAATCCATGTTGCTACGTGGGATTGCAGAGAGAAATCGTAACTCCTCGACACGTTTGGCACAGGTTCTTGTGGGAAGAACATATCATTGATCTGAGTACGACACCCTGGATCCCCCAATCGGATTAGGACATTTATTTCTCACAATATTCCGCATCCACCTCTTCATTAAGGACTCTTAATTCTTTGATAACATTTGTTGAATTACTAAATTAAAATTGAAAAGATAACCGCTTCTGCAATAATTTTTGTGTGAGTTGGTGAATCAACAACTTGTTTGATGTTTGTGTTGTGTATGCTAGGTCATAGGTCTCTGAAAAATCCACTACAACAACCGCTTGATTACGACCCTTTTTATCGATCAAAAACCTGTCCATCCCATCATAGCGAGAAAGACAAATCAGACATAGAAGAAATGGGTGAAGAAAATTGTCCCAATCCAATGGACATCGTCCCGCAACAATTGCAACTGCTAAGAGAGGAAAATGCCTTGATCCGCCAAACAATCGCTCCATTAAACCGACCACCACCCATTAGCATTCATTATAATCCTATGACTGAAGATCTAGTTCATTGGGTCCAAATTCCACCAGATGTAGGAGACTTTCAAATAAAACCAACATCCATCTCCTTGATACCCAAATTCAAGATTTTCAATATGCATGTGATACCGCTAGCAGCCCTGTGATAGGAAAGGAATACATTTATATGAAGACCATTACCTTCTCTCTAAAAGAACGAGCACTGCAGTGGCTCCAAAACTACGGAACTAGACTCACATCATGGGATACCTTCAAAGAAGCCTTCATAAAAAAATATTTTCTCGTGAGAAAGACCAATGCCCTGAGACAAGGTATCTCATCATTCACTCAAAAGAACAAAGAACCCATTCATGAAGATTGGGAGCGCTTCAAAGAGCTACTTAGGAAATGCATGCATCATGTAATCCCTAAATGTAAATTAGTTCAAGTATTTTATGAGGGTATAGAAACTTCATTCAAGAGAGTCATCGATGGCTCTTGCGATGGGAACTACATTAGTCGCGATGAACACTTCGTGCAGACTCTATTTGAGAATATGGCGGATAATTCAGTGAACAGCTCATCCATTGAGCAGCATAGTGGACACATGAGACCTGTCAATATAGTCAATAATGAGAGCTCCACTAATGACTCATACAACCAAAATCATGATAAATGGGAAATTTTTTCCAAACAGATGGATCTCGTGACCCAAGTCATAGGTAATCTGGTTCTGAATAAAGTCCGGAACAACATCTGCGGGGTTACGTCTGACCCTAGTGTTCAGGTCTGGCCATTTACCATTTTCTCATGATCAAGAATTAAATCCCGAGACTATAAATTAGGTACAAAGAAACCAAGGAGGATCATTTTCTAACACCCAAAATTCTAGATGGAGAGAGCAACCCAACTTTCGGTGGAATGGGCAAGTTGGAGGAACCTCAAACAACAATTATCATTTTCAAAATCACTCACAACCCCAACAACCAGTGAGACCTCTAATGACTCAACCTCCCGCGGCTGTGAACTTTGACGCATTAACTCAAGCTATACAGCAACTTGCTGCAACACAGCAACATGCTAACCAAGCGCAACAACAGGCCAACGCTGAGAATGCTCGGCAATTTGCTGAGATCCGATCTTACATTCTAGCATTATCACCTCAACCCTTGCCCAATCCTAATACAAATAGAGCTAGTTCCTCCCTATCATTCCACACCCCACAACCAGCCAAATCTTTCACTTCATCCCCTGGATTCCAAGCTCAAAATCAATGATTTTATGTCCCAACTCACACTACAAAAAAAGATGGGATTGACGTGCACAACTCTGTGTGCACTAGGCGAGCACATCTGCTCGCTCAGTCATGGGCGAGCACACGAAGAGCACATGTGCTCGCCGGTTTGAATTATGTGGAGCGGTGCGATTACCAATTTTGATGAGCACATGTGCTCGCCCACTTGAATTTCTTTGCGCGAATAACTTTAGCGTCTGGTAAATTATGGGCGAGCACTTGGCGACGGTCTAGAGAGCACTTAAGTGTGCTCGCCCAAATCCGTAAACAGAACCTCACGCGGCCCCTTCTTCCTCATTCTCATGCATCCCTCCCCCAAAATCTTCCCTCCGGCGACCTGCCACCTCTCCGCCCCGACACTGGCGCCCTCCGTTTTCGTCTTTTGAGTAGATATACATCTACCATTCAGTATAATCCTTCCTCCTTTCTCTTTTTTTTAAGATTTCATTACTTATTTGTATTGTTTCGATAGTTTAGGGTTTCAATTTTTTTGATTTTTTTGTTGGATGTAGTGTATTGTTTTGATAGTCTAAATGTTTTTTACATATTTAGGATAATAGTGGATCACTATAATGTTGTAATTTCGATTGTGATTGTCTCAATAATATGTATAATTTTATACCCTGTAGGTGTTCGATAAAATACCTCAACCAACATTATGTTTAGACTTTGTAAATTATACATGATAAAATGTCCATTACAACATCTACACTAGTTAGTATTCTTAATTTTCTTAAAAAGATTAGTTATGAAACTTGTGAATGACATTACTTAGCCAACTTCAATAGTGTAGATATTAGATATGATGAACATCATTAATAATAGTTTGAAAATTTCATATCGTGTTGATATGAGATATGATATACACCAATGTTTCTTTTGTGATAATTTATTATCACATTAAATTCTAGTTAATGTGACCAATTATATCAAATTAACTTATAGTTAGGTTAATTAATTATAAGGAAAAATGCTAACCACTAATTAGAATACTAAATCGCACAAAATCTTTCACACACAGTGCGTCCTTCCACACCGGGTGGTGCGTGGCTCTGCACAACGGGAGGCGTGTGTAACACATTGGAGGATTTGATCACCTCTAACTGTGTTATATTTTTTTTATTTTTTCACAGCACTATTGGACTCACTTTGGGATGTTTATCCCAGACCAATGGTCGTGGATTTTGATGTTTGCAGGTTTGAATTTTTTTGCAGGTGCCCCACAACTCTTAGTGTCCCAAGCACTGTATTAGGCACTAAATTAGGATCACACTTATCCCTGTCTCAATCGTTAGCCAGCCAAATTTACGTAATTACCCGGCTAATATAAATGAATAAATATTTTAAGATTATTTTATAGTCTCATCTATAGCACGTACAAATGTATGACGTAAAATGATCTTAAAGTATTACATTTATATTAGCTTTCCTTAGTTCAGAGATCCCAGACTAAGGGGGTCCGTAAGTATTCAAATTTATTAAAAGGTGATCGTTGTCACAAGGTCTTTATTTCTTACGGAAATTCGGTTCATAACTCCTTCCTCTTCGGTATACCAAATCAATCATAGTTACTATCGAAATAATCACTAATATGATTATTTGGACAGTTAATTGCGATTTATTTATGAGGTATACGGGAAAGGTGCAGGGTTATGCTGCCGAATTTTCGTTAGAAATAAAGATGCTTGTAACAACGATCATCTTTTAGTAAGTTTGAATCCTTATGGACGGGCTCAAGTGATAACATAATTAATACGCTTCTCTTCTTATCTTTTATCTCAATAATGTGATATGTTTAGATATCCTCAATTTCCTAGATTTGACATTATACATTATTTAATTCAGGTTCATCAATATGACAAATAGAGAGTGGATGTACCATCGTGTAGTAGATGGACGTATAACAGATACCTTTCAAAGAGGTGTTTAGGAATTTATACAATTTGCTTACGCACAAGGTTCCCGTATCGTAGATTCAGATGGAACTATCTTGTGTCCGTGTAAGAAATGTCGTATAATGAGGAAAGGATCAAAAGATGAAACTCAATTACATCTTTATAGAATAGGTTTCATGGAAGGATATCAGATTTGGTGGAGGCATGATGAGGATTTCGAGGACAGTATGAATGATGTTGAAGAAGCTGACAATATTAATCCTTTTGCATATATGGTTATGGACGTTGCGGGTCCAGAATTTAATGCTACTTTGTTAGATGATGAAGAACCATATGGAGAGTTTGCAGAATTTTACGAGCTGTTGAAAAAAGCGGAAGAGTCATTTTGGTTGGGTTGCAAGACATATTCAAAACTTTCTGTGGTTTCAGATCTTCTATCGATTAAGATGGAGTATAATATGACCGATCGTAATTTTGATGCAATGCTGAGGATTATTAAGAAAATGTTACCAGAAGATGCAGAATTACCTGATAATTATTACAAAACAAAAAAGATGATGCGGAAGATGGGTTTAGCGGAAGTTAAAATACACTCATGCATAAATCACCATATTTTATATTACGGTGAACACCAACATTTACAATGGTGTCCTGAATGTAATGAGCCAAGATATCAGACAACTAGTAAGAGTGGAACAAAAACATCGAGAAAGATTCTACGTTATTTCTCGTTGACTCCGAGATTGAAACGACTATATTATTGCAAAGAAACGGCGAAGTACATGACATGGCACGCGGAACATAAAGTGATTAGTATATGGAGCATCCATCCGAGTCTGATTGTTGGAAAGAATTGATGTCAGCTTTTCCAACATTTAACGATGAAAAGAGGAATTGCGTTATAGGTTTATGTACATACGGGTTTAATCCTCATGGAAGAAGTAAAGATTACTCTTGCTGGCCAGTAATGACAACATCATACAATCTACCCCCATGGTTATATAATAAGCGACAGTTTGTATTTCTTTCGTTGTTGGTACCATGACCTACACATCCGGGAAAATACATTGACGTTTATTTACGTCCTCTTATCGATGAGTTGAAAATGTTATGTGTCGATGGAGTTGATACATATGATGCTAATAATAGTCAAACATTTAACATGAAAGTAGCTCTTCTTTGGACGATAAATGACTTCCCAACAAATTGAATGTTATCTGGATGGACTACGCATGGACGTAAAAGTTATCCATATTGTATGGAGAGTACTAAATCATTTCAGCTTCAACACGGTCAGAAATTATTTTTTTTTATTGTCACAGACTGTTTCTTCCAAATAATAATCCATATCGAAGACAGAAGCAATCTTTTAAAAGGAACACAATTGATCTTTCAGATCCTCCACCATTTAAGACAGGCGATATGATATTATCATAATTGGAACAATTAGAGAAATCAGCTTTAGAGAATGGAGATAAAATAAAAAACCTTCATGGTTTTGGTGACAGAGTTGCATATAAAGGAAAATGATAGTGGAAGAGTTGAAGTTCCTAAAGCAAAGTATACCTTAGATAGAAATCAAATTAAGCTTGTCTGTGAATGGACAAGCAAATTGAAGTTTCCAGATGGATATGCATCAAATTTTTCCAATTTGATCGATTTGAAGAAGTTTACATTTAAGGGAATGAAAAGTCATGACTGTCATGTTTTTATGGAAAGATTGCTATCGTTAGTGTTCAGAGTTTGTTATCAAAAACGTTGTCGATGCTCTTTCATATGTTAGCAGATTTTTCTAGGTGCTATGCTCGTCACGCATACACCGCATGGAGATGGATTATCTTCATAAAAATATTCATGTGATTATGTGTAACCTGGAGAAGATATTTCCGCCTTCATTTTTTGATTCGATGGAACATCTGATGATTAATATTCTATGCGAAGCAAAAGTAGGAGGGCTGGTAAAATATCGTTGGATGTATTCATTTGAAAGGTAATTAAAAATATTATTATATCCTTGCATTCTCATATTTTAAAATATTTTGGAGAAGGCCCTGTTTATAAGGTCCGATCATACAACTCTTGCTACAGTAATGGGTATCGTTTTCATACCTTAAATTCCGGTAAATATTTAACAACTCAAAATCATGGAGTGATGTTTCACGGATCTTGTTATGAGGAAGATCATATGAATTATTACGGAATTTTAAAGTAGATAGTAGAAGTGGAATATAGTATACCAGGCTTGAATAAAGTAGTTCTTTTCTTGTGTGATTGGTATGAACCCAATGGAGGTGTAGTACTCGATAGAAGAAATAACATTGTCAACGTGGTGGAAAGAAAACTTATACGCAGATTTGAACCATTCGTCTTACCATCTCAAGCGGATCAAGTATGTTATCTCCCACAAATATCAAAGAAGAGAAAGAGCATTGAAACAGTAACTGTTGTGAAGATAAATTCTCGAAGTTATATCTCTAATGATTACACTAATCAGGAAGATGACATAGATGAAGCATTAACACCGACACGTAAATGAATAGACTTAACAGAAGAAGCTCCAATTAACGAATCGATTCGATTGGCTGATAATGAAGTTTTTTGTGTTGATTTACAAGATGATACTGACTCCAGAAATGATGACTTCGAAAACTCAGAAAATGAAAAAATATCCTTTAATCCCACCGAAATAAATGATGAAGATTAGTTGTAAGTTTTATTATACAATTATAATCGAATTAACTAAAATCTTAAGTAATAAATATGTAATTAGCTATTACATCATTATTACAGTCATGGCAGGTTTTGGACGTGGCGGGGCGCATGGATCACATAGATCCAATCGTCCATCTTCCTCAGACACACCTTCGTCCAGTAGGCAACCCACCCCTGATGTTGTTCTTGATTCACAGTCCGACGAGGTCCGCCAGATGATAGCCCACTAAGAGTCTCTTGGTTATCCTCCGCCACCCTTTTATGTAGGAGGCTATGGAGAGCCATCTACCTCAGCAGCCCCTGCAGGATTCCCAGTCTAGGTCCCCATACCCGCACGGACATCGATGGGTTCTGAATCTCCTTCTTCTACACGTCCGAGCACCTCCGTGCCTTTACATACTGCAGTTGGACAGGCGTCGATGTCCCACCTTTTGTTGGAGGTTACGACGGATGGGAGGTAAAATTTTCATAGATTGTCATTAAAAATTTTCCAAATATTTATATATTGTATCATATTTATAATTTCTAGCAAATGCAGGGATTTTGTAAATAGCAACGGAGTGGTAAAGGAGATAACCAATATAATAAAGACACACTTGACTTCCATGCAATTTAGATGGTGTCGCATCCCTGCTGCAGAACATGAGAGACTGTTTGATATGTTTCTGATAAGAAAATTTTCTAAGAAGTGATACAGAATTTTTTGGGCAAGTTTTTTGTATCTGATAATTTGTTGTAATTTTCAGAGTAGGTTTCGTCTTGGCTCTGGTCTAGGGAATGAGGCTTATCGTAGAGCCTTCATTTGTTTGGCAGAAAAGAGAATTAGCAATACATTTTTTAAGGCAAGGAGAAACTCACATGCGAATACGGGATGCGAGAAGATGAATTTTGAGAAGATGAAGAGGTTCCCGCCAACATGGTGTACGGAGGATAGGTATTGTACTTGTCAAATAATTTATAATAAACTTTTTAAAATAATCAATAATCATAACATAATCCTTGCAGATGGGCGGATTTCTGTGATGCATTCGTTGTGGATGCTGAGTTTGGAAGAAGATCTACGGCAGGAAGAACAAACCACCAAAAACAAAGGATTAAGTCGACAAGTGGCTCTAAAAGCCACAATCAGATTAGAGCGGAGATGGTATTACGATTTAAAATTAATTTTTGGAGATCTACTTTAATATAATGCAATGTTGTTATTACATCTTAAAATTTTTTCAGGCAGCTAAGTTGGAAAGGGAACCCTCTTTTCAGGAGTAGTGGTTGAGGTCCCACATGAGTGGGAGAGAAGGAGAGTCGCAATGGTCCACTCCTGAAGCAGGAGAATTGTTGGTAAGTCTATCAATTTATTTGCAATTAAATGATATATTATAACTCATTTATATATATTAAACTTTGTATTTCAGGATCGTTATTTGGCATTATCTGCAGAAAAATGGGGTGTCGATCCAACTGGAGAGCAACCACCATTTGATAAAACGATATGGAAGCAGATATATATAGATAAATATTATCTTACTATACTCATTTTTAATATATAATTTTATATTAAATAACGAAAATCTTATAAGGTGTTGGAGGAGAGGGACGTTGTGGCGAATAAGAAGCAGACGCTTGGTGATCTTCCTTCATATTATGTGGAGGAACATCGTCACTCCTATTCTGCATACTCTCAGCCGTCGTATACACAACCACATCT